>CM052883.1:7774511-7827400 GCA_028534135.1 Potos flavus
TGGTCCATCTATACAATGGAATATTACGCCTCCATCAGAAAGGATGAATACCCAACTTTTGTATCAACGTGGATGGGACTGGAGGAGATTATGCTGAATGAAATAAGTCAAGCAGAGAAAGTCAATTATCATATGGTTTCACTTACTTGTGGAGCATAGGAATAACATGGAGGACATTAGGGGAAGGAAAGGAAAAGTGAATTGGGGGAAATTGGAGGGAGAGGTGAACCATGAGAGACTGTGGACTCTGAGAAACAAACTGAGGATTTTGGAAGGGAGGGGGTGGGGGAATGGATGAGCCTGGTGGTGGGTTATGGGGGGCCACGTATTACATGAAGCAATGGGTGTGGTGCATAAACAATGAATCTTGGAACACTGAAAGAGTAAAATAAAATTTTTTAAAAAGTTAAAAAAAAGAAAGAAAGAAAGATTTGGTTGAAGTGGGCTGGCAGACATAGGTTTGTGAATTATCTGAATCCCAGCAGTAATTATAAGGTAGAGAGTAGATAATTTTGCCTAAAGGGATCAGCTCAGGTACAAAGAAGAGGAAAAGACCAAGAACAAAAACTTAAGTAATAAGTACATTTCAGGGATGAAGACAGAACTTGCAAAAGGAGAAAAACTGGGAGGAAGTATTATTGCTGAAATATCAAAGCTGAAATGTTAAAGAACATTCCAAATACCACATTCTAAAATACTACATATTGTAAAACAAATCGAATAGGATAAGAAATAAGAGAATATCAGAATGGGCATTCCATGGACAATGACAAGAATAGTTTTCACTGATCAGTAGGATAATGAATTTAAAAGTAGCAAAACTAGTTATTATTCATCGAGACCTTCCTTGGTGTCTGGGGCATTGACTCTAATCCTTATAATAACCCAATAAGATTAGGATTCATCATGAACCCATTTTTTCCATTGAGCAAACTGAGGCATGGAAAAGTTAAACAACTTCATGAAATCATCACATCATCTAGCTAATAAATGACTACATTAGGATGAAAATCCACTCTGCAACTGTCTGGCTGCAGAGCCCAACTTTTTACCTGCTAGCTGTAGCGATATGGGATGTAAAGTCAGATGCAGTGTGTGAAGGCGTGGCATGGAGCGGGACAGCCAGGTGACTTCCTGATGTGCTATCATTTGTGGAAAACTGAAGCACGTGGGAGCCCTTGCATAATCGACGAGAGGTCAATTGGACCTAATCTGTGGATGTCCACTGGAACTTCCTGTGGACGTGTAATAACACTCTTCCAGCTGCCGTCCCAAGCTGAAAGGTGTAAATATGAGGCTGCAGCCCCAACTTGGAGACTGTCCTGGTGACAGCTGATGAGAATTGCTAGGCAGAGTTTGTAAGTTCTATAACCAAACAAATGCATGGCAGAATGTTGTTTTCAAGAAAAGCATGATTTACTTAATTATCTAAATGTTAATTTCTTCACTTTGCCTCCAAAAAGTAGTCTTGTTTATAAAATAGCAAAAGAAAACAGCAAGAAGGACATATTTTGCTGACCTCAAAGTTAAAAAGAAATTTTAGACTTTTTGGAATCTGTCTTTTCATCTGTAATTTACCTCTATTCTCAGTGTGTACTCTAAGATACTAATATTACTTAGAGGGGATTGAGAAAGTGCCAGATGAAAGGCACTTCTAAATCAGTTAACAGTAACATAGGCTGAGTGTGTGAAAGAAACCTCTTATTTTGAACCGACAGAGAGGCATGGAGCTTGCATGAATGGGAAATTGTCTCCTCTGGAAATCGTGAACTAAAGGGCATGAAAGCGTTAGCTGGCCCAGGGTTATCTGGTCCACCCCTGAATGAGCGCGCAGTGAAAAACAGAGGTGAGAGTTACTGGATCTGGAAAGAGAACATTGGAGAGCTGGATATCGAAGTACCAGGGACTCAGTGGGAGGCAGGGTTTCAGGAAGACTCTTAAGGCTTGAAGTGCTTGTCCATGGGCTCAGGAAGTCTTCCTGAGTCAAGAGGAAAGTCAACAGATAGTGGGGCAGTGTGTGATTGAGGATGTTGCCACTGTTACCCTTAGAAGGGCTTCTTACTCTCCAGTGAGGTAAGAGCCAGCTCTTCTGCTGGGAATTGAGGCTGAATTTGGAATGGAAAGCAAGGAGATATTTGGAACATTTCTGTGAAGAAAGGGAAATCAGAGAGTGAAATGTTTGCTGCTCAGCAGTAAGTTGCAGATCTAAAGCATCCAACTTAGATGAGAATGTGTTAAAGAATACGTTACTTTTCTGTATGGACATTGGGAAGTGGGAAACAATGGAAGCGATAAATGCTCAGTTATAAGTAACTGAGGACGTGGAACATAGCATAAAAAATCGTCACTAGGAGATGGAGAACGTGCCAAAATTGAGCTAAAACTCTTCCTATCCAAAACATCTTTTAAGATAGTCATAATTATTGATCATTAAGGTATTTACTCAAAGGGATAAAGCTATAGCTAATTTTTGAGTAGCTGTATTATGTCTTATATTTGATGGAAATATATTGTATGCAATGTACCATTTGGTTAGACTCAGAGATGTGAGGATATTTAAAGCAGCTTACCTAATAGTTGAAAGTCTATTTGGTATCCATAACATAAGGTGCTGTCTAGAAATACTGCCTTCAGCAATTCTTGCTTTTTAAAGATTGTTTTTGTCTCCATTTCAATTGGTAAGGACCCTGAATGTTGCTTTCTCTTTGTCTAGGGACAAACTGTAGAAATGATAAATGGAATCTATTAATTCATAGCAACAATCGAGTATCATATAATGGTGTATGAAAGAGTTAATACCCTAATACCCCTTAACACAGTACAATTAAAAGAATTTCTTATTTAGATAATGAGCTCTCCTATGGAGATACCATCATAGAAGTTTTTCTGAAATAATATTTCCATAATACTAAAAACCTTTAATCTGGAATTTCTGCAAGCTCTCTAGAGCCCATCAGTATGACCCAGGAGAGAGCATCTTTCAATTCAAGGTCTGTTTGAATACAAGTAATGCATGAGAATGTTTTTGGAGACACATTTTATAACTTCTAGTTTTTTCTGTTACTGGGGCGAAGTCATGGGATGAAAATAATTTTCATAACATTATGTAACCAATATTTTTATTATTTCAGTATCATTTCAATATGTTTATATATGAAGAGAATCCAGATGATAAAATTGAAGTGCCTTTCAAGACTGGAATCTCACCTGTCACCATCCTGATTAACCTGCAGCTCAATCCGAGTTCTCATTACCATTATATTATTCTATCATTTACAACAATGAAAAATCAAAAAATTTATTATAATATATTCAAAAGTAGAACATTTTATGTTATTCCAGTGAACTATAAAAGCAAAATGTAGGATAGATGTTGATGGAGATTGAAACAGGATATATGTGAATTATGACAGTAGATTAAAGAGATGGGACAAGACCCTAGTGATTTTAAAATGTTTTAAAAATAGGGGAAAATACTTTCGAAGGCCATAGCCATTATAGAAGACTGCCACTCACTCAGAAGAAAAAAGCAGAGTAAAATTATCATACCCAATTTAGACGAGAGGTCCTAACAAATTCTAGTCCTTCTTAAAAATATTAAACCACAAAGCTGTCAAGAGTACTTACTGTGGTCTCAGGTCAGCACTGAAAGCAGATTTAATTTGGAAGCTACAAAAGCTGTTGATAATTCTGGCTCCTTCTGGATTTCCAATAGTGGTGACAGTTGTCACTCTTGCATTGACAATCTCCTGTCTCCGTGCACTGCCCTCTGCCCCCAGCCAAATACTCACCTCTCTATCCGGTCACTGATGTTGTCTGCACTGAGTCAGTCACCTTTTAGTAAAGTGGTCTCCCATATACCCTTACCCTCACCCATACTGAATTTTGGTAAAGGTGTAATGTGTGCTTTTAGCTTTTTTCTAGGGTGGTTTTTCTCTAGATAATTTGAAACCTATATTTGGAACTGTAGGAAATGAGGTTTTAGATAAAGTGAAATCTAGCATATTCCAGGATAGTTTAATTGACCCAGATAGCATCCTGATAAGTGACGAAAGACATCTATTGAAAGCCAATTTCTAAATAACCTTCTAAAATATGGTTTAAATCTATTTCTTCTATTTCTCCTAAGTGGGGTCTTGGACTGTGTTAATGAAGGACTTGTGCCTGGATTTTGGTATATAATCAGTACCTAGAAGAGGACAGTGTTCCTTTCTGTTGTTGTATTTCAGGGAGGACATTGATTTGAGGAGTGTTTGGAGAAATGACCAGGTTGGTTGTTGATCCAGAGACTGCATACCACAATGACTACTCAAGGAAACTGAGCACTTACTCTGGGGAAGAAATGTCTTGCTGACCTATATTTCAAAAAGAACATCCTCTAGAAGTAGTAGAAGAAGCTGGTCAGCCTTTCTCTTAACAAAGAGAGCCAGTAGAGCAAGAGATAGGAGAACGATTTTAGCTCAGAAGAGAATTCTCCAATGACCAGGGCTGTGTCAGGACATTATGGCTGCTGGAAGTATTTAAATTGGGGCTGGCAAACGATTGGTCAGAATTTCTTAATTGGGTAGCAGGTGGCAATGTGTAGCTTTTAAACAGTGCTTTTCTCTTTCAAAATTGTGTACTTTGCAGAACAAGTATTTGTTGACCATGTGTGTGTCACACACTGTACTAATTCCATGAAATGAAGTACTGAATATAAAATGAACCTGCTAAGAGGTCTAGTAATCTAACTGGAGGAAATCACATGTATAAGACTAGGTACGAAATGGCCTAAGTGGTATAATAACAAAAGTCCCCGGGTCATTACCTAAGTGTAAACAAAGTCCCAGGGGGACCCAGGGAATGGAAGTTAAGGAAGTCATCAAATATTTATTATATACCTCCCATGTTACCAACAGGAATATTTACTATGTCCTGTGCTCTGAATGTAACTGAGCTTTGTAGTCCCCAAAGGCTATTGGTATGGTGTGGGAAGGCTTTGGAAATCTACAATCAACTCTATAATTTTCCTGTTTGTGGTTGAGCATCAAAAAGCATTATTGCTAAAGATAAAGACAAGCCATTTCTGCCTCTTAATCATCTCTGAATCAGTGATAAAAACTCCTACTGCCTCCACAATTAAGCAATTAGGATAGACAGTTAGTCAAGAGTTATTTATTAGATGCCAAATATGTTCTAGGTAGGAGCAGGGTACAGAGAACAAAGAACAAGCATGCTACCTTTCAAGAATCTTGTGGTATAGTTGGAAAAGTCAACAGTGATATGAGATGAATATTGGTTGAGGAATTTACCAATTCTTTATTATCTCATCATTCTACATTTGCAGTTGAACTTCCATTATGACTTTCATCCCACCTCCTTACAAATTATATGTTAATGCAAAGAATGTGTGGTCACATTTTAATTTAAAATACATTTCCTTCATGAGATATCTCCATGAGATATCATCCCCATCAACCTAGCACTGAAGGATGGTTGCTGAAAGGTTGAAATGGTCATGCATCAGTTTCTGTGAGGTAGTCTTCTTTTGACTCATGGATAGATTTGTGCCCTTCCTGTTTAGATTCTCAGCTTCTTGAGGACAGGGCTCTAGCTTGCTCCTTTGGGATCAGTGCTCAAAGCAGTTGTAGGCAATGAGTTTAGAGTTAGCCTCTCAACAAACTTGTTCTTTTACTTGTAAGAACTACATCTTAAAAAGTTGAACATTCTTCCTTTGTTATTGGTGGGTTTGGACTCATTAAGTGACTGCGAGTTCTGATTTCTTTTATAAAATTTCCACCTGAAAAAAAAATAATTTTAACTCTAAACTTAGTTCTCTTCTGATAATAATTGTCTCTATGATGCAGTTTGGCTTAAAATCATATGAATGTGGATGTGGAATTTAAGAAACAAAACAAAGGATCATAGGGGAAGAGAGGAAAAAATAAAACAAGATGAAACCAGAGAGGGAGACAAACCATAAGAGACTCTTAATAGGAAACAAACTGAGGGTTGCTAAAGGGGAGGGGGGTAAAGGGATGGGGTAACTGGGTGATGAACATTAAGGAGGGCATGTGATGTAATGAGCATTGGGTATTATATAAGACTGATGAATCACAAGCCTGTACCTTTGAAACCAATAATACATTATATGTTAATTAAAAAAATCATATGGGTGCATTCGTAAAAATCTGTTCTTTAATTATTTGCATTGCTGAATTATCTAGAGTTAGTTGGACATTCGAGACTAAGGGCTTATGGGAAAATTCACAGAATCTGAGGTACATCACAAGTAATGTCCTGGGATTAGGTTTGACAAATAAATATTTCTTGAGATGCTCTGAACATGGCTCAGGTTTAGCGAAAAGGAAATCTTTTGCTTTTTAATTGCTCTCTTCCTAGCATGGTGAATGTTAATGCTACCGTAACCCATTTACAGAAAGTTCTTAAACTGCCTTCACTTTCACTGCCATTCCTCGATACCCATATGCCTGTGCATTTCCCGATTTTACAGAAGGGGTAGAAATGTCAGAGAGATTAAGTGATTTGTCCAAGATTATACAGCTAACGAGGGGCTAAGCTGGGAGACCAGCAAGCAAGTTTTGGCCTTGAGCTCCCTCTCACTACATGCATAAACCGTGGCGTTGGCGTGTATACCCTCGTGCTGTGGGCTGTGCGCACGCTGTGATCTCAGTGAAGGAAGCACGTTAGTAAATGGTGGCTGCAAACACTGGGCGACGTGCCTCTTGGTGCCAATTTGTGGCAACCTACAAAATGTGCTTTTTACCTTGAAAAATTCTGCTGTGTTTTAGAACAAGAATGTGATCAAATGTTATGCTTTTATGCATTAGGCTGGGAAGCTGAAACAGGAGGAATATAGCAATATATTAACCATGTCTAGTGACTTGAACTGTGTTTTGGCAAATACCATAAGTAAAAATTCATTTAATGTTTTGAAACTTCCAGAGATATTGGCTCTCTCTTCCTTGTATTTCTGTGTCTGTTTTTTAGCGTGGACTACACAAAACGTCCAATGTTGAATTTCATTTAGAGTTTGTCCCGCTGATCTTGAGTTTATCCTGTTTATCTAGTTTCATCTAGAGTTTATCCTGCTGATGACAGAAAGTGGAGTTTATTTAGAGATTTTTCTTTGGAATCTATCTGGATTCTGAATTGTTTGAATACACTTTATTTACCTTCTTAAATGACAAACATAGCCACATGTTTTTGTTAGGAGAATTATTACAATTACTCTGCAGGTAAAGATATCTTTCTCTGTGCTGTGCTGGTTTATACGATCTCGGAAGTTTAGATCAAAAAGACAGATTATGAAGAAATTTTAGAAATTTGATTCTTATTCAACTTTTAGATTTTACGGAAAGGAAAATGAAAACCCAGTATTGTAAGGTCGTTTGCCAGGAGTTATACATTCACAGTTTTTGTATGATTATTATTTATAGTAATACTACTGTGGAAAAAAAATTATTAAGTTATTTTAATTAAATTATTAAGCGATAGCCAAGCTATAAAATACAAGTAAAGTCCTGGGATTAGTTTTAAAAAATAAATATTTCTTGAGATGCTCTGAACATGGCTCAGGTTTAGCGAAAAGGAAATCTTTTGCTTTTTAATTGCCGTTCTTGGCTGTGAATTCTAATCACGGTGCGGAGTTATTTTACGGAATCCAGAGCTGTGATTTGTGAATTGGGACTTGAGATATATAAATTGAGGGTATTTTAATATCAGTTTCAACAGCTGGGTAGCACCCACCAAAACGGTAATCCAGCCTTCCAGTTCCAGGAAGAAATTGAAAAGTAAATATTATAAATTCTTACCAGAAGCATTTACCTTTTCTTTCATGACTGAGAACATCATGCATCCAAGTTCTCAATCAACCTCCACAACAAGTTCAGAAGGTTCAAGTCTACAACCAATTTTAATAAGACTCGACATGGAGCAATCTCACTTGACAGTAGAAGCCTGGGAGAGCATGATCAGAATCTAGGCCTAAAATAAGAATTCTTTTTTCTCTCTCTGGGCTGTTGGCTGCATGGAGGGAGCAATGCCAGGAGTCACTATGAAGGAGACATATGTCTCCATGACTCCAGGCAATGGGAAGACTTTTGAGGTGCTGGGTATGGACAGTCTATAAAGCAACACTCAACAAAAGACAATAGAGCAGAATGGCCTTTTTTCTAGCTAGTATAGTTCCTTTGAAGCAAGAGAGAATTCAAAAAAGAAGAGCAACTGGAATATTAGGCAATAATGAAATAATGAGTTATTCACGAATGTGCTCTTGATTGAAAAGATCCACTTACAATCTCGGGTTGTAAAATAAAGAGAAAAAACATTCTATGAATTTATAATTCTACATACTCATATGCCAGCATATTATTTTATGAGCAAGTATAAAGGTGTGGATGAAAACACACAGGATGGTAATTTGGGATGGAAGGAGAGGAGGTACTGGGTGCTATGTATGAGGGAAAAGAAAAGATAAAGAAGGCCGAAGTTAACACTCCAGCTTAACTTGATGCCTTTTTAACACAAAATAAGTGTCACTTCTGAGTGATTTGATTTTTCCCTCAATATATAATATTTTTTTCCTTTAATTTTTTTTTGCACTAACCAGAAAATTCTGAGCTCGTTGAAACTCAACTAGGAATTCTACATATTCCAGTTATAATTTCCAAACCCAAAATTCCTCTCTAACTTCCCATCCCAATTTCACATACCTGAATGTGCTCTATCACGCACTGCAAGTCAGGTGTGGATGTGGCCCCCATCCCCTTGGTCATGGGCCATTTTGATGTGGTCAGAGCTCTAGCTCTCAGTCATATTTGCTGCGAAAATCAGATGGAACGAAATCCTGCTTTGTGCCCCATGATTTTTATTAAGTAGAGCTCTAGCTGATGAGAGATCTTACTTCAAGGAGCTATTGATTTTCTCTAGGAATTGATACCGCATTTGCAGAGTTGGATAAAGCTGGAGTTGATAAGGCCCAAAAGCAGTTTGCACTACTAAAAAAAGGGAACACACGATTGTTAGAATGGGCTCTCTTGATGAAGGATCAGAATTTTGCTCCTGAGATTTACTAAGCCATTTTAAGTGCTCATTTTTGCACATTATTTTTGACCCTGCAATATTGACCTGCTCTTCCTAACCATGATTGAGTCAAGCTAGTCCTGAACCTCATCTTTAGGCTTTTACTCCTTCCTCTAGTGAGTGTGGAGTGTGGCTCTCTCTCCCCACCAACCACAGACTGCTAATTGTGGCACTTCATCAGGGGTTGTCCCAACTCATAAGGTTCTGCCAAGGGCCTCGAATCCTCTGGGGCTGGTTGCATGTTGCTTTGTCTGTGGAGCTGTGTTGGGGGAGTGACTTTTATTTATTTATGAATTACCTTTATTTTTGTAAGTCAATATTTTCTTTCCTTGAGTTTCGTGTTTGCTATTACTCTGGGAACTTAAATTCTAATGTCAACACACAGAGTGGGCTTTTATTTGATACTCATGGATAGAATGAAATATTATTTCCTGAGTATTGAAATGTCTTCTCATCTCATTTTTAGCACATGGTTTCTTAAGATACACAAATAATTTTTTGGCTAGTAATCACTTGAGGTATTTTCTGCACAATGGATATAACACCAATATTGGGCATGGAAATTTCTGTAAAGGATTTCTGTTTTCTTTAAAACAGAAATATCCTGCTATAATGGTTTTAAGAATGCCTTGTTTTTCTTCCCTGGAAGAAAACAAGCAGAAAACAGTTTTTCTCATATATCTCTGTAATATAAATATTATATCTATCTATCTATATCTATATCTATATAATTTTAGTGCTTTAAAGTCTTCAGAAAATGTTTTCTCCTCTGGGAGTTAGTGGTTAGCTCATGAAATTTTAAATTGCCATTGGATTAAGAATGTTTATAATCCAATTTTTCCTTCACTGTCACTAATATGTTTTGCATTAGGTACTTAGAGTACTGTGTATTGTGATGATAAAGCACTCCACAGAATATTTGCTAATATACCCAATTATTTACACGTGCCACCTCAACCCTGTTATGTAATCGCAATTGCCCCCATTTTAAAGATGAGAAAATGGGGTCTGGGGAGATTTGAATGACTTGTTTGAAGTTATGCAGCTAGCAGGTTGTGCAACCATTGGTGTCTGTTCTGCCTGGTTTAATGGTTATCATTTTCTTCAACTTCATTCTACTTTCCCTCCAAGCTGTGCTGAGAGCCTAGAAAGAGGCACATCATAGATTTGGGATCTGTATTAAGAGATTGACATGGCACCTGAGAATACTGTGTATCTCCAAGCCTTTCGAATACCTCTTTCCTCTCCTGCCAACTTCCATAGGTTTCATAGTTTCTCTCTTCTTCCTACCCCTTAACTTTATGCACTGTTTAGTGTCTTGGCTCCTTTCTGTAAATATTCTTCTGTTCAGCTCATCTTCTCTTGTGCCTTCCGTTCACAGGTCTGTATCTATCTGGAACCCACATCTCCATCTCTCACTTTTCCTTGTCTTTCCAACTACACCAAGAATTTTCATGTTAGGGTATCAACTCAGATTCAGTCATGAATAAAAACAGTGCTTTTAGAAGAGGAGGCTTGTGGCTAAAGTAACATACATAGCATCCCTATTGCCTTTCCACTCAGAAATAAAAATGATCAACCAACTTGTGTTGAGTATTGTACTTATAACCTTGTGCTTGAAAAAGCAAAGTTTTAGATGATTCAAAAACTCAGTTTGCTTTTGAAAAGTTCATCATCTCAAAAAGGACACAAAATGTTCTAATCAGAATTATGCAAATAGCCTAAACATGCATGGTAGCATTGGTGATAAATATATTGGTGGTCATGAAGGAGGGACTAAGGGCTAAGATAAATGTGTAGTGGTTTAATCTCGATATCAAGGCCAAATATCGTGTAACTAGAAAGGCTTCAGTGCAGGCTTCGGGACTGGAGATGATTTTTATTTGAGAACACTGGCTGTCTGGGAGAGTTCTTTTTACCTTTTTTGGCGTTCTGAGCCAATATGCCTGAAACATATGTTGGATTTATATTTTATCTTTAAGAATTACAGAGAAAAAATGAAGGAGTAAAAGCAGTACCAGCTTCTTAAAAGACTATTTTAAAGAACTGGAATGAAATCAGTGAAGGTTAAGTACATGTGTTATATTATTAGTCATTCTAACTCAACACTCAAGGTGCCAATGATGCACCCACCGTAGGGGGCACGCTGACCCTCTCGGATGCCCCTTTCCTGCTCTGTGATTCCTTGGTATCAGTTCCGTGCAGCTGGACCAGAGGAGTGGGAGCAATTAACCTGTCAGTGTCTCCCATTTTTAGTATGTTATAATTTGCATATGAACCAAAAAGAAGTAAATTGTGAAATTTTAAACTTAATTTTCCTAGAAGAGTGAATAGTGATATGCTTCTCCTTCACAGAATGTGGGTGGTGACATTCAGTTCCCACCACAGAGTGTATCTGTTTATTTATAAGTGAGTCATTCTTTCAGGATTTATGGGAACTCTTCAGGCTGATGAGTAAAATAGTCTTTTTCACAACAAATATGAACAAGGCAGGCAAGAGAATATCTAGAATGGACTTTCTTAACCTTGACACTATTGACATTTTGGGTTGGAGAATTCTTTGTCTGGGGGCTGTCCTGTGCATCGTAGGATGTTGAACAGCAGCCCTCGCCTCTACTCACTACATGCCAGTAGCATTCCCCCAGTTGTGACAATCAAAGGTGTCTTCAGCAGTAGCCAAATATTCCCTGGGGAAAAAGGAGCAAAGACACTCCCAGCTGAGAATTTCTGATCTAGAAATAATGCATTATAAATAATAAACTTAATAACAGCTTAGTGGGAGGAGACCATTCAAGATGGTTACCTGACTTCGCTGGGGAGTGCTGAGGGCTCAAGCTAAGTGATATTCAGAGAGTGTGAAGGATGAACTTAATGAACATAATGGTGTTTTGTCATGTTTTCTGTGTGATGACCAATTTGTTTTCATAATTTTATGGAAGATCGTGGACCCATCTTGGGGCTACCCAATGACTTATCCATAGGAAAGGAAACCTAACTTTTTTAAGCTTCTGAATCTTAAATGGTAGATCAAATCCTCAAATTAAGAATGAAAAATAGATAATGAAATGACTCTCAATCATGACCTCAGAATAAACACGACCTTTTCTAATGACACTACTTCATCATTAGATTGTAAATGATTAATGGCACAGGAAGGGAATTAATGAACAAATGGAGAAAGTGAAAGGGTCTTTCCAAAGAAGCAACAATAGGGCAACCTTGTTAATCTTGCCAAGAGCAACTAAGTCAAAATTTAGAAGTTATGCAGTGCAATTTAAAACAATGAAGGCAAAGGTTAGGTCAAGGCTAAAGACCATTCCACCATTATGGACTCAATGCTTGTTTCCCAGTTTATGAGTCATTTCAAGAGAGGGGCATCTTGTCTATAGGACCTGACTCTGAGTACGATATGAATTCTCACCTGTAGGCTGTCTCAGGTGAAAGGCTTCCACCCTTTCTGAGGCTGGGACATCCTGAACAATGCCTATTGGCTTTATAGCCTGAAATGCCTTCTAATTCAAGGAGATGGAAAGACTATTGGCTGTTCATTAGTACAGCCTAAAGAAGCTCAATTACCTGCAAATTTATTTAGAGACAGGAGTGTTCTTTGAGTTGGCTTGGCTGTCTGGCAGGCAGAAACAAATGCTGTTGAGGTTGCTTGTTTGGGAAGGCAAATAAGAATGATTCTATTTAAATTGTTGAGTCTGTTCTCACTCATTAATGTTGTCCTGATTTATTGCTCTTTTCATTAATATTGACAATAATTATTGAATATGAATCATATTCCAGGTCTCCAAAGGACTTCTTCCTTTGATCCCTGACTTATTGGCAGTTACTCCAGCAGATTCTTCACTTTGAAGTCACTTGATGAATCTATTCACAGACCCCCTGAAAATGAACTTGACATATATACTCCATGACATTTCGTTCACTTACCATGTAAATGCTATTTTGATCATATTCCCAGCCCTGCCAGTAGCTGGGGAATCTACAGTGCTTTAAGATCCACGAGTGAAAGGGACGTTCTAGAAGGAATGATGTTATTTTCTGAGCACAAGTTTCTAAACACTTCTATGCATATTTTCCCCAGTGTGATTTCTGTATTAACATGTAGTACTCTTGAATGGAAATGAAGTAAAGCTCTGTTAATATTTATGCTGTTTGTAAAAAAAGGTAACGGCTGAATTCCCCAGGCAGTTCACTTCATTTAATGTATACTGATCCTAAAATTGCAAAGCAGGCTGGGTGAATGCTGGCTGCAGGCATGAGCCTCCTGCTTAGCAGGCTGGTTCAGAGTGCTTTTCTAAGAAATCTCCATCTTTGTCACTGTTTCCTTCAAGGTGTTGAATAATTTTGAAAGTGGCAGTTGAAATAATATGTAAAAAAAAAAAGCTGACAGCTGGGAGTATTCAGTTTACTTTTCTGTCACTTTCATGGAAAGCTAAGAGTGTGTTACACTGTGGGGGCTGGGGGAGTGGAGGTTCAGACTTTATTTGGGTTTCTACCTGCTTAGAATAGAGACTTTCACCTGGGCACAGCTGTTTGAGAGCCTTGCACCCCGGTATTGGCACAAGCCTGTCTTGCTTCAACTACACTAACATGTGTTGTGGTACCTATACTTTTTAGGATACCTGTTTATTTTGAGGTGGAAGATAGGGTTTTGTTTTTTTTTTCTCCCAATGGTCAGTCTTGTAATTCATTTTTGTTCATCCAGTAATAATGTCAGAATCATGATTTGCTGTTTTCTTCATTCAATGCATGTTCTGAAAGCTGTGCCAAGAGTACTTCACTTGTAGTTATAAAGTAGTCCAGAGAAAGACAAGGAAGATACAGCCTGTGACTTCAGGAAGGTTAAAGGTAGTAGAGAAAGTTACTGGTAGTAGAGAAAGACACATGCCAAAATAACCCTACTCTCAGGTGGAGAGCACCACTGTGGGGGATTCAGGACTGCCCAGCTCTGCCGGGGGGATTCAGGCTCGGGGATGCTTTCAGCTCCCTTTGGTAAATTTCAGGGCTATTGCATTTTAGACTCGACTGTGTGCAATGAATCTGTGTGGGCCAGAGACTCTCCTTCCCTTGGCCTCCGGCTTGGGAAACAGATTGACCTCCATTAGCGGTTTAAGAAAGGCACATGATATTAAATAAACAACAACAACAGCTTTGGAGGAGGCCTGGAACTGTGGAGAAGAAAGTCAGTGGGAACTGGCGTGGAATAAAATGCACAAAGGCTGATCTTTGGGGAGGCGCATTATGGAGCCAGTTAGGGAATTAGAGTCAGGGCCATCTGTTCACCCCTGATGTCCTCTAATAAGAGAAAACCTGTAAATTAAGGGGCCCTAAATGCTCGCTCAGAAAACATCTGAGAACTGTGAAAAGGAAATCTAAGCAAAATCAGAGTGTTTGACTTAATGAAACAGGAATTTAGGATTGAAGTAGGAAAAATAGGGCAAACTAACATGCATGCCAAATTGTACTCAGAAGCATTAATAACAAAAGTAAGTCTCAAAAATCGAAAGCCTTTTTATGAAAACCAGTCTAAAATGTACCCCAAGCTGGTGACCACCTGAGATGCTTCTCTTCCAGCTTCTTGGCTCCATTCGGTAAATTGTTCGGGGGAAAGAATAGAATCCGTGAAAGATTCACATCACGGATCTTAAAATTCTTTTGGTATTAGCGTTTAAAAGAGGAAACAAATTTCATTGAAAAATTACTAAACAAAATTAAATTTTAAGATTTGAAAGCTGTGTTTCCTGGAGGTCTGGCGGGTGCCTGGCACACAGTGGACACAACATGTGCGTTCAGCCTCCGAGTGGCATAAGAGGTACTAAGCAGGGCAAATCTGCCAACATGGTGGGTTTTTCCCTAATTCTGATTTAAAAAAAAAATTGGAAGTAATTGAATTACAAATCCGATTAGTTTCAAGCTAAAATGGCAGGCACCAAAACAATCTTGGAAAATAATTTAAAGGTGTCATCTTAACATAGAAATTATGATCAGAATAAGGGGAACACACAGGTATGCAATCCGGCAAGGCATTTTTAAGATGTTTTAATAGATAAGGCTGGGGGTAAATCACACACATGTTGTTTATATGTAATTAGCTTTTTGAGAGATATGTATGTGTAAGGATCTAAGAGACTTATCAGGGTGTGTTGTTGATATATCCTTTCTTGCTGTAAAGTGACTTTGGCCAATCTGTCTCTCATGTTGACAAAATAATGAGTGATTTTTATGTTGCTCATTTTGCATTAGAATCATAATCTTTTTAATGAGATAGGGGTCTTGAGAGAGTGTAAGAGAAGGAGGAGGAAGGGGAGGAGGAAGAGATAGAGTAAGAAGGAAAACGAGAAAATGCAGGGAGGAAGGATGGTAAGAGAAATAAACAAAGGTGGCTAGCTGTGGTGGGAGGTTGCATTTACTCAGGTCAACATCACTCAGGGGCTCCACCATTTCCCCAAGAGCTTCTTCACCTTCTAAACCAAGAATTGCCTGATGACAATAAAAACCCCCGAAATGGGCTTACAACATGGTTGAGAAGCTGAGTATGAGTATTTGAACTCAATACAATGCAACATTTGGCCTTCTTAATTTAGACCAGTTGGATTTTTGTCTACCTTACAAAGCCTTTATTTTTCAGTGACAATCTCTCCTAGATTGTTTTTGATGTGATCGGTTTTCACTCCTTTACTGTGCTGAGTAGGATTCTTAAAATGCTGCCTGGACATTTAATTAAACATGTTTCTGTTTGGTAGTTCTGAGGTGCTACATACGCAAGTTTCAGGCCTGTTTCAGGCCTGAAAGTTTCAGGGGGAAATAATATGAGTAGCCAAAAGTTGGGAGAGACTCTTTAAATTCTTTCGCTTCCTCCATGCTGCTCACCTCAAAAATTTTGAGAATCTGTCTGTTCCTTGCACATTTTCTAATAAAGCCTAAATTTTATATCATAGTTGTAAAGTATATAATTTTAACTGTATTTTAAATATTTTCATTTTAAAATAAAAGTATAAAAAATAAAAGTATAACAGTACTCCTTTTAGAGTAATGATCATATCTGGAAACTAGTGATTTGTTCATCACCATTTTCCATTTAAAAAAATAGATGAACAAGCCCTGCTTTGACATATAGAAACTTTCTGTTACTTTGTTTCATCCACAAACTCCTTCCATTTAACTTCTCTTGCAGAACAAGAAGTAGCACATCCATGCTTGAAACTCTCCTATTCTTCAGGCTTTCGTAGCTTTCTGTAATAACAATATTATATCACTTAAAAATATATTTTTCTAAATTGAGTTCTCATTAGAATTATTGATCAAAACAACATAATTCACAGATTTGATGATTAATAAACGCAAAAACTAAGGTTATATTAAAATGCGTGTCTTAATGAAATGGATGGGGCTTTAAAAAATCTCAGTCGGTTCATGTGTCGGGGTAAATGTTACTTATTGCTAGAATGAAAAAAAGTTCAGTGTCAGTTCTTTTAAGTGCTGAGAACACTTGTTCATATAAATGAGTTGATAAGAAAAGATGTATTTATCTTTCTTCTCTTCCTTTTATTTAAACATTTTTTATTCTCGCTTGGTTAGTAGACTCTTGTTCATTGGCTAGGCGTCCTTAAAAAGTATCTTAGGTCTTAAAAGTTTGAATCAAGGGACGCCTGGGTGGCTCAGTCACTTAAGTGTCTTCCTTTGGCTCAGGTCATGATCCCAGGGTCCTGGGATTGAGCCCCGCCCACATCAGGGTCTCTGCTCAGCGGGGAGCCTGCTTCTCCCTCTCCCTCTGCCTGCTTGTGCTCTCTCTCTTTCAAATAAATAAATAAGTAAATAAAATCTTTAAAAAAATAAATAAATGTTTGAATCAAGATTGCTATGGCTTGAAGTCCAATGTGGTGCTTATTACAATGAAAAATCTCCTTTGTAGGTGATACTGTACTGTTCTCTATAGATCACTTCTTCCGGTCAGAAGCACCCTCCTCAGCTGCCGTCAGCATGGGCCACTGAGGGCTCACAACCGTATGCCTCAGTGGGAATTGTAGTCTGCCACCAGGAACTGGCTGGCCCAAAGTTCAGCCTGCAGAGCGGCAGCCAGTGTCCGGCTGGTGCAGAGGTATCAAGCCGTGCTTCACTTGGGGCACATCTGCAGGGTCGTCCCAGCTCCAGACCTCCTCTAGAAGGGACCTGAGGCTTCCGGAGTAACTATATGGAGGGCTTGCTTTTTGTTCTGCCCGACCCTGCCTTTCTCCTATCCTTGCAGGGGTACTTCTGGGAACGTTGCTCCAGCTCCCCTTGCCTCTCTATCTCCAAG
The DNA here is from genome assembly GCA_028534135.1 of Potos flavus. Lineage (NCBI taxonomy): Eukaryota > Metazoa > Chordata > Mammalia > Carnivora > Procyonidae > Potos > Potos flavus. The sequence continues at coordinate 7,791,901 of CM052883.1, forward strand.
TCTGTTCTCAGGAAACCCATTGCAGAACATACACTCATTAACTTGCACTTCAAGGGTGCGATTCTGCGGAAGGAAGTAAAAAAATCACTTTATTTTGGGTGGAAATGATACAGTGGGCTTATGTCACTTATTGTGGTTATTTCTGGAAGTATCTTTTTTTGCAGTGTTCGTGGTCTGAAATATCTCTGTTCAACAGGAGGACAGCTGTTGAGAATATGACCCACCCTTAATAAACACTCTCCTTGATGTTTTCCTAATGACCAAAATTATTTTGGTTATGTCTTGGATTGCCTGTTTTCATTCTGATGTGAGAAGTAGGATAAACTGGAGTGTACTTTCTGCTCCAGCTTAATAATTTAATAAACTTCAAATGTAAAATGCCCCAGTAAGAGCTATGTTGTTGTTAAAGACTCCATTTCGAACAGGGAATATACACACACATACACGTACTCCTCAGTAGCATGGAGCCTAGGAAAAGCTCACTACAGTTCATGAATAATGCAGAATTTTGCTGTTTATGCCATTTCCATCTGTTGTGTGCATGATATTTATGATATTCACAAGACAAACTGATAGGAGTGTGTGATCTGCTAATATGTGTATTTTTAAAAGCTTTAATGACTGTTTTTATGGAAGAATGACGTCATGTACTGACTCCTGGGATATGAGAATTAGACAAGAAAATAGCATGCAAAAAATAAAGAAACTTTTGCACATCCAGGCATTTTATTTTTAAGTGAATGATCCTTGATTCGTGTCTTACCAGTTCCAGGATCTCAGAGCGCTCGCCAGCCTTGGTTTCTGATGGCGTGTTGGATGGTGAACGAGGAGAAAGGATCGAAGTGCAGTGATCCTTATCTTTCTCCTGCTGACCGTCCACCAGCACTGCTTCTCAGTGGCTCTGTGTTGACCAGCTGAGTGAGGAGGGATTGCTTTTATGTTGTTCAAATGATACACTCAGCTTGGAACTTATCTTAGAAATGAAAGTTTCAGTGAACTGAGAGTCCTTTGTGGCGACAACAGAAAAAGACATTTTTCTTCTCCAAAAAGAAAAGGGACAATCCCACCAAAGAAAATTTAGTTCTAGGTCTATGCACTATCTAAGTCTTTATAAAACTGGACTCTCTTTTCTTTCTTAAGGAAGACTATTACCAAATATTGCCCTTGTTATTTTAATTCCAGCCCAAATGTTTTCTAGTTATTTTGAATCTCCATTTATTTTGGAGAAGGTTACTAAAATAACTTGAAGCCTGCCTTCCCTCATTTTTTGGATAATCATAGTAGTCTGGAAAGAGGTCAGTTTGCTTGCTTTCTTTGATGATCGTCTTCTGACAGTTTTCCTGAGTTTAGAGATTTAAGAGGTATAAGAGGGCATCTTAGAAGTCTTCACATTAACTAAGGAAAATGTGAATCCAAAGTATTGGAGATTTGTTTCTGAATATTTTATCGTATACAGCTTTTTTTTAAAAAAAAAAGATTTTATTTATTTATTTGACAAAGAGAGATCACAAGGAGGCAGGCAGAGAGAGAGGGGGAAGCAGGCTCTCTGCTGAGAAGAGAGCCCGATGTGGGGCTAGATTCCAGGACCTTGAGATCATGACCTGAGCTGAAGGCAGAGGCTTAACCCACTGAGCCACCCAGGTGCCCCTTATGGTATACAACTTTAATGAATTATTGACATTGAGGTAGTTTTTGGTGCAATTTAAGATGAGACAATGCCCTGAATATTTCTTCCACACTGCCTGAAATGACAGAAAATATGAATTCTTTTGGTCTAGCCACACCCTCTTTGAAAAAATAAACACCATATAATAATGTGTGTGTCTGTGGGTGTGTGTACATATCTTGAATTTTTACTGGTGTGAATTAGTTAAATGCCTTATTTAAATTCTAACACCTAAATGAATTTATGTTGTATCCCTTGTGGCAGCCACAGGTAGGTCTTGCTACTTTCAGGGGGAAGCAAAATTTGAGGGAGTGACCTGTGGCGCTCCAGCAAGATAGCCTCGTGGGGGGATAATCCTCACTACCTCCAACATGAGTGTGCTAGTCTCAGCTTGCTAGAGACCCACTTTCTACTTCCCATTTGGGATATGTTCTTCGGTTTTTTATAGACTCACTGGACCATGGGAGCATTTTAGGTGGATTGTTTCTGAAGGTCTCCTTATGTCTCTCAACTTACTTGAGGAAGAGATGGTAATATTCTCTTTCTTTCTGACGATCGTTTTCCAATCCAGTATCACCCATGCAGGGTACTCTTTCTCTCTGGAAAATAAAGCCCAAGTCACCAGTTTCTTGCTGTGTCTTATAAATTCCTCCCCGTCTACACTTTGAAGGCAAATTGAGATCAGGGACCATATATTATACTTTGTATCTGCCACAGCATAATATGTTATATAATGTCTAATGTCTATGCATAATATCTCTAGGTACTTTTCATTAGCTATGATAATAGTAACAGTTTTTATGTTTTCTGCCAAGCATTTCACACGCAGCTTCTCATTTAGTCATTCCATCAGTTCTGTAAGGTCACTATTAAAAATTTAAAAATTTTATAGATGGGAAAACCAATGCTCAGAGAGATTTAATAGCTCAAGTTAGCACACGTGCACTTCTGTGCACACACAGACACGTGGATCAATGCCACTAGCCAAAGCCTTTCAATTTCTGCTGGCTCCATAAGCAGAAGGGAAAAAACCTATTCTGTTCCTCTCTTCACAATGGGGCAAGAGTGAGTGTGTGCAGAGAAAGTGAGTACTCCTAATCTGATTTGCATCAGTTTATCCATGAAATGCAAAACCAACCTACCTTGTACCTAGACCTTTATTTGTTTTCTGTAGGAAATGCCTACATTAATCTACTTTATTGCCTCATGTTAATACGACTTTAATTGTACACCATGTGATACAACCAATGCCTTTGTTATGCTAAAAATATATTCGTCCCTTTCCTGCCCTCAGTTTTATCATAAAGACACCTCTCCCCTAGATGAATAAAAAATACTTGAGTCTGCACCAACCAAATGGATGGTGCCATGCCTGACTTTTTCTATCCTGATTCCCATGTTTCTGTGTTTTCCTGACCACTAAAGTGAGGCAGGGCCCAGAGAGGTGGTGGTTGTGCTGGAGGTGGGAGGTGAGGTTGTTCAGTTCATCCAGTCCAAATCTTAACCAAGATATTGGAGCCGGGGGTGGGGAGAGTGCCTATCTTCTGAGAAAATGGAAGGAAATGTGCTAAGAAAAAGTTGTTTGGGGACAACCACAGGTAGTGCAACAGGGGGCAGTGTGCTAAGCACACTACTTTACCTCAGTCTGATAGAACCTGATAAATTTGAAAGCTGAGTCCAATCACACTTTTGGTTACTGTTACCATTGACTCGATTTGCCCTGTGCTAATTGAAAAGTTTTAATTGGAGCACACAATCAAAACCCATGTTCTGTAGGGCTCACCCTACTATGGTACCTGACTCTATGGTCTTTTCCACTGAGCACAGTTTAAGCTGGTTGTTCTGACAGAAGCTATCTATCTAATTAAGTGAAAAGTGCACAGTAGGTAACAATTGAGCATTAATTAGCAGTTGTTTCCAGTTGTATAAAACTTAATGGGGGAGGGGCAAATGATAACATTGAGTTAAATTATGTTTATGAATTGGTATCAGAACTTCTGTTAATTGGGAGGAAAAAAAATAAGGAATTGCAACCTAATTCTACAAGAAAAAAATTAGGTTTCATGAAGCAAAGTGGAAAAATGTTTAAAATGAATTGTTTCAGGAGAGTTTTATTATTTAATATAAGCACCCAAGAGTTGAGAAGTATAATAAATATGATTTAATTCCATTAATGTTCTCTCATTGGTTTCATTCTTTATACACATCAATGAATTATACATTTTTGGAGGCAATAGATTCACACCAATAAATTGAAACTCAAGTATGTGACAAGAGTCACCCAGTGCCTTTCTTCAGAGGCAACTCTGTATTTGCTTTGCTATCTTCCCAGAGTTACTCAGGATTTTATTTTTTCTTATGAAAATTATACCAAAAATTTGCATATACATCATCCAATTTGGGATTTATAAATATATATGTAAAATATTTTTATTTTTTGTCCACCACCTAGACCTTTTGGGGGCTGCCTCACTTCATTAGTTGTTGATACATTCTTGGGAAATGCAAACTGATTTTTTACAGTACTCACTTACACAAAACAGAATTGAGAAGGCAGATATACTGCTATCGAAGCAAAGGGAAACACATGTATATTACCATGTCAGACCGAAGCAGAATTTGCTTGGTGCTTAGGATTATTTTGGTTTCAGCTCTTCGTCAGCACGCTGGAATAGGGCCTCCTTTACCTGCTCTATCTCAGCCTCGGATACACTTAAGGAAATCCTTATCAGGTTATTAATTAGCTATACCGAGATCGAAGGCATTCAGGGATGCCTGCAGTAACGTCTGGGTGAGTACTGCCTTCCAAAGCTCTGACAAAGAGGCCCCATTGGCTCTTTCCTTCATTCTCCACCTCTCAGATAATTTGGGGCAGCCCCTGAAAAAAATACCAGCATTGCACTGAGTCTGAGTCTGACTGAGTCCTTTTGGTGCCAGTGGTCAGGGTGCCATGAATTCAGAAATGGAGATTCAGAAATGGAGATTTTGCCAAATTGTCTGTTGCTTAAGGGTAGCACTGGTATTACAAGTGAAAAACAATAACTAAAAACACCAGGGTCATATCTTTTCCAAGATGAATTTTGCCCTTACTAGAACGGTTGTGAAGTCAGCAAGAGCCATACTGCTAGGGTGATAAAGTTTAATTCTGGGAAACAGCTAAAAGGATTTTTTTTCCCCAATACAGCTGAATATAATGTGGCATAGAAAGAATGTTTTCTATGTAATATTAACAACAGGCTAGTGTTCATTCTGGAACTTCTATAATTCCTCCTTCTGCCCCCTGGCTGTCACCCTCACACATCACATTCCCAGAACCCATATGAAATATCATAAACTTGCTTATTGCTAACAAGACTCCTTTCCCCGTAGGTGAATGAGAACAAGTCTTATCAGCATCCACATGCCCCTGCTGGTCAATATCTGCATACTCGTGGGCTTTTTGTACCAACTGCATGCAACAGGGACCGTGATAACCTTTCCAGGTTCACTGGCTCAGAGGAGGGGCAGCTGTTACTGTCTTCCCCCAGTAATGGTAATAGGGAAGTGCTACTTTTTAGTTTCCAATCCTCACCTCTCTTTGGATCCTTGTCCCCCAGTATTTCAGCTTCAGGATCACAACCATGCCAGCTTAATTTTTTTTTAAATGTTTTTCCCCCACTCTCTTCTCCACTTTGTCTAATGAACCATGCTCGGTCATTCATCATTCGACCTTCAACCATCCGTGTAGCATCCTCTAAAGTCTTGCTAAACAATCAGTTGCATGCGTTCAAAAGAGATTTCATTGTCTTCCCTGGAAGGGATGTTCAGTGATACAACTGAGGACTTAAAATCATGGAATTAGAGGTGCCTGGGGTGGCACAGGCGGTTAAACAGTCTGCCTTTGGCTCAGGTCATGATCTGAGGGTCCCAGGATGGAGCCCCATGATTGAGCCCCCAATAGGGGAGTAGGGAGCCTGCTACTCCCTCTTCTTCAACCTCTTCCCTGCTCATGCTCTCTCTGTCTCTCAAATAAATAAATAACATCTGAAAAATACTTAAAAGAAAAGATCATGGAATTATATCCAGAGAGGCTTCTGGAAGGATATGGAAAAGATGGTAGCTGCTTTTATTTTTCCGTACAATTAGACCTTTTCTCTTTTTTTCCTATGAACTATATATGTTTGAGAACGTAGTTTACTAATCCATTAGGTCTGGCTATTATTCTTTTCCAAACCTCTCCATATTCTCTGTGATTGTCAAGTTGGAGGGTCTTAAAATACACACGGAGTAAAATGTACCTAAGTAGTACTTACTAACATGGACAGATTGTCCGCTGGATCTGAAATTTCAGTGTTCACATTTTAAACATTTTTGAGGAGACTCAATAAAGAAAACATTAATCTTTTTTTTTTTTCTTAATGCGTGCTCTTCTCAATGCCGTTGTTTATACGTGCCCCATCTTCAAGTTGTCAGGATTGTTTTGAATTGCAGTGACACCCTCCAAATGTAGTTGACACTCCACCCACTTGGTGCTCTCCACAAACAGCAAGTACATTCTCTGAATGTCATTATTAAAAATGAAGTCCGATTCATCAAGGCAAAAGCTGACAGAAGAGCCTGGTTGGAAAAAAAAAACCTCAAATGAGAATTAGATCCACATTTGCCATGGACTAGTTGGCTGGTCGCTGATGTGCTTCTTTAGCCTTTACATACTTCTAATGTGTAATATGAGAATAGTGATTTCTCCCTAGGGTCTTAGAAAAATTCTTATTCAAGTATTTGCTGAACATTCTTTATATAACCTTATGCTGGAACCTGAGAAGGACAGCAACAAAAAAGATTGTTACCCTCTAAGAATCTAAGATTGATCTCTTTCTCTCTCTCTCTATCTGTATATACCAGTTAACATACAGTAAATGCTTCTTTACCTCTGTAGAGCATTTTATAGCTTTTGAAACTATTCTTTGTGTGTGTACAAAAGCATATGTATGTAAATATATATATATTCACATATAAGTCATATATATGACACACATATACATGTATATATTTATAACTTCATTTTAGTCCTTATAGCAACCCTGTGACACAGAGAGTAATGACTCCGCATCATAAATGCAAACCTCGAGGCTACATGATATTAAGTAAAATCACAAAAACTAGGATTTCAGCATAGGTCTCTGGATTCCAAGCCCTGTGGTCTTTCTATTGAAGCAGAAATTATTTTCCTAGGCTAGCATAAAGATGAGTCCCCAAAGTATAATCTAACTGCTAAATTATGTGGAAAGCTTCTTGGAGGAAGTAGGGCTTGAGAACCTTGGCCAGTGCAGAAGGAAGGGGATCTCAAGCAGGGAGAAGAGCATGCACTAGGTCTTGGAATGTGATTTTGGGAAAGAAGACAGAAGCTTACTCAGTGTTTTTACATGGAAATAGTAAGATCTATTGTTTTGGCACATGGGGTCTGAATGTGAAGAGTGTAAATTTGGATTTTTTCCAAAGGATTGGCTTACACAAATGAGTATAATATGGTGTAGGATGAAATCAACACTGTAGGAGGATTAGGGAGAGACTGTGGAATAGGTTACAGCATGGAGTCGGAGAGATGAGTTATAGGACTTCTGGGTCCTTCAGTCATGAAATGCCAATGGGCAAAGGTGGAAAAAAATTAGGCTGAATAATAAGGACCCTTTTGAAGGACTGGTAATCCATCAGGTAGTCAGTCTAGTGTTAAGGATTGGGATTCTAGCTCTACCACTAACCAGCTTTGTGACCTGAGCCAGTTGTTTATCTTCACCGAATCATACTAGTTCTTGCTTCATCAGGTTGTTTTGAAGATAAATGAAGTAATACAGACAAAGCTAATCTTAACCCAGACTTAGCATTTGAAAAATGATCATTAACTGTTAGATATATATTTATAATTATCATTAAAGGTACAATTGCAGGAGATAAGATTTAAAAAGATGACATATTGTATGAGCGTTTTAATTTTTTGAAGGAACAACACTCTAATAAATGAAGGTACTAGACTATTCTAACTAATAAGCAACCAATACCTGCCTTCTCTGTGGATAAGATTTGATTTGAGTGGATGCAAAGGTTATAAAACAGACAACTGCCTACGCATCTTTACAAATCTTAAGAGATAGGTAGTAAATGAAATAATAGTGTTTCTGTTCTTGAGCCAGTTCCTTGTATATTTCAAGACCTTGATCACTCTTGTGACATTTAGACATAAGGGTAATTTGGGACTTCACTGAGGTAACTGTAGATTTAGAGTTTGACAAAGAGTGAAGAGTAAGTGCTTTCCATTTGTTCAGGAGGTTCAAACATCTAGTTCCTGTGGAAAGGCTGAGGATGGCTAGTAGCTGTGTCAAAGACTGCAGGAAGAAGGTATCAAGTAAGCGTGGGGAGGCTCCTTTCATCCCACAGGTTCAGTATTTTAATGATTCTTTAAAGCATTTGAATAACCAAATCACTTTGGCCGATTTTCCTCTCAATATATAAATGACAGTCAATTCTAGGAGCAATATTTAAGAAGTCCAAAAGGATATAGAATTTGCCAGGCGGAGCAGAAATCTTCTCTGGTCTTCAGAAGGTGGAACTAAAATTTCAACACCCCTATTTTCCCATTCAGAAATAGGCTCTGTTCAATTTCAGCATGAATAGCCTGGCTGCATATTGCAGTTTAGTTTCCTATGGCTTCCTAAAGGCAATTTGAGAAATAGGCAGCTTCCAAGAGAATATAATTCAGTGGAAGCAGAAAAGCCCACATGCCTAAAAAAGCCACTCTGAATTATTAACACTTCCTGGGTAATATTCCCTAGAAGGCTACGATTAAATTTTATATGTGTTGTATTTTGCATCGGTGTGGACTGATTTGTCCTAGAATTATATAGTTGGAAGATACCTTACCTACCATTATAGTCTCACTTCCTCTTCCAGTTGGGATGACAGACCCTCAGCCTCAGAACATTGTTTATTCCTTTGATTCTTGGTCTTGCACTGTGACTTGGCTCCTGCTGGTGTCTAATGGAAGCACTGTGGTTTGCTACTGCCATGGTCAACTTTCAATGGATAAGGTAGAGGAAGAACCTTTCTGGAAGAGAATGTGATGGAGAATCAGAAGATGGCAACTCTGAGTCAGGGCCTGTAGGTGGCCGGGAAGGCTGGGGAAGCACGTACGAGTTGGTGCCCAATAAAGAGAGGGCTTAAGTGGACAAGTAGGAGAAAACATGGTGTATCTCATTGCCATGTCTGAGGCCATTTCTGCGGAGATAGCATGTTTCAGATGTTGGTTCCTGTTCAGTCAAAGGTTTCCCATGGCTAAATACCAGCCTGAGTCAGGAGTGGGCTACTGTGTGCCAGGAGGTTTTTCCATCTTTTGATTCTGAGAAAGTGAAAACAATTTTGTACTGACCTAAAAGTACTTTGTATGGGCTGTTTAGAGATGGAAAAAACCCCTATGAGAATATATTTCGTATATATAGTATATCTGTGTGTGCTATGCTCTGTATGTAAAATAATTATGTATAGATTGACATTATTTGTTTTATTATGTATAAACATTATTATATATAATATATTTATAGATAAATATATAAGTATCTGTAATTATATATTTATATTTTATTGATTGCTTTTAAAGGAATTAAAGAATTGATTTGATATGGAAGGGCCATCTAAAACCACAGAATTTTGAAGGCATAAGTTTACCTTCCTCCTTTTACAGATAAAGAAACTGAGGGCCAGCAGAATAGAGTGACTTGGCCACGGTCTTAGGAGAAGGCACAACCCTATCTAAACCTCACATTGCTTTCTCCACGCCAGGACACCCTCCAGTGTAGCCTCTGGTGGCGGGGTGAGGCTATGAGTGGGTCTTGACAGCATACCCTAAGGGAGATTCTGAAACATTCCACCTCTAACTGTGACCTGATATCCACTGTAGAAGGACCAAAAGAGAAATGTTAAGAAGTAATTGCCTTAGAGAGTATATAAAACTTCAATAGGAAAACTACATATGGTTCACTTGCTATCAAATGCAAATGAATAGCAGGTCTAACAATTCTTTACGCCTAACTGTGATCTTGAGGAACTGTCCTACGAGATCCCACTCGCAGTAATGGGTCTTTCCCTTCAATTTTCTCTCTTATTCATTGAGATCACTACCCTCCACCTTGCTTTAAGTTTAAGTCATGAGGGCAGGAGAAACAGAGTCTTGTGCTCAGCTATGGACTCTTTTCAAAGAGACACACCTACCCTCTCTTTACGGGAGGCTGATTATGGGATGTTCTTCACTATCAGGCAATCTGAGACCTCTGCTGGTTGGAAAACATTGCTGTGCAGGAAGGATCTTTCTTCTTCCTCGAGTCTTTTTTCTTGAATCCAAATATCTTTACAATTGACTCATTTCTTTCTCCTGCCTCTGCCCAGTCCTATTAGCTGTTCTGGGAAAAACAGCAAATGAGTTTAACATTTGCAGCCAGTGGCTAGAGGCCACAAGACCAGGACACTTAATATGATATGGTTAGCTTTGTTTCAAATTAAAATTAGAACGAGTAATGTCTTAATTCCCTTGTCTAGACAATTGTCACGGCTGTAAATTACAGTCATAATAGCCATTGAATGGCTTATAATGACCTTACCAAAACATTATTTGCCAATCCTATAAACTTTCTGAACATGCTGTTTAGTTTATCCTAATTAATCTATTAAGAGAGGACATATACATCCTGCTTCCTCTCTCCAAAGTGACATTTTTGGATTCAATTCCTTTCTCATCGTTAATGCTACTCTGTAAACTCACTACTGATCTAATTCTGTCTTCTGTCTGTCTGCAACAAATTTAATCAGAAAAATCATTATCCAAATGCAATGTTCTTTCTATGCTTAAGACAGTGACTATTCTTTCTGTAGACTCTTGGTGCTCTTCCTTTTATGTCCTTGATAGCAGTTTACATGTATTTCATTTAGGGTAAGGATGGTAGTTTATTGCATAGGCTACTAATAATTGTGTCAAAAATGAGTTTCGATTAACTCTTCAAACAAGAGTTTGAAAGAGTTCAAAATGTTCAGGAGATAGGCCTCTGTACCTAAAGGCTTGTCTACAAAGTATGTAAGCATGGCCTTCAAACCAAGCTGAATAAGAAACCAATTCACTTTACAATGTGTGTTTCAGCTGATTATATAGTTATAAGCTCAGCTAATATCTAAACTGCCTATGCCATGCTTCTGTGTGCATGTGTGTGTGTGTTTAGGGGTAGTGCAGTAAGTTAAGGCAATAGGGAGGGAGAATAAATGCTAAAAGTCATCAAGAAAATGTCTGAAATTCTTGTTGTAGGACTCCAGTTTCTCTAGCTTTTTGCCAGAAATGTTCTTGTCCTTTCTGCCTGAGAAACTCGGAACCATCTTTTGTGTTGCCCCCATTCGCTTTTCTCCATTACAGATTTCTTTTTATTTTAATGGCTATTATATGTCTACTTGTCTATTTCTACCAGTAAAATCTGATCTCAAGCATAGGGACATCACCACTGCTAGTGGCTAAGGACCTGGGGTCGAATTCCATTTTTGCTACTTTTTTCCCTAGCTGGATAACTTTAACATATTTCTTTGCCTCTCTACACTTGATTTTCTTTATCTGAAAATCGAGGGTAAAAAAAGTATCTACTTCATAGAATTTTTGTATAGGTTAATTAATCTCAGCTATCGTCACCATCATTCATCATAGTCATGTCTTTATTGCCATTGTAAAACACACAATTTTTTTCAATAAACAAATTAATGTTTTCTTTTATCAACCAACCTTTCAGTTCCTCCTAGTATTTTTTAACTTGGGATATAATTATTTTTTAACTTGGGATATAATTTGCATACTATAAAATTCATCCTTTCAAAAAAGTCTGTAATTCAGAAGCCTTTACTATTTTCATGAAACCATGTGAGCATCCTAATTTCGGAAAATTTTCATCATTGCAAAAAGAAATGCTTTCCCCCATGAGCAGTCACTCTTTATTCTCCTGCTTATTCCCCCAGCCCTGGCAAAGCAGAAATCTACTTTCTCTTTGGATTTGCCTGCAGTAGACATTGCATATAAATGAAATCATGCTCTTTTCTGTCTGATTTCTTTCACTTAGCATGTTTTTAAGGTTCATCCATGTGATAGCATGTATATATTTCATTCTGTTTTATGGTTGAACAGTATTCCATTATTATTCCATTATATATATATATATATATATATATATATATATATATGCTACATTTATGCCCTAATACTGCGTGTATGACCTAATATGTAATCTATCCTGGGAAATGTTCTATGTGCACCTGAGAAAATTTTGTATTTTAATGTTTTTATTTTTATTTTATTTTAAAGATTTTATTTATTTACTTGAGAGAGAAAGAGATAGAGAGAACTTGAGCAGGGGCAAGGGCAGAGGGAGAAGCAGACTCCCCGCCAAGGTGGGGAGCCGAATTGGGGCTTGATCCTGGGACTTCTGGATCATGACCTGAGCTGAAAGCAGATGCTTAACTGACTGAGTAACCCAGGTGCCCCTATTTCGATGTTTTTAAAAGGACTGTCCTATGTATGCCTGTTGGATCTAGCTGTTTTATAGTGTTATTCAAGTTTTTTATTTCCTTGTTGCTCTTTTGTCAAGTTGTTCTATTATGGAAATCGGCAACTATTATTGCTGAATTGTCTATTTCTCTCTTCTATTCTGTCAGATTTTGCTTCATGCATTTTTAGGCTCTGTTATTAGGTACATATGTACCTACAATTTTTATGTCTTCTTGATGGATTGACAATTTTATTCTTATAAAATGTCCTTTGTCTCTAATAAATATTTCCGTCTTAAAGTGTATTTTGTCTGATAGTAATATAGTCACTTTAGCTGTCTTTTTGTTACAGTTTGCATGGTATATCTTTTTCAATCTTTTTATATTTAAACTATGTGTGGCTTAAATCTAAAACTTATTTCCAGTACAGTATATAATTGGGTCATGTTTGTTTATTCTGTCAATCTCTGCCTTTGATTGGAGTGTTTCTTCTGTTTACATTTAATATAATTACTGATAAGGTAGATTTTATATCTGCCATTTTTCTACTTGTATTCTATATGTCTTATTTTTCTCTGTTTCTCCATTACTGTCTTCTTTTGTGCTAAATAAATCTTTTCTAGTATATCATTTTAATTCCTCTATTGTTTTTTATTCTATTTTAAAGTTATTTTCTTAATGTTTACTCTGGGGATTACAATTAACATCTTAAAGATCTAGTTTGGGTCAATACCAACTTAATGTCAGTAGCATAAAAACTTTGCTGCTCTACAGCTCCATTCCCTCCCCCTTCTTTGTGCTCTTGCACATCATAAGTACAAATATTTATATATAAGTCCATCAACACAGTTTTATTACTGTTGGCTTATGCAGTTATCTTTCAAATAGGAGTAAAAGTTATAAACCAAAAGTACATCTATATTGTCTTATATTTACCTATATGATTGCCTTTACTGGTACTTTTAATATTTCTGCATGTGGATTCTATTTGTTGTCTAGTATTCTTTCATTTTAGCCTGGAGGACTCCTGTTAGTATTCCTTCCTTCCTTCCTCCCTCCCTTCCTTCCTTCCTTCCTTCCTTCCTTCCTTCCTTTCTTTCTTTCTTTCTTTCTTTCTTTCTTTCTTTCTTTCTTTCTTTCTTTCTTTCTTTCTTTCTTTTTTCTTTCTTTCTTCCTTTCTCTCTCTCTCTTTCTTTCCCTCCTTTCCTTCCTTCCTTCCTTCCTTCCTCTCTTTCTCTCTCTCTCTCTCTTTCTTTCTTTCTTTCTTTCTTTCAAGATTTATGTATTTACTTGAGTGAGAGAGAGAGAGAGAATAAGTAGGGGGGGAAGGGCAGAGGGAGGAAATCTTCAAGCAGACTCCCCACACTGCTGAGTGGAGTCTGGTGCAGGGCTTGATCCCACAGCCCATGAGATCATAAAATGAGCTGAAACCAAGAGCCAGTAGCTCAACCTACTGAGCCACCCAGGTGCCCCTCCTGTTAGTATTTCTTATAGGATAGTTCTGTGAGCAATGAATTATCTCAGTTTATCTGGTAATAATGTCTCCTTCATTTCTGAAAAAAAACTTCACAGCCTGTTTTTCAGTTTGACCAGAATCAACTTTTCAAATATATCAGCCTCTACTTTTCTTCTAAAACCTAAACTTTACCCAAATGAGAATGCTTACCATTTCCATTCTATAGTTTCTGGCCTTGTGCATTTTCTTATGCTATTTTTGACAACAGAATATTTAAGATAATAATTATAATGAAAACAAGTAGCCTTAATTGAGCACTAATTCTGTGCCAGATATTGTACTTTATCTCATTTAATTCTTTAAAACAAAAATAAAATAAAACAATTTGTTAAGTACTTCTATTAAGTGTTCTGGGATATAAAAAGAAATTATGACTTGAAGAGGTAAAATAATTTCCCAAGGTTACACAGATAGTAAATGAAAAAACCAGAGCATGAACTTAGATCTTTGCAGTTGACCATATTTTTATTCTTAACCACAATACTATATTGTTTTCTCTTTGCTCTTCTTTATTTATTTATTTATTTTTTGAGAGAGACAGAGAAGGCATGTGGGAGGTAGGAAAGAGGGGTAGAGGGAGAGGAAGAGAGAGATTCCTAAGCAGGATCCACACCAAGCGCGAAGCTTGATGCAGGGCTTGATCTCAAGACCCTGTGATCATGCCCTGAGCCAAAACCAAGAGTTGGAGGCTTAACTGACTGAGCCACCCAAAGGCCCCTCTTTGTATCTCTTTATTCTCTCTCTTCATATCTCTCTGTTGCAGTTCTGATGTTTTCTAGTCTAAAGTTACATTCCAGTTGATCCATAACACATATCCCCGTCCTTTATTTTGAGAAGCAATCTGTCCTCTCTTTAATCTTTTACTGAACCCGACACAATGCCTACTACATCATGATGAATGATCAATATGTTTTAAATAAAGGAGATGGATGAATAAAACTTGGAATCTAGGTATCTTGTTCTTTTATTTTATCATTGGTATAAAGAGAAAACTCGAAACTGCATAGTATTTTTCATGTCACAGTTACTTAAGCATTTGTTAAATTGAATGAATTGCTGAAAATTCAGTAGATCTGCTTATTGGGTATCTGTTTCTCTTTGTGCTTTCCTTAGGAGACCATAGCTATATGTGTAAGAGCAGGCTATGTAAACATCTACCAAATATAGGTAGAATATCCGTTACTTTCTGTGTTAACCTGTGCAGGTGAGCAGGCCTTAGAGGTCTATTGTTTTGCAGTTAATGAAGAGAAAAGGCCTCAGTCTTAAATATTTGGAGAGGAATTTGGAATTTCTAGCTATGCAACTGACTCTAACAGTGCCTTTCCTTCCACAGAGGAGTTATTTAATGGGCTATCAGTATGAAACAAATCTTTTTCAATGGTGTGTCTGTTTTGCTTGTCCCAAATGAGTGTGGTACTTAAGAAGAGCAAGGGCAGGGTGCTAAGATAGAAAAGAGAGAAGATAAGAGAGAGAAGATAACTGGCAAGGATGGACACTAGGCTAAATTAGATCCCTGAGCTCCCACCCCAGGGATGCTATTGCTGATGCTGTTGGTCTGAGTCAGCAACAAAAATCAATAACTCTGATCTGGCCAGACTCAGGCTCCCTAGCAATTCTATTCAAATCAGTAATTCTAGTATTCTATTTAATAAAAAAAGCTTTTCAAAATATTTGAACGTAAGTCCTAATATAGATTAGAGTTCTTCAAACAGGAATGTATAAACATTTTCCCAGTGCCTGAGTGTTCCTCAAGAAAATGATTAATTTTATAATTCCATTTTGATTATAGTCTAAAAAAAGTAATATAAGCATGTTCCAGATTATCCAGGGCTCCTAATGGAGTTCAGTCATGCAATTTTATTACCCATATTTTTGGTTGAATTGACCATGTGATTAACATGGTGACTGCTATTTATTTATTTCTAGGTTAATGGAGAAAGACTGAAATTGTCCTCCACATGTAACTCAGGCATGTGCTTGCACATACTTCTTATGTGTACTGTGTGTATGACTCCAGTGTGTACCTCTATGTGCTCCCTGTGCACATTCCATGTATAATCCAGGCATGTTACATCCCAGTAGAGATTTCATAGGATTAGAACAGAGAAAAATGTTGGAAAAATTGCATATATAGGTATGTCAAACTTTAAATGTGCGTGTGTGTTATCACATTCACGGTAAGAATAGTTATTTTTATTTATTTATAATAGTTATTTATTTTAAATACTGTATTGTTTTAGCAAACAATACAGTATTTCACATTGATGTTAGTTTTTCATACTATTTTTGTAGTTTTGTTTGCTGTTAACTTCTAAATTAATTTTTTAGCTTTATAGTTGTAAACAATTCCCTTCACATGAATAGGGAAGACAGATTATACTGAGTTTCATATATTAATATTGTTATAAACATAATTTGTCAAAATTTGTAATTAGTGAGAGGATCTTTTCCTTTAAAGGAGATCTTTCTTAATTGGCCAAACACTATACCATTCTATTCTGAAGTGCATGTAAGTCCTAATCTGAGCTATTTTGGAGAAAATAATGGTTATGTTACCCAGATAAATATTAAGCTTATTAATGGCAATATTTCATTTATTATTACAATAGCTGCAATCTTTCTGTTTTGTAAATTGTCAGCTTTACTTATTGACATATGTACATATTTTCTTTTACTTAGAAAAAGTTATACCATGTTAATGCCAGTAAATTCTTGAGGCTGCATCCAAGAGAAGATGTAGTATTAATTCATATGGATATCTTTACAAGATAAGTGTCTTATTCTGCATCTGATATAGTTTATTATTGCTACATATATATTTCTATTGAGATATAATTGACATACAACATTATATTAGTTTCAGGTATACAACATAAAGATTTGATATATGTATATTATTGTGGAATGATCACCACAGTATGTCCAGTTCACATCATTATTCTCATGATTTGTTATCTATATATTAAATAAATAATAAATCATGTATAATATATATGTAGTTATATATGCTATAAATATGTGTATTATACATATATGCTGATAACCAAAAAGGATTTAGATAAAACACTATATGATAGATCCTTTAACTCAGATTAAAATATAAAAGTCAAGTCATAGAGGAAGAAGATGGGAGAAAATAAATGTTTTAAAATGTCTCTGCTGAGAAAGTTAAGGGACCACAGTATATCATAGATGAATGCAATGGAACTCTTAAGATTTTTTCAGAAAGAAACTTTTCTTTCCCTGACTTCTATTAGAGGTGAAATAACTTTAAAGCACCTAGGAAGAGAATGTAGCCTAGATATATTCTAAAGCTTTAGCTCTATTGCGTAACTATTCAATCAAAAGAAGTCTGGAAAATGGAAATGAAAAATGCCACATTATGTGGCATATATTTTGGAGAGAGGTTTAGAAAGTTTCTTCTCCTAGGAGCAGCTCCCTCCTCAAGAATTTACGTTGCCACCAATTTATGTGGTACCTGGGTGGCTCAGTGGGTTGAACATCCTACTCTTGATTTCGGCTCAGATCATGATCTCAGGGACGTGGGATCAAGCCCTGTGTCGGACTCCAGGCTCAGCGCAGAGTCTGCTTGGGATTCTTCCTCTCTCCCTCTGCCACTTCCCCACCTGCCCTGCTCACACACATATGTATGCTCTCTCTCTCTCTCTCTCAAACAAACAAACAAACAAATAAATAAAATCTTAAAAAAAAGAATTTATGTTGTCACCTCATAGCCTCATGGCCTCTCTGAAGTCAATAAATAAAATTATTTTTCCAATGAACATTTTCTTATTTTCCCATGGACATAAGGCTTCAGAACTATGAAATAAAACAGACAAGAACAGTTCCCTTTTATCTTTGTTCTTATTATGGTAATTATTTTAGCTTTATGTCCTTCCTGAGCTTAAGGATAACGCATTTGCTTTTAGAATATTTGAAAAAATATGAAGAATCAGGAAACGTGTGTTCATACTTCTAGCAATATTAATTTCTTGGTGTATTTTTCTCAATACATTTTTAGCTTATGTGAGAACATATGCTTTCTTTACTTGACATATTTAATGTTATTAAATTTCCCTATGTTATTGAAAAGCCTTTATTTTTAATGGCTATAAAGTACCCCAGCATATGGATATGCTCTGGCTTTTTAAAGCATCCTGTTAATATTGAACACTTGGGGGATTTCCAATTTTCTCTGTTGTGCCTCACTTCTGTACATAACTTTTTGTGAGCATTTTGGCATATCTCCTTATAACTACAGTATAATTGTTTCCAAGAAGAATTAATAAGTTAAAAGGTATAAACAGTCTAAATTATTTTGATAAATATCACCAAATTATTTTTCAAACTCTTACATCAATTTGCATTTCTGCCAGCAATGTCTGGATGCATCTATTTCCTTGTGCCCTCGTCTGCTTTTTAATTCTTTGTTCATTTGATAGGTGAACATTGCATCACACTGATTTAATTTGCATTATTAAAAAAAGATCATTTGTTTTGCTTATATTTACTAGCCATTTATCTTTTTTTTGAAAACTGTCTAAAGCACCTTCTTACCTCTCCATTGTCATTTATCCCCGCTCTACCTCCAAAGAATAGAATCATTTTAATCACAGAACTTTAGAGCCAGAGTAACCATGGTCCCTGCTCACCGAGTGCAGGTGGTAGAGGGATTGCACGGTGTGCTCTACATAATTAGAGCTGTGTACCTGCCTGCCTCCTGCCTGCCTTGGTGGCCCCTCTCGCCCCGACTCACCTTTTCCTCCCGTCCTTCCATGCATCTCTTACTCTTTCATTTTCTCCTCAATTTAAAATTGTTGACATCCTTGTATTGTACTAGGATTAGGAGGCTTTTGTGTGTCTCTGGAAATAATAGTCAATACTGTGCCTTTGTTCCAAGTTGTCTAATGTGCCATTCTGCCCTTCCCTGGCACATTTTCACCATCTCAGGACAGTTCTACCATGTGTACGTGTGAGGTGCCCACGCATAGAGCAGGGGCTCCTACCTATACTGAGGTGCCTTTGGGACAGAAACCTAGTTAGTGAATGAGAATTCTACAGAACTATTCAAAGAAGTCTTAAGTGTTCTGTACATTTGCTTTATCTCCTTCAAAGGCATTCATGGTGGTTAAATTTTACTGAGGACCTTCTATGGTAGCCAGCTGGATGAACTTCTGTGTCCTCATAGCTCACCATGAAGGGCATGTTATGCTCCTTATTTTATGTCTGAGCTCTGAAAACTGGCCCATCTGTCAGACTGTTTTCCCACTGTCACCTCGCTGATAAAGACCGTGGATTTGAACCTAAGTCTGACTGACTCTGAAGTCCATGCATGGCCTGTCTGTTGTATTTTTGGGCTATCTGGCAATGATGGAGATATTTCTGCGTGTGCCTATTGTGTGCTAACGGAGCATACAGGCCGACTCCTGTGGGGTAGAGTCGGGTGTACTGAGGTATAAGAGAGGCAAGCGTTAAACACACCCACTGTTCTAACGGCAAAAGACTGAGTTCACTAAGGAGCTGGGGTAAGTCTGGCTTTCCTGTTTCCAATGCATGGTAGACACTAAACAACTATTTGTGATTACCGAATAAAAGATGCTTTTCATTAAGCTACCGTCTTCTCTCAAACAAGAGCAGGGTTAACTAGTCTGTAGGGTAGGGACAGTCTGGCAGTGCTAATCACTTTTCTTAATGACTTAGCCTGTCTTCAGCAATCTATTTACACCTTCTTAGCTTCCAGTGCTTCTAAATGAGGCTACCAACCTCCAAATGGTGTGATTAATACGAGTAAGTTTTCAACTCTTTGAACAGATGATTAATAAGCAAGAACAGCGTCTTATTTAACTTTATTGATTATCTCATTTGGAATTTCTGAATTCTGAAGAAATCCTTAGGGGAATGGATTCTGAACATATTATAGGTAAATCTCCTTTTTCAAGTTGGAAAGTTTTTATTATTTTCTCAGTCTTGCACATTCTTATCAAACACTTGGGCTCTTATATAGAGCTAGCCCACTGCTGGTGCTACAAAGCCCCCTATGAGTAGGAATGGTAGCTTATCCATCTGTCTGGGATGAGTGGGCATGCAGGGGTCTCTGGAAATAGAAGTCAGTACTCATCTTTGTTCCAGGATCTTTAGTACCTCCTTCTGACTCTTGACTCATATGTTTGCCATTCCAAGGGCACTGTCGTGGCCCATGACAGACCGCCCAAATGGGTTTTAAAAATGAATCAATACAGTGTAGTAAGAGTGAGTATATTTGCTTTAATTTTTCTGAGTGCTACAATTATACAGCTCTTTATAATAAATCTGCCTCTCTAATCTGAACTTCAGTAAACTATTCAGCAAGAAATATCGAGAGATGAAAGATCTACATTTTAAGTATTTTCCTTTTAACTAACATGAAACTTGCTAACACGCAAAGGTAGGGTCAGCAAACTTCTATAAAGTGCAGGTGATGAACATTTTAGGCTTTGTGGGTCAACATGGAAAACTGAGGCCATTAATTAGATACCTACATAACAAGAGAGAAGACAGAGTTCCACAAAATTTGATGAAATTCAAATAATGACAATATAATGTTGATTGAGTACACTGTTTTTATAATCTAAGCCTATTGTATTAGTTTTCTACCATACCATAAAAAATTATCACATACTTAGTGGCTTAAACCATGCAAATTTATTATCTTACTGTTCTGGAGATCAAAAGCCCAACATGGATCTCAGTGGGCTAAAAGCAAGGTGTTGGCAGGGCCGCACTCCTCCTAAAGACCCTGCTATAGAGTCTCCTTCCTTGCCTTTTCCACTTTAGAAGCGTCCTCTCTTCTTAACCTGTGGCCACCTTCTTACATCCCCAAGGCCGCCAACATGGCATCTTTCTAACTCTGTTTCCACCATCACATTTCTCCCTCTTACCATGGCCTAGAAAGGTTCTCCATCTTTAAGGATCCCCGTGATTGTGTTGGGCCCACTTAGATAATCTAGGACAATTGACTCAACTTAAGGTCCACGAGTTAGTTTCCTTGGGCTGCCCTAACAAAGTGCCACAAAATGAGTGGCTTTAAACAACCAAAATTTATTCTCCCAGCTGTTGAATCTATAAGTCCAAAATCAAGATGTTAACAGGCTATGGTCCTTCTGAGATTCTAGGTGGAATTCTTCCTTGCCTCTTCCTTGCTTCTCACTGTTAGTCTTTGGAGTTCCTTGGCTTGCAGCTCTATCACTCCAGTCTCTACTTCTGTCATCACATGGCCTTCTCCCCTCCTGTCTCTGTCTCTTCTGGCTTCTTATAAGGATATCAATCAAAGACCCTTTTCCCAAATAATGTCACATTCGCAGGTAATGGGATTAGGATTTCAATGTATCTTTTTGGGGACATGATTCAACCCCATAATAGGCCATAACCTTAATCACATCAAGTGGTTGTTGGGAATGTTATGGGGACCAGAAGCATGCTGAGTGGAGGAGGCAGAAATTGGGCCATCATCTACAGTTATGGGGATAGCACTGGTTATTGGGTTAAACTGGGTATTTCTCCGTGGTATCCCCATTTCTTTACTAGTTACTGTAGGAAACCCAGGAGAAAGTGAGGACTTCATGTTACAGACCCACTTCTATCTTATTTAATATGTGGTTACACTATTGCCATAGGCTGCCTTACTGAATTCCATCCTCCAGGCTACCCTTGGGATTTCTTTCAGCTTTCATTCCTTTTTTTTTTTCTGTCCTTCCATAACATGGTTTTCTTAGTATCTCTTCCTCATCACTGCTTACTGTTTCCATGATATCCACTTCCCAAGGGATACATAGTTCCATGATAAAAAAGTGAATTAGATAAAATTTTTGAATTTGAGTTTAAGTTATAATAGTAAATTTAATTAAAAATTAAAGTTAAGATAACAGATGGGTGAGTATTCAGTAGTATTAAAGAGCCAGGGGACTGAGTGAAAATGGTGACTTAAATCAACAGTTGATTTTTAGTAGGCACTGGGGCCATGTTTTACACAATGGGAGGATTATGATAAGTTTGCAGAGTTTTGGTTTTCCAATCTTCTGAGCCATAATAGTGTTTCTGCAATCCCCACTGGCAATTTCTTACCTTTCCACAGTCCTTACTGTACTCTTTTGTCCAGCTGCTGAAGCAGAGCTGGGGCGCTGGGCTTTGGGCATTCTAGAAGTCAGGACTCTGGACAAGGGAAGGGGCTGGGTCAGTCAAGATATCAGTGAAGCTGGGGAAGCTGGGCAAGGAGGCGTTGACCTTATATTTGTGCTGGAGCGGTGGGTGTGATGTCTGGAGACAGCTGGTTTAAGATGTGCATGTGAGGTGCTATGGGTCCTGTGTTCAGGAGAGGCACGGGGCATGAGCTGAGAGACACAGGGGCTATGTGTTGGAAGTGATGGGCCAAAATCCTGGCTTGTGTTATTTTCATTTATGCTTATTGAGGATATGATTTGAAATTCGCCTCTTTTCACTAATAATAGATTTAAAGGAGTCTAGTGGTATCAGCTTTTATATATAGAAATTATGTAATGAATGGGCACTTTTGTTCTGAGATGGGATTTTATTTTCTTTATAAATTTTTCAGTGTCACACTTGACTTGAATAGCTCTTGGTTATAGACTCTCCTTTGCCTGAATGCAGGATTTCAGTGAGCCACAAGGTTCTTGAGAAATCACTCAAGCGACTTTGGGAGTTTTGTTTTGTTTTTTTGGTTTTTATTTGTTCTGGAAATAACTTGCTGACAAAACAGTTTAGGATAGATTTGGTACACAGACATCAGCAGATGTGAAATCGAGAAGAAGAGGCAATGCAGAAAAGGAATAGTATTTCCAAAAGGTAATAGTCACTGTGGCACATATTAATTAAAAAAGCTAATGATTTTCCTTGAAAAAGAGAAGGGAGCACTGAGCATTATTCTTTCACTAAAACAGGGAACCTGCAGTCTGGAGGATGTCAGACACATCAGGAACCAGTAGGAAGGACACGAGGACTGAAACCACTGGACATGATTTGAATTTAGCTTGATACCGATCAGACTTTGTGTGGGTTGCTGAGCGATCCACCTATTTAGACTCAAGATCTGACTATCTTCTCTACACTATGAATGAATAAAAAAGGATCAGTTTTCAAGAAAGTTTGAATCTTTCAAATTAATTTGTTTTCACATTGACCTCTAATCTCCAGAAGGACAGAGTTGCCACTGGACCAGTCCCTTGCTAAGAATCAATGGGTGTGCTTTGGATCTGAGCTAAGTAGATCCAAGTCCTGGTGCCCACTTCACCAGGTAATCATTCATCCATCAAACCTGTCCTGTTCTTATGCAGCAGGAAATGCTTTGCTCTCAGATGACTTTTCCTTTTTTAAAACTGATACAGAAAGTACATGATGAGCACTAAAAATGAGGGGACACTAAATACATTTAGATTTATGGAAGTATTTTAAAAAACATTCATGTCCACAATGCCTCAAATATGACACACTTGTATTCCCAGTTTATGCTTGTTTTTGAGCTACCGGATGCGTTGGCTTAGGTAGATCCCAGTAGCTGAAGTATTGTCCGATGCTGGGGTGCAGCTGATATGCGTCAGTTCGGCCATCCTGGTCTTCACAGCAATAGCAGGTCTGACTGGTTTTTGTGTCTATGTGTTGGCAAATGTACTGTCACTTGTGCTCCGTAACTGACTTCGCAAAGGCTAATGGTACTTCTGATGGTCCTTGCCCCAGATTACCTGCTAGGTCCTCTCTAATTTTGCCTCATGTTAGCAAGATGATCTCCAAACAAAAAGTACAAGTGGTATTGATGGAGAAAATGTCTATCTTACATGAACAAAAAAGGGCCTTTCAGACCAACTCTCTTTAGTTATGGGTTACACACTTTGCTGAGAATTAGGACAATGGCTAAGCTGGCAGGGCAGCAGCCACACGCTGGCCTGAAAGGACGAGTAGATTCAGGGGGACAAGTGCCCGAAAGATTAAGCCAAGTCATATTAGGAGGCTTTGGAACATTTTTCCAGAATGACTGACCAAAGTTCTCCAGTCAATTTAGATTCAGGTGCCAGGGCACCCTAAAAGAATAGTAGCGAAGGAAGATCATTCCAAGCTAGACTGGGGAGAGGCTGAGTTATTTTAGTAGAACAGCTTGTTTTAAATCACTAGTAAGAATTGACTTAATATTGACATTTTTTTCTTCCTGAAATTTAATAGAAGGATTTTATAATAATATCTTAGAAATATATAGGTTTAATTTTAAAAGGTATCTATAGTTATACTTTTTTTTTGCAGAATTTATTTTGAAATCTCTTACAATATACAGTGCAGGAACCAACAGAAAAGTGAAAGATTTTTATTTATTTATTTACTGAAGAATAATTGGAGGATGGGGTGCTGCTTCTTTTTTTCTTTCTTGAGGTGCTTCTTAAGAAGATAACAAATCTTATCAAAAACTGTCATTAAAAAATGTCTTACTGACTGGCAACGTAAGTCTTTTCTAACATGAATTTTTAAATTCAGTAACACATATAATTATTTTCAGAATTAAAAAAAAGAAACTTTCTTTTGCAGAACTATTTGCTGCTTGCAATGATTTTATTCATTTTTTGTACAAATTAAATACTTTTCAGCAAGATTAAAATGAGAAATAAAAGACATTAAGACTTGCTATATTTATTTTCTTTGTTTATTTGTATTAAAAAAAGAAGAATAGACTTTTTGTCTCTTTCTGAAAAGATTTTCCAATTAAGGAAAATTTAAGTTAAAGGAAGAAACTTCTTTCTATATCCAGATGAGGAGTCTGATGTTAAAAGCAACAATACCATTTGTCATTTCTGAATAATTTTAGTGCTTTAAGCTTGACAGTCCATACACCCTGCCATTACAAAGGCTTATTTTTGATTTGTACTGTCCAAAAGAATATAACACTGGGTAGCTGAATTTCACTGAAGGTTTCATGTCTTGTTTTTTAAAACGAACAATTGCTAAGGAATGTCTCTACTTACCTATAGTTTTATGATTAGAAAATTTACCTTATGTTCTTGGTCATTGTAGGCCTTTCATTGAATTGCAACACTGAACTAATAGTAGAATAAATGATTTTGTGGTAGAAGATGTGTTTAGAAATATCATACCTTGCTTCTTCTGTTGCTTTTGTTTATAAACGGCTCTCTCTGTAAGTTAGACCAGGACAGCCATCTACTTGGGCGTGGGGCAGAAGTAGTAGCATTGCTCTAAAAGGGGAGGTTATAAAGAAGATGTGGTATAAATATACAATGGAATATTACTCAGCCATCAAAATGAATGAAATATTGCCATTTACAACAATGTGGACAGAACTAGAGGGTGTTATGCTAAGCAAAATAAGTCAGTCAGAAAAAGACAAGTACCATATGATTTTACTCATATGTGGAATTTAAGAAACAAAACAGATGAACATAAGGGAAGGGAAGGATAAATAAAATAAGATGAAAATAGAGAGGGAGGCAAACCATAAGAGATGCTGAACTCCAGGGAACAAAGTGAGGGTTGCAAAGTGAAGGAGAGGGGGTGTAGAGATGGGGTAACTGGGTGATGGGCATTAAGGAGGGCAATTGATGGAATGAGCGCTGGGTGTTATATGCAACTGATGAATCACTAAATTCTACCCCTGAAACTAAAAATACATTGTATGCTAACTAAATTGAATTTAAATAAAAAATTTTAAAAATAAAAGGGGAGGAGCAGGGGAGGAGGGAGAGGAAGGGAATGAGGAGGAGATGGAGGAGGGGAAGAATGATAGAAACGTGGTGACTTAGTCAATAATATTGTAGTGCATGTTTAAAAATTGCTAAGAGAGTAAATCTTAAAAGTTCTCCTCAAAAGAAAAAAACCCTGTAACTTCTTATGGTAATGTATGGGGACTAGACTTACTGTGATGATCATTTCACAGTGTAGACAAATATCGAATCACTATGTTGTACACCTGAAACTAATGTGTTAAATGTTAATTAGACCTCAATTAAAGAAAAGAGAAAAAAAGAAGAGCTGATATTTCCTATAATAGGATTTTTTTTGTGTGTTCTCATCAAGATAACAGACATGACAGCCAGGATCTATCAAAAAAGAAAACTATGATCTAAATACCTTTACCTCCTCCCGTAACCTGGTAACCTACCAGGAGACAACTATATCCTACAGCTTTACCAGTAATAGAGGGTATGCCAAAGAAGGGATGGGTGGTCCTATCTGCCTTCTGTGGTCCAGCCGACTGTTCTAGGATGAATGGGCACCATGTCAAGGGCACCCCCGCCCTATGACACTGTATCAGCCACACACCCACAGGAGCATTTATGTTCTATAGCCTTGTTGGTTTGTTGGCAGTCACTAGTCCCACACAGCTATATTGATTGATTAATTAATTAATTAATTATGTTATTAATTTTGTTTTCCTGAGCAAATACTCCATTATCATGGTGTTAGATCAATATGATAGTGAAGGAGTGTCTCAGAACACCTAACTAGTCACAGAATCCCTTGTATGAATCAACCTGTGTGTATTTCTTGTTTTATTTATTTATTTATTTATTTATTTATTTATTTTTCATTGTTTTAAATATCATCTATATCCTAATGACTCTAAAATATGTACCTCTGTCCCATGTGGCTATATAAATTTAAAGTAATTTTAAAAATTCGGTCTTGCTAGCCACTTTTTTTTTTAAAGATTTTTAAAAATTTATTTATTTAAGAGAGCATGAGAGAGAGAGAGAGAGGACAAGCTGGGAGTCGGGGTGGAGGGGGAAGGAGACTCCCTGCCAAGGAGGGAGCCGGATGTGGGACTCGATTTCAGGACCCTGGGATTATGACCTGAGCTGAAGGCAGAGGCTTATAATAGAGTGAGCCACCCAGGCACCCTGCCAGCCCCTTTTCAAGTGATCAATAGCCACGTGTGGCTAGTGGTTTCTCTTTTGGATGGTGAAGCTCTATCACATTTCCTTCATTGCAGAGGCTCTACTGGATTGCAGTGGTCTAAAGCTTCCACGGGAAAACTGAGTTCCTGAAAGATCACCCACTTAGTTTACTTTTGTTTGAGGCTTTTAAGCAGGGTTAGATCACTTAATAGGAAACATGAAGACTTTTTCTTTTTTTTCCTTTCTTTCCCCTTCCTTCCTCCCTTCCTTCCTTCCTTCCTTCCTTCCTTCCTTCCTTCCTTCCTTCCTTCCTTCCTTCCTTTCTTTCTTTCCTTTCTTTCTTTCTTCTTTCCTACCTTCCTTCCTCCCTTCCTCCCTTCCTCTCTTTCTCTCTTTCTTTCTTTCTCTCTTTCTTTCTTTCTCTTTTCTTTCTTTCTTTCTTTCTTTCTTTCTTTCTTCTTTCTTTCTTTCTCTCTTTCCTTTCTTTCTTTCTTTCTTTTCTCTCTTTCTTTCTTTCTTTCTTTCTTTCTTTCTTTCTTTCTTTCTTTCTTTCTTTTTCTTATTTGCACATCTTTAAGTAGCAGTGTGAATTTGAAAATTTGGTAATGTAAACCTAAAGAATGGGATGACTTCCAGGCACCTGGGTGGCTCAGTTGGTTGAGCAGCTGGCTCTTGATTTCGGCTCAGGTCATGATCTCAGGGTGCTGGGATCAGGCCCCGCATCAGGCTCCATGCTCAGTGGGGAATCTGCTTGAAGATATTCTCTCTTCCCCTCTCCCTCTGCCTTTCCCTCTGGTCACATGCACTCTCTCTCTAGAATAAATAAAATAAATCCTAAACAAAAAAAGAATAGGGTG
This sequence comes from Potos flavus, assembly GCA_028534135.1. Taxonomy (NCBI): domain Eukaryota; kingdom Metazoa; phylum Chordata; class Mammalia; order Carnivora; family Procyonidae; genus Potos; species Potos flavus. The sequence continues at coordinate 7,819,360 of CM052883.1, forward strand.
ATTTCTTTTCCCTTCAGAGAGGCCTTTGTTATAACTTTTGCTTTCTGGAATGTCTTACTGGGATGATGCTTAATGATGACTGTCTTTCCTTTCATAACTTCCCATTTGGGGCTTATTATTTCCTTTGCATTTGGTTTGGTTAGGAAACATGCAAAATTTGGTCTGATGATCTGGTCCGCATCCTGTCCTCAGGGACTTGAGTGACACTGGTGGCAGAACTGAGGACAGGTGTCTCAGGGAGGCGGGGAGGGATGACAGGTGTTGGGTGGGAGACTGGAGACAGCAGGAAGCAAGAGCTCTTGGACCGAGGATGTCAGGAAAATGTGGTGAAGCAAAACTAAGGGCAAAATAGCTCCACCAGCGAGTCTGTGAAAGAGCCGAGGCTGTGAGTGAGAGGAGGACTTGCTGGCTGAAAGGCAGAGACCCCTCGGCATAATCTTCTTGTCTAAAGATTACTCGTTTTCCTTAAATCCAAAGAGAGGACCTAGGATGAATGACAGATCCTCGCTCTCAGTCTCTGAGAAGGGAAAGAGTAGACTGTGAGTGTGTATTTTTTCTTTTCTCTCTCTGCATTGTTCCAAATACAATTGAACCTGTGTCTGCAGTTCTGTTATTTTCTTAAAGATAATGTGGTATCTGAAGCTAAAGATCAGCAGCTTGTACTTAGCACAGGCCTGATCTTCAAGTGTGTGTTTGTTGACTGAAGCAGATCAGGAAGGGAGTAGACATTTGTCCAGGGGTTATTCTCTCCTGGGACTCTCCACAATGTCCTCCCAAAAATCTCTGCATCCCATTCACTGGGTTTGAGTGGCCTCCCTTTGCTCATCTAGAAGCCCCACTACCCTGGCTCAGCTGTGGGCAGAAAGGGCCTGCCTTTAGCAAATACGTATCTTGTTGATGCTGTCAGCCACAGTCAGAAGTCAAGATATCCTGAGGTTCTCAGGTCCGTGGGTAAAATAGCTCAAGATTCTCTATAGGAATCCAACTCTTATCGTGCTCTGTGCATTGGATTAGTACAGACTTTCCAAGAAAGCATTTTCCAGTTCTTACAGACTGTTTTGCCACTTTAGCCAAAGGGTAGCTGGGCTCCAGAACCCACCATTAGGCTCTGTAGCCTACATTGATGCCATATTTCCCCACACACTTTGGAGGACTTACCACAAATGTGCTCATTGTTTCCAAAAACAATAAAATGAAAGCAGTTTCTGGCTCCCTTTTACACAATTCTTTTTTTTTTTAGTATGATAAAGAAGGCAGCTGCTTTTTTTTTTTTTTTTTTCCTGAAACCAAATATATCTCATTTTCCTTTTTGTCTGTCCCTCATCTGGCCTATCTTAGTTCAGCAATAGGGTGATAACTGTTTATTATTCAGGTTGATTTTCAGTTATGAGTGTTTCTGATCCCAGATTAAATACCCAGATTTTCAGAATACGTTTTGCACAAGTTCCTCTGGGTGCAAGTCCTTCATAAGCAGCGCTAGTCTCATAGGAGAGAACAATATTGATTATTAGAGCTGAAGCCTCTAATTCAACATTTAAAGGCACGGTTCTACAAAAGGAAAAACAGTAGGCTATGGAAATTTGGGTCACATTAAAAAAAAAGAGAGAGAGAGAGAGAAAGGAAAATGCCTTATCTCTGCTCACAGTATATCCAAACTGTGTCAGAATTAACAGAAATGTCAAAGGTAGGGACATAAGAACGACAGTTCCTTGAGAATTTTGGTGGAGGGAGAAGACGACCAGCATAATCCTCCTTGTAAGGGCTAATAACTAAGTCAGAGGTCAATGCTACTTATATCTTAAATTATCTGGTCCAGTGCACTTGGAAATGTGGCATGTGTCATTAAAATCAGGAGACCATTTATAGAATAAGGGATAGATAATTGTCCTTTTAAGATGATGCATAGAAGACCCTTAGCATTTGAGGAATTAAATTTGTGACTGCTGTGCATTTTGTGTGACCTCACTTTTATCTGTTGAGACTTAAATTTGAACCTTGAGTACTTCCAGCCTTGCACACAGAACCAAGTCTCTTAGCTCTAAGTGACTATGTATCATCTTCTCAATTGTGCTTGACTGTTTTGCTACACTAGTTAGCTTAATGCTCCCAAGTGATTAAAAACCACATTTTCTTTTCAAAGGAAAAAAAAGAGGCAAGCTTCAACTAGAAAGCCTATTCTTGCGTGTGAGGGATGGAAGCCAAGATCAGAAAGTTAGGGCATTTTTGAATATGAGTGTTCATCAGAGCTGCAGGAAACAACTATTATAAATAGAAATGTCTGCACCATTTACTGAGACCTGTGCGCTTTGCACTGCGCTGGGGAGAAGAGGCCACACAAAGGAATCATAAGGCTCAACCCTACTTCTTTGTAAGTCTGCTCATATGAGGCATGTCCTTTCCTTGTATGTTGTTTTGTTCCCCATATGAGAACCTAAGGGAGGGGTGCAGAGATTATCTGAAAAGGGCAGAGATTCGTTGATTTATTGACTCATTCATTCACTGAACAACCATTCCCTTGAGAAAGCACCTACTGTGTGCAGATACTCAGCTGGGTACCGAGAATGCCGTGGTGAGCAAAACAGGTCTCCTGGCAGGCATTTACAACCTACCAGGGACAGAATTATTAATTACATAGGTGCATGACTCTAAAACTTCAAGTAGTCATGAGAACCTTGACGGGGATCCCAGGGAGCTGTGAATGACATGGTAACAGACCAATTGCCAAGGTGTTGGGACAGACACAGATATTGAAGAATAAGTGTAATTTGATAAGACCGTGGGGATTTGTCATCTTTGCCCCCCAAACAATCCCATGCATTTTTCTCTTCATTCTCTAGGAATTGTTTGCACTGTAGAAGCATGTATTTCTGTTGTTTTAGATTAGCAACACTATGCAAACATAAACTTTCAGCTTTAATGAAAAGCAGTGGGGGTGTTTAAGGGTAGGCTGTCAGTGATTTGCTTCATATTTTTACTCATGGTCTATGTGAAGGAACTGAATTTTTGGCTCAGGGTTTTTGAAGCTGCAATTTTATTGGAAGAGATTCAATGGCTACATACCGTAAAAGGCCATGGAATAAAGGCAAGAAATTTAAATTACAGATTTTTTTTGACACATAATAACCTGACTCATATTTATTTAATTTCATTGATCCATCACCTGAAGGATTATAATTCTTGGCTTTGTTTCTCTTGCAAATTGATTCCTTTTGAATATGTCCAGCTTCTTCCAAACCATATTTTTGAGAAGAAAGATCTGGCATTTCAGTTTCCAATATTTTAATAAGGATTCTCTTATAGATTTTTTAAAGGTCAAGCCTTTTTGGAACTAAAGTCCCACAGATATATACTTGGTAGTTCGGTGGGTTCAGTATACCATTTACTTTTCAAACTTCTATTTGCTAACTATTTGGATAGAGAAGTAGTGTAAAAATTAAGACAGGGAATGATTCACATAGAAATTGATTCACATAGAAATGATTCACAGAAATTAGAAGTCCCAGACCCAGTTTTTTTTTAAGTTTAAAAAGCGAAGTATTATAAGTATTGCTTGGATTGTCAGTAGCAATAGATTTAAAGAACAGTCAGAGTATGGATGCCAAAAATGCCAGTCACGAGCGGCTTCTTTCCAGTGAATGTGAGAAAATCTTCTGCTTTACCTGATGGAAAATTCTGGCTTAGACGTGGTACCATGTTGCTTTAATATGTACAACCTGAAGTGTTCATTAATTTGCTCTTTGTCAGCCTCTTAGTGTCCAGCTTCTGTCACAGCCTCTGTGTAGTGTCCCTTTCACATAGTTTCCAGGATTCATAGTATGTAGTTGTGGACTGGTGTCACTGTGAACACGGAATTTGTGAACATGAAACCATTGCTCCCAGGGGAAATACAGGCTTAGTTCCTGTGAGCCTCTGGTCTCCATATTTTCATCAACTGATCAATATATAACCTTGTTTTATGTGTATTTCTGCTTAGAGATGCCTTATTTCCAATCTGTTGATTAATTAACATTGAACTCATGGCCAGTAGCCATCTAACTCATGCCTGACTGGAGCTTATCCAGTGTTTTCTCTATAAGGCACATTCCAGCCTTCCTGTGCTTAGGAACGCCTGACAGCATGGCAGCACCATACTTGGGAGCCATTTTGAGCAGTGAAATCACCAACAAAAAGCGCAAAAATGCAGAAAGTGTGCCACTACATAGACCACAAAAAAGACACTTGCTTACAGGATGAGCTGAAATGAGAAGAGAGAACATCACTTTGTTCAACCTCAGCTGGCAATGTGTACAGTCACTAGGCAATTTAATTTTTCTCCACTCTGCACTAGTCTATGAATGACCCTGAAAGCATAGCAAGTATTGAGTTTGTGGTTTACAAATGAATTTTAGTGACTGAGTAAATTTGCAAACACAGGATCTTCAAATAATCAGAATCGACAGTGTTGCTTTTTTCCCCCCCATCCTTACCATCATTGTTTTGAACTAGATCCCTGTCACTCAATTCTGGGTTGCTGCAAAAACATTTCATTCTTCTCTCTTTCTCCAGCCTTGTCTCTTGTTTATTCTCCCTTTTTGCTCCCACTAATCTTTTCAATTACTTTTATATTGTCAGTATTCCTCCCAAATTTTAGATTTTTCAAATTAAGTATTATCCTGGCATTCAAGGACTCTCTGGTTCTACATTTTTCTCACTCTGTAGTTCACTTCTCCTAGACCAGTGCTGTCCACTAGAACTTTCTGTGATGATGGAAGTGTTCTGCATCTTCACTGCACTAGCCACCTGGGACTATTGAGCACTTAAACCAGGCTAGTGTGACCGAGGAACTGTAAAGTGTTACGGCTAGCTGGCCTCTGGCAGCAGCCAACGTTATTGTTTGGCACAGACATTAACTGCCTATTAAGAATGGTCTGTTCATTCAGTCCCAAAGATGATTTAAGAATTTCTTCTTTCTTGCCTTTGCCTGTATAACTTCATCATCTCTCTGTTCCCCATCCTGGTCTTTATTGCCTACCATCTTTATTTCTCCCTATTTACATTCCACCGTAAGGGAAACCATCCATGATCCACTCCATCCAGATGGAAGGGATTTGTATGCTTTTAAATTCCCAAAGACATGGTTTTGTTTAATGTCATCTCTTCCTAACATGATTGCAAAGTCTCTACGGGTGAAAAATGGTCAGCAGTAAACGTGGTGTCTGATATTCAAATAGATATCCAATAGATATTTGTTGATCGATTGTCAGCAGTGCTTTGTAGCACAAGGAAACAAAAATAAAAGGTATGCTATTTGGGGTTTGTAGAAATCAGGGTAGGCTAGGAACATAAATACCCCCAGATCTCAGCAGTGTATAAAGACAAAGACTTATTTCTTGCTTATGCCCTCTGCTCATTGTGACCTGACTATACACAGGGTCTTTGCTGATTGATCAGCCTCTTAAAACCTGTGCCTGTAAGTGACACTCCCCTGCTGGGTCAAGGGTGAGGGAATGCATGATCCTCCTGCATGGAGGATATCAGAACAGTTGGTGAAAAGCAACAATCTACAACAAAACAGATTTTTTGGTTAGGCTTTGTCCATTACCCCTCTATTTCTGGAATAGCTTCCTTAATCCATCTCTCTGCATCTCTCCCTGCTCCAGACTCTTTAAGTAGCCTCCAGAACGGTTTCAGGGATGCAAATCTGATCATTTCATCACCCTGCACAAAAGCCTTGGAAGGTTCCCCATTTCATATATGAAAACCCTAAACTCCTAAGCACAGTACTTGTGACTCTTCATAATCTAGCCTCCCCTTGGTCACGTTTGCCCTGTATATCCCATGGTTTTGTGCCTCTGAATCGCCTGACATTGGAAACAGCCAGATCACCTACTAGAATACTAATCCCCGATAACCATCCTGCAGAGACCTACCCCAAAATGACCTCTTGATAATTATTGTTGGCAACCCTGCAGAGAGAACTGAACCCTCACTGGTGCTTCTGTAAGACACAGTACATACCTCTTGTTATAGCATTTCTGAAACTATAGCATTTCTTTATGTGTTTACATAGCTGTCCTTCCATTTGCTCCAAAGTCCCTTAACCACATACACTTGACACTAATTTACTCATATTGTAAGCTTAGTGCCTAGTATGATGCTGCTTCATATATGTTTCCTCTATGGAAAACGAGTTAGCAAAAATTTCTTAGCAGTAAAACATGACATATTATGCAAGATTATACAATTGGTGTATAATATCTCTTTGCAAAAGGATAATTTATAAAATTAAAGCAGAATTGGTATAATACCCATAAACTATCTAGCATGCTCTTGTCACCATAGATATAATTTATCTGTGAAAGGTCACTAATGGAATTGGGGAGAAAGTTTTTTAAAGTATTTACATTTACTGGAACTCTTGGATATCTGGTTGGCAACATGATGAGCTTTTTTAAAAGGGGGAAATCAAATATTTCACATATTCCAGGAAACATTTATGAATCCCTTCATGTGAAATATGTGGATGTATGTTTACAGCAGAGTTATCTATTTAGGAACATTTTCAAAGCAAGTGTGTTTCTCTAAGAATTGGAAATGTCATTCACATTATCCTTTATTGTCTTTACCACTAACCTACATACAGATGAGAAGGACACTACTACCCATTGCTACTGACCAGAGGAAAGTTACACAGATTCATAACGTCTTCCCAGAAAAGTCTTTTTTTTTTTTTCCCCCAGAAAAGTCTTTACCGAACTTACAATAGAAAGAAAGTGGACACCTTCTCACACAGAAGGCTGGAGCACAAACACAATTCAGGCAGGTGCACATTTTTGACAGCCTTCTACCCAGAAGAGAAATCGGAGAACCATAGCTATGGCTTCTCAGATTATTTATTGTCTCTATAATTTCCATATTTAAATCAAAGTTCACTCTCAATTAACACATAACAGAGTCTCATGTTACATTGAGAAATGCCAGAGACTTTACTGGTTATTTTTGAATATTGGGGCATCTGTCCAGTAATGCTTGCAGTATTACTAATATTATGAACTTGATAGACTCTTTTGGTTCAAGTCTTTGTGATACTTACAATGATGCAAAGTGCTCATTTGTAGGCTGAGATTATAGTCTCGATACCCTTGCATTTCATATAAAAGAATTGATTTTTTAAAATGTAATGTTCACTTACATTAATTACTTTGGAAATTTGCTCTATGGGCTTCATAATGCCAAAGACCAGAATAGCTCATGGCCGCTTTTGCCAAAAATCTGTTTTTCTAAAAGCTTTCTCCTCAATTGCTTTCCAGTAAATTTATTCCTGTGATCCATTCTTACAATTTATCACAAAATGCCTGAAATAGAAGTCTCGTTCAGCCTCTGACCAAGAGATTCAGTTTTTGCTGAAACTTCAGTTGCCATTTAGAACAGCATTGTTTGAAACATACTAACTAGCTGTCATTTAACTCCAAGGTAAGAAACCTGCAACTGATTGTAGTTCCTTCTCTTAGTAGCTCTTAAAAACTAGAGATAACATACTTAAAAATGCTTGTAACCAAGATGTCTTACATGTGTTGCATTTTTGTTGTTCTATTTAGTTTTTACATTTAGATTAAGTTATAGAGGAGTATGAATCAGAAATGCACATAGAGGTGTGTCTGGAACCACTACAACTTACCTTCGGGATGAAGGAAAAATACAAAGGTTTGTCTTGATAAGGGGATTAAAGTCAATGTCCGGAGTGAGCAATATCATTCATGCATTCATTCATTCCCCAGATATTTTTTTTTATTAGCTTCTAGGTGCACCAGGCTGGTAATACAGGAATTAATTAAGCAGTCCTGGCTATCACAGCCTTACTGAGGAATTCTATTTTTTTTTATTAACATATAGTGTATTATTTGCCCCAGGGGTACAGGTCTGTGAATCATCCGGCTTACACATTTCACAGCACTCACCATAGCACATACCCTCCCCAATGTCCATAACCCAGCCACCCTATCCCTATCCCCCCACCCCCCGGCAACCCTCAGTTTGTTTCATGAGATTAAGAGTCTCTTAT
>CM052883.1:7827900-7877707 GCA_028534135.1 Potos flavus
TCATATGATAATTGTCTTTCTCTGATTGACTTATTTCGTTCAGCATAATACCCTCCAGTTCCATCCATATCGTTGCAAATGGCAAGATTTCGTTTCTTTTGATGGCTGCATAGTATTCCATTGTGTGTGTGTGTGTGTGTGTGTGTGTGTGTGTGTGTGTGTGTATACATACCACACCTTCTTTATCCATTCATCTGTTGATGGACATCTAGGCTCTTTCCATAGTTCGGCTATTGTGGACATTGCTGCTATAAACATTCGGGTGCACATGCCCCTTCGAATCACTACATTTGTATCTTTAGGGTAAATACCCAGTTCACTGAAGAATTCTTCAATAATTTTCTATTATCTGTATTCTTTTTCTTGGAATGATATGACTAATGGAAAGTTGGTTGCATAAATATAGATATTTACAACTAAAATATTATTAAATATGAAAGACTTCCTGAAGAGCTTCCCCCTGATTGTTTTCCTTTCTTTCTTTTCTTTTGTGAAGACATGGTGATGTTGACTATGTCACTGTGGCATTTCTTTCTGGAAGGGCGTATTTGCTGCTTTCCCATCTCTTTAGCTAGATGGACACCAGGGATATAGTGGTGACAAGACGGTCAGTTACATGAGTGGAAACTGGAACAACAGGCTCAATTTTCCCTCAAAAATGGTAATAATTCCTTGTTGAGAGTAAGGAAAATCTTCCATAGAAAAACAGATGTGGAGTTCTGGCAGCTGCTCTTCCTTTCCTCCTTCCTTTCATCCTTTTGATTTTCATTTTTCTCAAGCATTCAGTCCTTCAAAACATTTACTTAATGCCTAATAAGTTGTAGAAGACATTTTTGCATTAATTCTGTGTTTGAATTTTGAGGAACAGTTTCTCCTTTACATTCTGCTTTCCTCCATCTTTTCTTACTCTATCTCAGGAATACCCTCCCTCTGTGCAGTCCTCTCTCGTATTTTTTTCTATGCTGATCTTAACTATTAGTGTTAACTTTAATGTCCTCCAAGCAGAATGCACACATGATCTGATGTGGTTTTGAAGACTATCCAACCGAAGGACTGAAGTTTAGTTTCAAGATCCTCTGTTGGGTCATAATGCAACAACACACTTTGAGCTATAGCTAGATCTAAAGGTTGGAAGAGGCTCTTTACCAGCTGTTTTACCACCTTATAACCACTTTTTTTGCCACCAAAATAGATATGTTCATATGCTTCAAATCACACACCCTTACCATGCCCGACAGTGAGCGTTTAGTCTTCTTCTCCAAGCCTTGCACTCTCTAGAATTCTCCTTTCTCCTATTCTAGTGACTTCGAGGTTGCTGATCTTAAGGGGATTGTTGTGTTTCTTTTTTGTGTGTGTGTATTTTTTTTATTATGTTGTGTTAGTCACCATACAGTACATCATTAGTTTTTGATGTAGTGTTGCATGATTCATTGTTTGTGTATAGCACCGAGTGCTCCATGCAATACGTGATTGTTGTGTTTCTAATGAAAGAGAAATACCTCCCCTCCTTGGTGGGTGTGTTTTTGTCTTCTCAAAGCCTGGTGAGAGGGACAACAAGATAAGCTCTTGTGGAGTGTAGGACATCTGCCAGAAAGGAGAGGTATCTCTTTCCCTAGTTGGACATCAGCTCAAGCAGAGACCAGCTCATGTATCCCTACATCCCCCTTAGGTAGGGAGTGGTAGAAAGAGAGCTGGATGTGGGCGGAAACAGACATAGAGAAGGTGCAGTTTGGAGAAGCCAGCCCTCTCCTGCTACATTTGGCATGGTGAGGATGCTGAATGTCCCAGGGGTGAGCTGAATGGTGTGGACTGTAGCCAGGCTAGGACCATTTCACTATGACAATATCTCAGGGACTGTCCCTAGGAGAAGAGATCATAGCATCAAGAAACAGTAGGTGGACCCTATGCAGCAGAAACTTCAGAGTGAGGAATACTGGGGAGGCACCTGCTTCCCACATCCAGGAACTGTGCACAGGGGAGCCTCTCAGAAGAGATTGCACGTGTGTTGCCTTCCCTTGCCTGCAAGGACCAATAAAGAAGGCCCAAAATGTGCCATTCCTCCCTCCCTTTTGGAGGCCCAGTAGTGAAACCCAGAAAAATTGAAGAAGTGGGTATGCCAAGAGCGAAGTGTCCTGTGCAGGGAGAGGGAGCACTTTGAATCAAGAAGGACACTAAAGTTTTAAACTGACCTGGACAAAGGTTTAATAACCAAATATTCTGCCTGGTAAGAAAGGAGGATTTTATAGAGCATATTTAGGAATATTAGTTAGGAAAATTAAAATTCACTGAGATGAGACACTTTGGTAAACTGGTGACAAATGCTAATTTTCTTGGTACCTGACAGAGAGAACTTTTAATTGTAAGATTTCTTATGGTACAAATTCAAGAGAGGAAATAAAGCCTGAATAGAAGTTCAACCAATATTGACTATATATTACAATTGGCACTTAATCAAATGTGTATTAAATTCTACTGTGTGTCAGGTACCATTCAGGGTGCTTGGCATACAAAGATAAATAAGATAGGATTTCATAAAGCAATAAGCACATAATTATGCCACAGTTTGATGGGTGCTATAAGAAAGAAGTGAACAATGAATTATATCTCTTGATTTTATTGCTAAAATGACTTCTGAAGATCTAGAATTCCATTGTAGACATGGTTTCCAGAAAACCCACTGAAGAATAATGGAGAAGAGCTGTTATCTTCTTTTGGGAACTGTTTAAACTATAATTAATAAGGAATTAGGCCATCTATCTCTCAGTTCTGTACTCTGAACGTTTATTTCTCAGTTCTGTACTCTGATGTTAATTTCTTCCTGCTGCACCCTTTCCCCATTTGGAGAAGACCTGTTTCTCCTTTGGGGTTCCCCTGAAGTGCCAGTCTAATGATCTTTTTCTTGACAGTGTCAGATTCAATTAATGCCTTATAATATTTTGTTCATATCACTAATTATTCAATTTGCCATATTCTATTATGGCTAGTTTTTTATATTCATATGAAAACATATGTGAACTCGAATTTTGTTAATAATGGGAAATAATAAAATTTTGATTGATATTAAATAATTAGCAGTAGTTTCCAAATCTATTAACTCTTACTCATAATATAGAAGTTATAAATCAATTTGTAGATCCAGAAATCCAATTTTGGAATAGAGTCACTGTCTGATTTCAAAGGTGTAACTATATTTACATTCTTGTTATTATTCATGGACACCTACTTTTAGTAGGAGCTAAAAGCAGGGATGCTGACATCGACAAATCTTGTGTTTGACTATTACTTCTTTAAATATCAGGTTAGTTTCCTCAGAGCTAGAAAAGGAAAAGAACGATGCCTACCTCAAAAGACTTTTGTGAGCATTAGTTAAGGCAATGTTTATAAATTGTTTAATACAGAGCTTGAACATAAGAGGTTAAGTATTAGTTGTTATAATCCCTTTTATAATCTTTTAAGATTATATATGATTCCTTCTTCTCTCTCAGTCTCTGAGATTTTATGGATTTGTAACTAATGGAGGAAGGAATAGGTTCATTGGTGTGCTTGGTGTGCAAACTTGTGTTAATGCCCTCCCCGCCCCCATACTTCCAGTGCCCTCAAAGGAGAAGAAAACTGGAAGCCATTGCAAGATTGAAAACCCTAATCTGTATAGTGGTAAACTTATTCCTTAAAAGAATGCCAAATATTCCTACCATTCTATTTTGAAAACACAAACTTCATTTAAACTTTAGCCTACATTTGGGGTTGAGCTGACACTTAAAATCTTGTGGTATATGTTTAGCTACTTATGGCAGAATTTGTATTCAAGAAAATGAGAAAAAGCTGTAGAAAATGAATTTACGCCTTCCAGAAATATATTGCTCACTAACATCCTTAAAGTGGAGATAGTTTACATTAGCATTTCGCATACAGTACCTCATTTGATCTGTAGGAAACCTGTAAAATAGGCAGTACTGAAATTATTAACCACTCAATTGTAGATGAAAAAGTGAACCTCAGAAAAGGATAGAAATTTGCCCAAGGGCATGGAAGAAGCAAATGGCAGATTTGGGGATATAATCCAGACTTTAAGATCCAAAAATTAGGTTCCTTCTATTTCTACAATGTACTGTTATTCTATAGATCCATTACCATCTTCTTGATTTCAGAAAAAAACACATTTCTACCAGGAGGTGTCTCAGTATAAAATTCTAGTTCTTTTTCATTCTCCATCAACAGAGCAGGGCTAACTTCAGCTGTTCCCTTTTCTGTGATGTTCTTTCTTTCTCCTCCAGCCTCTCAAAATTTGAGAAAATATCAGGAATGTTTAGAAAAGCTTTGTTTTATTTGAGATAATTCTGAATTCAGAAAATCACTTCATTATATAGGAGAACCTTGGATTAATGTAGCTGGAAGAAAGGCGAGCAGGGACCTCTCAGCTCACAGCAGCTCCCACTGAAGCTAGGCACTGCCTGATATTAGCAAGGACCCAGGGCTGCCACGGTGTAAGCGTGGGAGGGAGAGAAGTCATGTAGAAAGTCAAAAAGTGGTTTCCCAAGCAGCCAAAAACAGACCTCTTGAACAACCCCCTCACATCTTTTAAAATTAAATGTTCAGCAGAACTTGAAACATTAGTAGATTAACATGTCAATACATTTTCCACATCACTGCACAAAGCTAAGCTCTAAGAATAAAATGCACTGTTTAGGTATTTTTTTAACAGATTAAAAAAATTATAGGTGAAAGCAGAAGACGGCATAACTCTAAAAAGATCTTTCTATTTTGGAATTGAGGTTTTAGCTATTCATGCAGGAGACCCAGATGAGCGCCAAAAAATCCTCTGACACCAGTGTTACAGGCTGATTTGTGTTCCCCACTAATTCATATGCTGAAGTCCTAACCCCCAGCACCTCAGAATGTGACTGTATTGGAGAGAGAATTTTTAAAGAGGTAATTAAGTTAAAATGAGGTCATTGGTGTCATTAGTGTCATTGGTGGTCATTGGTGTCAACCCTAATCCAATATGATTGGTGTCTTTATAAGAAGAGAAGATTAAGGCGCAGGCACACATACACAGAGGGAAGATGATGTAAAGACACAGGAAGAAGATGGCTGTTTACAAGCCAAGGAGGGAAGTCTCAGAAGAAACCAAACCTGCCGACACCTTCATCTTGGACTTCCAGCCTCCAGAACTGTGAAAAATAAATGCCTGTTCTTTAAGCCCCCTAGTTGTGGTACTTTGTTACAGTAGTACCCACAAACTAAGACAATGAGTGACCAGAAGCCTTGGTCGTGGTGTTTAGGAGTTTTTCCTGGTCTTAAATTTCTAGTGACATGATGATGAAAGATTGTTAGCAGGAACACTTACGTAGCTTTGGTGAGGAAAACCACTATTTCTATTGTCAAAGGTAGAAAACCAGAATTTCTACCCATTTTCAAGGATAGAAAACTAATTTGTGTCCCCAAGTGCGGAGTATGATAGATTATCGTACATATCAATGCGTTCGTGTTTTACGTTGGGCAGTGTGAAAATGTAGCCACTTGCTTGGGAATTAGGATTTGCTTAAAGACCCTGTGAGCTGTGTGAACTTGAACTTCTTGGAGGTTTTCTCCCTAGTAAAATGGGCTTATAACGTATGGTAAGGTTGTTGTGAGACATAAGTGAGCTAATGTCTATGAAAACTGCACCATGTAAATGGTAAAAGTTATATAAATGCAAATGTTATATAAGTGTTATATAATAATGTGAGTCATTATTTCACATAGACCCTTTGTTTGACAGCGAAAGTAGAACTGGAGGCATCTGAAACTCAGCTTATCTTCAGCATACGATTTAACGTTAGTATGAATGCTATATAGTCCCTTATCTTTTTTTTTTTTTAATTTTTGAAAAAGGCTTAAGTGGTGGAAAGGTCCCAGCAAAGGGGAGAAACATGGGGTTCACAACCTTGCTCTGGATGTGCGGGGCCCCCCAGCATCACATTATCACCGTAGCCTGCAGCTGCCCCTTCCACTTGGATTTAGACTCTATTCCATCAACTATAGCTCGTTACAGTGGAAAAGAATGGAAGAGTTTGGAAATTAGCATCCTGGTAACCCATCTCTTGGTGCTCTAACAGAAAAACTACGAAAGGCAATGGAGTTTTCGAATGGTATCTCTTGCCCTGCTCCAGCATATAGTCGGGGAAAAATTTTAAAATGAGTCCATCAAAAAACTTTTTAAAGTGTAAAAGAGATAAATAGTAAAAAAAAAAAAAAAAAAAAGATATAATTCTCACAAGTCTGTGACCTGCTGCTAATGTATCCTTTTCCTTTACATGATCAACACAAAGTCTTTGCTTTATTAAACTGTACACTGGAGCTAGGCAGTTTCTCAGCTGCAGCACCACGGCATTTGGGGCTGGACAGTTCCTTGTGGGGGCTGTCCTGTGCTTTGCAGGATGTGTAGCAGCACCCCTTATCCACCTTCTAGGTGCTAGACCACCCTACCCCCTTGCTGTGACAATCAAAAATGTCTCCAGACATTGCTGAATGTCCCTCTGGAGGGAAAAATCACCCATCGCTGAGAACCATTGTCTCCATCAAGGGAACGATGCTTTGAGGAGCCCCAGAGAAGAATTTGGGGAGATGAACAGGCTGATGCCAAAATGAGAAACACTGTTTTTGCTCCTTCAGTCCTCCTCCTCGTCCAGTGCTGTTTCTCTTCCCTAATGCCTTACCCCTCAACTTGTCATGTTTCAGGGAGGCAAGAGGAATGGGGACAGATGGGGCAGGTGTGACCCCAGAGCTTAAAGGGAAGGCTGCAAGTGGCAATGGTGGGCACATGGAAAAGCCAGTGCACAAGGTGATTGCCCTAGAGAAATCATGGAACAATGAACATGACGTTGTTCATCTTTTACATTAAATAGCCCTTGTAGCCCTTCTTCCAGGAAGGCATTATCTTTCTCATTTCATATCATAACATTTACTGCTGCTATTTGAAAAATAAACAAAACACGCTCTAGAAAGCATAGATGAGGCCTGTGAAGTTCAGTGATGCTAAGGGACTTGCTTGGGGTCACCCACATGGTTGAGCCAGGAACAGAACAAATTTCTCCATTCCCTGGTCAGTGCTCTTTCTGCCATCTTGTACTGCTTAAGTTAAGTCAGCTTCTTCCCTTCAGTTCACATTCGAAGATAATGTCAGCGAATACAACTCAAAGAGACTGGTTCTTCTACAAGTGTATAAATAGGTAAATGATGATTTTGTCTCCGAGTTGGTTTATAAACTTTTCAATGAAGAGACCTGTACTTTTTATCACAACTAGGTAGAGGTTGTTGAACAGCGTCCTGTAATTTTCTGTCATCTCCAGTAAAAGAAAGGAGATAGTTTGTAGGAGCATATCAGAATGGGGCTTTCTTTATTACTTCACTCCTTAATTTGATTTACAAGGCCTTGCTGGATCTGATTTGGTCTGCTTTTGCTGTCTTATCTCCATTTATCTACCTTGTCCTGCCTGGCCACTGTGCCTTTGCCCTTGTCATTCCCCTTTCCTTCCATCAATCAGATTGAAAGTCTCCTTTCAAACACATTTCAAATTTAATCTCCTTCTTGAGCCTGCCCTGCCCACTGGACCCTGACATGAGATTGCACTTTTGAGTGTGTGCCTTAATGTTTCCCAAAGTGTGCTCTGTGGAACCAGGCTGGAGAGATGCTCTGTGATGTAGTGTGAACTTCAGCGTGAGGGTGTACATCTCTCTCCCTCAAAGGGTTCCATATGCAGTTGTATAATAAAGGCTTTAAGAAGTGCTCTGGTACAGAGATGTATCTGATTGCTTCACCTTATTTTTTCTCAAATTTATTTGCCATCTGTATTAGTCAGAGTTCCCCAGAGCAACAGAACCATTAGGATATCTATCTATATCTACAGATATAGATATGTAGATATACAATATATGTATCTATTATATATATCATCTATTATATAGGTCTATATAATAGATCATATCTATAAAGATATAGATATATAGAATAGATTTATTATGGGACTTGGCCCATGTGATTATGGAGGCTGAGAAATCTCACCATATGCTGTCTGCAAGCTGGAGAACCAGGAAAGCTGGTGGTAGAATTTAATCTGAATCAGGGGCCTGAGAACCAGGGGCGTGAATGGTGTGGCATGAGGAGGGTGTGATCCCTGGTTTAAGTCCTGGAGTCCGAAGGTTTGAGAACTCTAGGAACTCTGATGTCCAAAGGCAGGAGAAGAAACAAGTCCTGACTCAAAAGAGACAGAGAGAGAGAGAGAGAGAGAGAGAGAGAATTCGTTCTTCTGTTTTTTTAGTTCTATTTGGGCCCTCAATGGATTTAGGATAATGCCTGCTCACATTGGTGAGGGTGGATCTTCTTTATTCAATCTACTGATTTGAGTGCTAATCTTTTCCAGAAACACCCTCACAGCCACCCCCAGAAATAATGTTTTACCAGCTATGTGGGCATCTCCTAGCCTAGTCCAGTTGACACATAAAATTAACCATCACAACATTTTTTTCAAAGTCATATTTAGTAGTAGTCAGAGAAACTAGTATTTCATAGGATCTAGCATAGGAGACATCATTTCATATCAATAAATGTTTCAGGGTGCCTGGATGGCCCAGTCGGTTAAGCGTCTGCTTTTGGCTCAGGTTGCGATCCTGGGGTCCTGGGATAGAGCCCCACATCAGGCTCCCTGCTCAGTGGGGACTCTGCTTTTCCTTCTCCCTCTGCCCCTCTTCCTGCTTGTGCTCTCTCTCTTTGGCAAATGGATAAATAAAATTTTTTAAAAAATAAAAAGTTTCAAGCATCTCTTTGTAAATCAATTATTTTTAGTGACAAGTGGCCTTAGAATTTTTATTTTGAACAAATTACATTTGTATAAGTAATGAGATAATCCAGGAAAAGGACTTAGCACATAAGCTGACACATGGCTGGTACTCGATAAATGTGAAGTATTACTTGTCATAACTGAAGTTTCCTCTGTTTCCATGATCAACTTATCACATCCTAAGGTATATATGAGTGTGTGTGTGCGTGCACATGCGTGCATACACGTGCAGGCAGTAATGCAGCACCAACTGCATATTCAAGGTATATGCTGGTTAGTTCCCCAAAGAGCATCACCATCTAGAGTGCGATGTCGAATCTAGTCCAGATAACCAATAAATATTTATTTGTTCAAAATATTATCATGAAAATGGAATGTAGGGCATACAGAGCAAATTGTGCTTTATGAGGCTTTTCTTCAAAACACTATTCCTAACACACACTTGAGTCCCCTCTCTGTATGTTATTATGATTTTTTCATTTTTATATAAAGAGCAATATTGACCCAAATTACAAGGAAATTAAAAACACATAAGAATGTGTAATATAAAAATCAAATTCAAAAATTCTTCTTGCTTATAATCACCAGGAGAACTAATGTGATTTTATAATTATTTTTTTGCGAAATAATTGACTGTTCAACTGAATTCTCAGTTGGAAGTTTTAAAATGACTTGTTATTCCCCCTAAATTATATTGGATATTAACCTAAGATTTTTTTTTTTTTTTAACCTAAGATTTTAGAAAGTAACTGAATAGAAGATAAATGAGCATTTTTATGTATGATAAAACTAACATTTTCAATGCAGGGACCATTGACACATTATCCATTATAGCTTTGGAGGCACTATGCTTGGCAAAACATTTTTAATTCAGATTTATTAAATAAAGATTTTGCTAAAAATCAGACACTTTCCAGGTCTAGGAGAATTGCTGTGTTTTGGGCACTTGCCAAATTTTGGAGAGTAATTATTACTTATATTGTGTCTGAGCACAGAAATTCTCTAAAACCATGGTCTGGCATACAGAAGGGTAAAACCTGCATATTTTTCCTCCTAAAATTCAGTAAGAGAACCAATTTTGACACACACAGCCTACCCATGGGGCAAGCATGAGATCAGACAGAAAGGTAAATTAAGTGACCTTTGACTCCCTTATTGCTTTCTGAGTTTTCCAGACCCCTGCCCTTCCAGGGAACTGGGCAACCAGCCACCCTCAGCCACAAAGACTCAGGCCTCCTATGCAGGACTATTTGCATTTTTAAAGTCTCAATGATTACACCAATGATTAGTACAAAAGAGTGGTATTTTGATGATATTATTTTTGACATGTGCAAGAGAGATGGTTTTTAAAAGTTGTCCTTTTGATCATCTTTCAACTCACTCCACTGTTGTAATATTTAGCAGATGATAATGTGCCTGCTTCCATGTCTCTCTTCTTTTCTATCACATAAGCTCCTTGAAAGTAGACCCTGCCTTATTCATCTTTGTATCACGTGCCCTGACCAGTGTCTGGCACATGGAAATGCTGAATAAGTGCCTCGCACTCGAAACGTGTATCCCTGCATATTTATAAGGCCTGGCCTGCTTTCACAATAAATCCATAATCTTACCTGGTCAAACACAGGACAGAAGGAAATGTGACCTAGAGTTCAGAAAACTCTAATCAGAATCCCATCAGTTACTTCCTGGCTCACTCTGGGTCAGTTGCTTCACTCTGAATCCCATTTTCTCCATCTGCTAGGAAAGAGTCTTGACTAGACATGAGTAATAAGTAAGATGCTTTTCAATAAAAGCGTCTATGCATGGTCTAAAATAATTCAGCAAAATACTTTATAACCACTAAGTTATAGCATAACTCATTCTTGGGGGTCACAATGGGTGCTCTTAACCCATCACCCAGCTTTGGTAGATGAACATCATTAGTAACTCTTTCGTTGTCAGAGTTTAAGGCACAAACCACTGGCAGAAGCGAAAATGGAAGCAAGGATGGGTAATTAATTTTCCCTCAGCGCTTTGGGCATTGTTCTTTTCCCTCCTGGCCACCGTTCTTTTCTGTGATGATCTTCCCTGTGTCACGTACATATCCGTTTTCATTAATGTTCTTTATGAATGCATTGCATCACTGGGGCTGGTTTGAAAAAAGTATTTTATTCTTTTCCTTTGAAGCTCACGTTTTTGCTTGGCTGTGGTTGAGCATAGGCAATAATTTGGAGGATTTTTATTGTTGTTGAAGAGCATGGTGTGGTTGGAAGAGCAGTGGCCTGGAAGATGAGAGATTTAGAATTGAGTCCTGATGCTGTCACTAGATCGCTGTACTGTTGTCAATTATTCACCTCACTGGGCCTCCATTTTCCCACTTATAAGGAACCTGGAAAAGAGTATTTTCTAACTATGGTATTTTTTCCTCTATAATCCTGTCATAGAGGCAGTTTCAGAAGTATTTGTTGAATGATTTAGGAAATTAATGAAACATTTCTGTATTTGGGTTCTCTAGCACATGTCAAATAGAGATAAGAGGACCACCTTTTTTCAATGTGTTAGTGGGCAAATGGTGCTCTCATGCCCTATGATAGCACCGTCATGTTTATGTTAGAACTAGTATGACTTTGGTGCCCATCCCACATAATGCCTTGTCAACCACCAAAATCAACATTCCCTTTCATTAGCTAGTTAATACTTCAAGGCGCTATCTCGAGAATCAATCTAAACTACCATGTACTGCATATAAATTGCATGTGACACTGTAAAGGCTAAAATAAAACAGAACAAAACTCTTTTCTTTCCCCATTGACGTTGATAGTCAACATGAAGTGACTTTGGATAAGCAACTGGGAAGACTTTGATGACTCACAAAAACAAGACTTGCAGAATATAAAAGTTCCTGTGTAATTGAATTCAGTAATTTTCATGGCTTATCAGAGTGCTAGGTTAGACTTGCTCTTTTATGACACACTCGCTATTTTTCCCTGATGCACAATCTTTGGAGCCTAAGTAGAACATTACTGAAAAATAAATAGGAATGATTTTGCAAGGATGTTTTCTGGTTTGTTTCTTTCACAATAAATGGATTTCATATCTCTTGCATTCAAATAAAATAACGTTCATACACTTCTCTAAATACTCTCTTTCCTTTTTGGCAGGATTTTCTGTTCCAAAAATGTATTAGGGCAACCAAGTACAATGGTTACTTTTATTAATGTACCAATAATCCCTGAGGAGTTTTATCACTTCTGCTGTTCAGATAGTTATAACTGTCCATCGAAGGGAATGGCATATGTAGAGTAGACATGGGTTGTATGATTTAGCATATTTTCAAAATGAAGAACCAGAAAACCCAACTACAATTTTCTTAAATATAAATAAGGAGTCTGGAGGTAGGAAAGTTCTGGAGTTGGTTAATTCAGCAGCAAAATGACATTCACTAGGATCTATTTTGCTCATCTTTCTACTCTGCTACATGGGTGGATTGGCTTCTCCCCTCAGGATTGCAGAATGGCTGCAGCAGATCCTAATGTCACCTAACAGTGTCCCAAACACCCTCCATCCTCAGTAGGACTTCTCACTTAGCTCATTGGCCAAAAGTGGGTCCCAAGCCAATTCCTAAATCAATCATGGCCTTAACTTAATCAGGATTCACATAGTAGCACTAAAAAAAAGGGCTCAGTCTCCTCTATGTGGCACAATTTGTACCCTCATTCATAATACCACTTGAGCAAAATTGAGGTTCTATAAGAATAAAAAATAGGTAACAGTAGTTCTTGGCAATCAAGATCATCTGTCACACTAGTCAAATAGCATAACAAAATCCAGAGATGTTTATTTTGGAATTTTCATATAATATATTACTGGAGAATTACTTTGTAGTCATATTACTTAAAAAGCAATAGACAGGTGGATGATAGATGTTCATTATTAAAATGATTTAACTTTTTCTGATTTAGATCATAGTTTTAGAATCCTGTTTTCCTTTTATGTTTGCGTGATGCTCATTCAGATGAAAGTTGTTTGAAGTACTGTACCTTCGAGCTTTGAGTTCCATAAATCAAGAATAGAGGAGAAATTGTGTTAGAATGGGAATGCATTAAAGTTAGAAAATGTTATTGGGACTTACTGATGAATACTTCCCTTATGAACACATGTGGCTTAGCTAGGGTGCTTGGGTGGGCAGAGAATAATAGAAAAAGAAATTGGTATCATTCCATGGTGACCATCCAATGGACGTAAAAAGCAACACTTAACACTAATCCCATTATGATAGCCTCACCCTCATGACTTCATCTAATCCTAATTGCCTCCCCAAAGCCTTGAAATATCATCATATTGGAGGTTAGGGTTTCAACATAAAAATTTTGGGTAGATACAAACATTCACTCTGTAGTAGATGATAAAAAAATTACACTAGATGATAAATACTCTAATGATTCCATTTTTAGACAGAACATTTCCTAATATTCTTCTAAGAGGCTCCTGGGTCAGTATAATTGAAGAATTTTCCAATTACAAGGCAAACTGTTAAAAAATTATTACCATTTACAACCACTTACTTGAATAATTCAGGTTTTTTGTAACTCTCTACAACTAAGATACAATCTAGAAATAAACTGAAAAAATACAGAAGAAAGACTATAGGTATTTCAAATTTTCTTGTAAATATGGACCATATTCTCATTTACTTATTTTGTAAATAGCCATCATAAGTTTATATACACATAATAAATTTATGTTAATAAAATACCACATTAATCATTTCATCTTCCGGAATTCTATTTATGTTTTTCTTTGAATAAACAGTGTATCGCTGTGTGTGTGTGTTTGTGTGTGTGTGTGTGTTTTAGAAAGAAAATCATGGAGATCCTATCAGAAACTAAATTGTAACTTTTTGTTACAATTGTTTTGTTACAATTGTTATTTTGTTCCTTAAGCATAAGGTGCATGATGTGTAATATTTTGGTTTTAAGACTTGAGGGCATTTCTCGTGATAATCTGGACCACTTCTTCTTTGTAGGAAACTATTTACTAATAAATATTGCTATCTTAGAGGGACTGGGTAATCCAATGGAATCCATAAACTCAGTTACTCCAGGTTCAACAGACAAGAAAGGAAGTAGAAACATCCTCCAGGCTAGATACTTAAGGCTCTGGAGGGAACTGTGCAGCTCACTGTGTATGTGTGTGTGTGTGTATGTATATTTATATACAAGTACTTATATATCACTAACATATGCCAACATATATATGTCATGTGTATATAAATAACACAGTATTATTATTATTATTATATATATCATGTGTAGTATATATACTGTGCTCTCTAGTGTATGTATATATATATTTATTGTGTGCCCTCCTATAGGACAAAACATTCTAATGCATTTGGTGGAGGAAACTCTACCCTTGGGTTCAGATTTGGAGAAAAGCTGTTTCTGAAAAACGCTACTTATTTACTGCTCCATGGATGCCCATTAACGGGAGGGTAAGTGGGCATCTGTGTCATTACTGCCATTTCCTGCGCATCTGTCCATGTCATGGGGATAAACTGCAGTGGAGTCTCAAGTTGGAATCAGGAGGAAAGTGACAAAATCCAGAGCAGGAAACAGGGTTCAAGTAGTGGAATACATTTGAAGAAGGTATCAGATTTGTTGCCTGTGGAATTGGACCTTAAAAAAAGTAGTTTAAAATATGCTTGTAAAAAAGGCAACATTAGGAGAGGCCAAACTGAGGAATTTTATGAACATCAGTAAGTCCTTGTGTATAACATTTAAACATTGTGTTTTAGAGAAATTTCAATAAAACAGAGGTAACCTGTATTTGGATACATTCTTGAAAATTAGTGATTTGAAACATATCAGGGAGAAAATCAAGATATAAAAGGTATAGAAGGTACCCACCCATCACTCTTATCCAATTCACTACAGTATTTTCACTTTTGTCACAGAAGTCAAATGATTGGGCCCCTCACTTCTCTTTCTCCACCTGAAAGCATCTCAGCAAACTTTGCTCTGTTGGTTTTGTTTTATTTCCAGCAGAATCAGTGGCTCTAGAAAGGTTTTCTTTCTTGCAAAATCCCCGAAAACACAAATCAAGAGAGACATCAAATCTAACCATAGTGATTAGTACTCGTCAAATATCTAGGGTGACAAGATTAGAGACTATTTGCTTTTTTTCTAGTGAAGTTGGGTTTCCCCACCTCTTTTTTTAAGGAGTAAAACAGCTGTTGAAGATGGAGGTATTCTGCAAGCATGAGTCAAGCACATTATTGTGTGAAGACAGCAACCAGATCATACCCTATTTTTACCACAGTACCACATTTGCTAAGAAGAGATGCAATGTATACCTGATATTTATAAGATGTGGAATCAGTTTTGTGAACTGTATTGTGCTTGATGGTTTTAGGAGAGAATTATCCCAAAGGTTCATCATGTGAATTAGACAAATATAAATATTTTTGTTAACTTGTGGCATATTGCCATGTTGCTGTAGCAGTAATTTTATCTTAGTTTATGTTTTGATAACCATTTCACTTCAATAATTTTATGTATGTCTACATTTTTGTGAACCATTATTTCTTATTCTCACATATACTTTTTTTTGAGCGAGAACAGAACAAAATGGTCTATGTTTAAATGTGCATATGTTTTGATTTTGCTTTTAAGATTTAAAGAAAACATGCAATATCTTTATATCTTAACTCAGTCACTGTTCCAAATATGGAATTTTGTCATTTTCAAAACCCTTTTCCCAGAAAGCAGCCTTATTTGTGCCCTCTAGTGGTAGATAAAGATATTTATGCAGGAAGTTAGAGAAAGCTGACTTTTTTTTCCCTTTCCGTGCATAATGATTCAGCATCCAAATAGCTAAATAATAATGTTAACCCATACACATACTTAGAGAAAAATCTTATGTAATTGAGCTTGATATATTTTTAAAGTGTATCAAAATTGTGTATTTAAAAAATAAGCCCACCACTTGTCTAACCAGAAAAAGTTCTTAGATCACAAAAGTCTATTTTCTTAAGATTTTTATGGTCCATTTGTCCAGCAAAATGCTGTGATTCCTTGGAAAAAAGTAAGCACATTTTTCGCAAATGCCTTTTTTATCTTTCTGGAATCCACTTTAGGAAAACTGGTGCATTAACCCATAAATTGTTTCTTATTTTTGTATTGATGAGTATCCTTAAAGAGCTGCATGATAAAAGATACTGTCTTGTTTTAACATAGCAAGAACTGACTCTGGTAGAAAATACCTGGATAGAAGTAGACCTTGGCCCCATGACTTTAGTAAACTTCTACTGGATTCATGCCCAGTTCTTTTTTCTCTTCCTGAAATGCCACTGCTTTCATTTGAGATGTCCATTTTCTTCCATAGCCAAAGTTGATTGGTCCAGGAATGGACTCTATCCAAAGCAAGCCAAACCAACTAGAATCCTCCCCTTGAGTTTCCGAAACAAGAACTGAATAAGGAAGCAAGTGCCTTTATTTATTGCTAGAAATTAGTTGCCTTTGAAGGGTGCCTGCCACTGTATTCGGGAATTTATGTCTCCATCCTTCTTCTGTGCCTCAATTAATGAGACGCTGGAGGCACTGATGTCCCTAATCCTCTATTGGTGACCATTCCCACTGTTGCCTCTCTAGTCTTGGATGGCAGGCATCCAGCTTACTACTTTTTTTCCATGTAAATATCTAAGGCTCTTTTCCTTAATTCCCACATCGAAATTGACAATGAAAAATTATGGAAGAGTCTTGTGATATAGGGACAGAAGCTCCACTAAAGGAAAAATGCCCAGTGTTGGACTTGCCATGCTTCCTTTCTCAACTTGGGACTAGCTCCACTTTCCACAGTAAGAAGTTCCCAATACTTCAGTATCTGGCCAACCCGAAGCCCCAATCCTAGGTCCAGTACTTTTCTCCCTGTTACCCTAGTCTAAGGCCCACCTCCTATGCTACTCTATCTTATCCCAGGACTCACATCTTTCAGTGATGGACAGTGAGACCATCCATTCCTTTCAGACAAAGCCTCATCCCACCTGACAGATGTGACCTGACCTATGGCCCTACTAAGACAAAACACAATAGTACATCGTCTGTACAATTGCTAAGGTTTGGTTATCAGATCTGAAGGGTACTGATGTATGATGACCATACGATTTATCCCCCAAATCAAGACATTTGAGAGTAAAGTGAGGGGTATTATTAGCTCTTCCAGGACAGCAGACAAAAACTGGGATATTTGCATCAGCCTACAAATCTAGGGTGTTAGTCCAGAAAAGCGAGTTTGTGCCAAGCTTAAGTCTGTTTCTTCCCAAGAACTCCTCATCCAGTGGTAAAATGTCCTGGAGTCCAGTCTTATCCTGGACATATCAAACATACAAACAAATACTTGGTTGCGTATTATTTTATTATAATTCAATAATCCAAAGTCTAGACACCTATGTGCAGCCTTCAGATTTTCTTGCTCAAATAATTTTATTTATTTGCCCAGAGTCTGTTTCCAGAGGATAAAGTTGCAGCTAATTTGTGAAGATAGAGAACACTACTTGGTTATAAATTTTGGCTTTTTACCTCTGTCAGTTTTCTCGATTTGATTGTCAAGAGAGAGAGATGTCTGAGATGAGCTGGCTTCAACATAAATGCATGATGACCATTGGAAAAACAATTAAAAGTCGCTTATTAAAAAGTGGCAGACAGATAGCAGGTACTAGAGGAATGACTGTGGGGCTGTAGAGCACAGTGAAGCATTAGCATCCCAAACCTAGCAGAGTTTAGAAGTTGACCTCATTGCTGTTTTTAAAATATAATGGGAGAGTGGCCTAGTTTCAGATTCTTATCATTGTCATGAATTTTGTAAAAGTTCTTTACATAGGTACAGTAGTTCCCCTTATCTGTGGTTTCACTTTCCATGGTCTGGAAGCAGATGATCCTCCTTCTGCCCTATCAGCAGAAAGTCAATGGTAGCCTAAAGCCCTGTCACAATGTCTGCATTATTCACTTCACTTCCTCTCATCACATAGACATTTGATCATCTCACATCATCCCAAGAAGATGGAGAGAGTACAGTACAGTAAGATATTCTGAGAGAGAGAGATCACATTCACCTAACTTTCGTTATGGTATGTTGTTATAATTGTTCTATTTTATTATTAGTTATTGTTGTTACTCTCTAACTGTACCTGCTTTATAAGTGAAACTTGATTATAGGTATGTGTGTATAGGAACAAAGAGTACATGTAGGGCTCAGTTGGAGTTGCAATTTCAGGCATTCACTGGGGGTCTTGGAATGTATCCCTGTGGATAAGGGGGAACCACTGTGACCTAATGTCCCAGCAGTTAACCATGCTTTGTTAAAGACTCCTAGCTGGTCTAAAGCCAGGTATGGGAGATAAGAAGGGAATGTTGCTGGATCATTATTTTATTTTTATGTAGCATAAACCAAAAATACATGAGCCAGTTAAGATAACAATCATGGAGAAAAATAAGTTACTTTTGGGGTATTTTTTACATGTGTGTGGGGGTTGGCCAACCGGATGCAGTGAATTTTCATATTAATATTAGTCATTCTTTCTTTGGATTATTTCAGGTGTTCAAGCCTGTAGACTCATTTTATGAATCTCAGCTTTTTTTCTTAGAATTTATTTATTTAATCTTTGGGCTGCTTTATAGCTAGGCTTGCCGACTGTGTTGATCCTAGGAAAACTAGTTCTTCCAGCAGGGCCATTCTGGTTGTTATAGTGCTTTCTGCAATTAAAGCTTTTTGAATAAGGGGGCCTATTTTCAAAGCAATGCTGTGGGTGTATTGGAACTGGTTATTTTCTGTGGATTTTTGTTGTCGTTGTTATTAATATGGGGAGGGGGTAGATTAGCGTTAACAGTCATGAGCTCAAACTTGCAATGAGACTACCTGAGTCCAGTCTTCAGTTCTGCCACATAATGACCGTGGACATGCTACTTGAACTTTCTGTTTCTTAGTTTCCTCATTTATAAAACAGGCATAATGAAGATAATGATAACACATACTTCATGGGGTTGCTGTGAGGATTGCATGACATTAAAGACATATCACAGTTAGTGCAGTGTTTGAAGCCACATAAAATACATGACAAATATCAGCTACCAGTGTTTGCATTCCAGATATGAGTAATATTTTTATCATTGAGATGTAAAATGATAGTTGTTGATAGGAGTGTTGAATTTAAAAACTATCATTGGCTAGAGAGTTCAGGGTTATAATATATATTTCACTTTTGGAGATCTTACTTCTTTTAGGGAACACAGTTCTGAAAAGCAATGCATTGAGACATGTAAAATAAGAGAAAAGAATTACAGCCAGTCTTATTTAAAATTCCACTGAAATTGAGCTTCAAATCTTACATGTAGAGAAATACTGTTTACAGACAGTTTTCCAAATATCATAGACTCCATTATAGAGCTGCCATCCAAAGTCCTAGTATCTAACACATTTTTATCTCTCTTTGTGCTACTTGTAATAAAAACAGCCAGTTAAAGGAGTTTTTAATGAGAATTTGGAATATAGCTCAGATAGTTCTTCGTAATTGTTTTCTCGCAAATGTGATTATGTATCCATGTGACATGTAGAAACTAAATGTTGTTGAGCTTTTTCATGGTGCAGTGGACGTAGTTTTAGATGAGTGATTGATGCCAGATCTCATTTAGGTCAGGTGGGAGCAAGAGTTTGAAGAGGAGACGATTGTCACTTTTTTTTTTTTTTTTAGCATGTGTGCAAACAGTTTCTAGAAATTTTTTTTTTCTGTGATTTGTTAGTTCAGAGTAACTTGGCCTGAGGGTACACTGAAGAGGTTTAAGTTGAAGTATTTAGATATGTCCAGGAAACATTTTTACTGACAGAGATGTTTGTTTCATTTAATGTTAAAAATTCTCAATTTCAGCAATTTTGTAAAAGATAACCACAAATTACTGATTTTCCATTTTAGTCATTACTAAGAACATTCACGACTTTATATCGCTGAGCCTCAGCATGGTGCTCCAAACAGCCACTACCAAGAAGGCCAACTTGTCACTGGAGAGGAGATCTCTTTGCCAGGTTATGCAGTGAGCAGGTTCTCACATTCCTACCCTAAAGTGATTGTGATTATTAACTATGCTGTGTGCAAAGGCGTAAGTCCTAAGACAGGCTAAATAATATTTGATGCCCATAATCACTTTAATTATTGAGCTCCATGGGACCATGGACATGTGCCTTACAGAGATGCCAATCATAGGCATTGCTTTCCATCCACTAGACTTGATTTTTTCCAAGTGGCATATGCATGCATGTGCTGTTGAGCACATTCAGGAAAAACGCACAGATCTGATCAGATGATGCTTGTTGGGGATCTTCTTTCCTAAGCACTGGAAAGACTAAGAAGGTATGGAAGACAGAACTGAAACAATTCAGAGCTTGACTTAATGCTTATACAGCCTCCTGTGGGCACGGCCCCCTTTGGAACGCATCACACTTGCATTTTTCTGATGAGATTTTAATCCTCCCCAGGCAGGGCTGTGTCTTATTTGTATTTGATACACAATGTCTAGCACAGTGCCTTGTTTAATCACACAGACAATGTGAACATTTTAATGTAATCACTACTGCACTGGGAGAAAAAAGATGACAAAATAAACTGAAGTTGTTTTTCATTGCTTTTTTTTTTTTTTTTTTTTGATACTTTCAGACATTTGCTTAATTTGTGCTTTTCAGAAAGAAATCAAGGAAAGTGAAGTATGTCTGATTTCCCATAACGGATAGTAAGGAAATGTGTACACAGTCTATTCCCAATGCACAGTGGCATGGGTGTTCACCCCCACATGCAGAAACCAGGGAACCTCCAACAAGGCAGCGCCAGCCGACACTGCTGTGGGACAAACAAAACTAAAAACATGCTTTCAGTGAAACCAAATGAAACTTTCAACTAGTTAACCCTGCCTCCCCTTTAAGTTGATTTTCAGTTAATAACTGATCAAAGAATGTTGGGGCAGTTTGCATGAGATTTTCAACTCAACGAATCATGATTGATAGATTAGATGAATTTTTTGCTCTTTCCTTGGGAAATCCTGCCTTCTTTCTTTATTTCCATTTCTTGTGTTTCTTTTACTTTACATATTATTCTATAGAGAAGTATTTTAACATACATGTGGTCTTCTGTAGTAAATTTGGGTATATAGATATATAGTGCTATTATGTATATATATGTATATATATATATAACAGAGAACTTATATATATGAATATTACAGAGAACTGATTTGACATGGCCTAAATTACTAGTCTATTTTAATAAGACTCTTGTAAGTCTGTGATTCTCTTTTATTTCTTAAAATGTAAACAAACCTTTCTATATACCTTTTCTATGCACACTTGTTTAATTAGAAGAAGCAATTCCAACGTGGTCATGTTGTTCTAAATTTTATATAATAACTATGAACAAAGAGCTGTTTGTAATGGTTATGTCAGGTTAAAAGCAGTACAGACATAGAATTGCAAATAAAAAGAATTATTTTAAAATAATATTTCCATTAAACTATCATGGTGCTGTACTTGTGGGAAATAGTCGGTGAAAAATAATGTGTTGAGGGTAGGAAATAATGGTCAGCAATTCATTTCAGTGTAATTGTAGGAGATAGAAGAGAAAGGCCTTCTGTTTTGATGGTTTTGATAGCAGATGTTTCAAAGCTCCCTGCTGGCTATGTTTTTCAGGGATAAATGCAACTGCTCAAATGGAAATGTATTTAGGTCAACAAAACACCTGAAAGTCTTTTTTTAACAGTTCTACAAAATGTTTCTTTGGTCACTTTTAAATTTATATAAAAGGGTAAATAATGTTATCTTTAGTCAAAAGGAAACCCTCTAAGAGACAGAAAACTGCTTGTAACTTTTAAATAAAGAATTCCTGGAGTCTGTGTATCTGCACCTGTCTGTGTGGTGTCTACTACTTCTTTAGTTTGGACCTGAGATTGAATCATACCCCGAGTTTAATAGCTGTATATTAAAAATCGTCTTTGCAAGGTCCCTCATCTGTCTTATTTATTTGATCTACCTACCATCTATCTACTTATTATTTTCTCCTAATACACACATTCACTGTCCTTAAATATATCATATGTAATGTTTTGTGTGTATATGTTTTAAATTTAAGTAGTATGATGCTATACATTTTTGCCCCTCCCATGTCGTGTGTTTCCTATCTTGCCATGTTGCTCTCTCTGCCTTTCTGCTACATACTATCCTGAAGTGTGTTTCCAGTATCTCCTGCTGTTCAGCTCCCTCACAGTGGACCCCAGGGCCACCTCTAGATCCCCGTTTCTGCATAAAAGGCCATGGCAAACATTTTCCTCCAGGTCCCTGATGAAATTTGTGGAATCTCTGGAATATATATCCAGGAGTAATATTGCTGTACCTTAAGGCAAACGGATTCTTAATTTCATAAATCCTGCCAATTTGGTTTCCCAAATGGCTGCCCAACCTTATAGCCACACATGCATAAGTGTCCTTGACTTTACATATCTCTACTAATAGTTGATAATAACAACTTTTCTAAATCTTATTATTTTGATGAATCTAATGTGTCATTATTTTTCAACTGTTATAATTTGTGTTTCTGTGATTACTAGTGAGTTAGAGCATTTAGTTCTGTCTTAAGTACCAGGAGAAATAGAAAACAGGATGTGGGATGTAATCTAATTAAGCCTAGACCATGCTTGAAGATCAGCAGAAATGCATATAAACAAATTAACAATCCCTGTGGCTTTAAATATGCCAGGATTTCAGAGTAAGAGATTAATCCGTGTGGTAGCATTTGATCAAGACTTCCTATAGAAAATGGGGTCTGGATGTTGCAATGATTTTGAGAAAAGGAACTAATTACAGTCCAAATACCAGGAACAAGATCTTGAAGATGAGAATGAGTTGAGTGTGTGTCTGGGAAGTTGAGCAGACAGGAGGGAGAGCAAAGGACTAGGGTAGGAGGCATCCTGAGGGAATCCTAAGCAGGAAGGAGGAAGCCATGTGACAGAGGGAATTGAAAGCTTTGTTTTCAACTGAGTGTTAAACAATGGAAGGTATTGTGGTTTCTTCTCACGAAGACATCAAATTAATATGAATTTGCTTTTCCTGCCTGGTTTAAAAAGACAACTGGTTTTGTGATGGGTTTCCTCCTGCATAGGGGATGTTTCACAAGTAGCAAGTATGTCTGCAATATGTACTGATTTGTCAACTGCTCACTTTCAGAGAGGACTTAGCTTTCTGTACCTGCTGCTCTAGGCAGAAACATAATGTGGGCAAAGGAAGGGATGCCTGTTTGAATGAAGTCACCAGAAAGGCATTGGAGATTTTTGTTTTTAATTTCAATTAGTTGTAAATTACCCTCATTGAATGTGTTGTCTCTCCACAACACAAGAATGCACCTAGTTTTGTTATGCATATATTCATTTTGTGTAAATTCTATCTAAGCAAGCACGAAGCAGGGGCAAACATATTTCATTGTTCTGGGACGACATTGAGCTTTTCCACAACCTTTCAGAATAAAATCCCTAAGCATTTGCTCTGTAATTATACTTTGCAGGTATAGTGAATTTCACCCTGCAGGCTAACCAGGGCCTGACCTACTCTCACAGAAGCTTATGTGTGTCATGCACTCAGCTTTTTGTGTGCTTTAACCATTTAGCTCAAGACAGGTGGACATGATGTTAACACTCATTTAAAGGCATTTGATTTTCCCTTGTATTCACTCCCATTTTCCTTTATACTTGTGGTAGGTAGAATACCGTCCCCAAATATGTCCTTGTCCTAATTCCCAAAACCTATGAATATGTTTGATACATTAAGTTGTGATATATGCTACAACATGGATGAAACTTGAAATCATTATGCTCAGTGAAATAAGCTGGGCACAAGGGGACAAATATTGTGTGAGTCCATATATGTGAGGTCACTAAAATAGGCAAGTCATGGAGACCTAAGTAGATTAGAGGTTACCAGAGCCGGAGGGAGGAGGGGGGGAATTGGGAGTTCAATGGGTACAGAGTTTGTATTTGGGATGATTTCCTTTTGAAAATAGTGCTGATGGTTGCATATTTAGATGTGTTTAATGCCATTGAATTGTACACTTAAAAATGGTTAAAGTGGCAATTTCTATGTTGTATGTATTTTACTACAATAAAAAACAAGAGTGATAAAATATTAAAAATAGATTATATTGAGACACAAATATTCTAAGACATTTACTTTTGATTTAGATGAAATCATGACTTAATATATCATGAAATATATAATATGTGATATATAAAAGTATTTATATACAAAAATTATGTCTATACCATTAGCTAGCATGTAGTAGAACTATCAATACCTTATTTAAATTGATATAAATATAAAATATATTAATTCAGCTGTTTGATTTTTCTATTTTAATCTCTTAAAAATATTAGCATATGTAAGACACGGAAATTAAGTTTAAGATGGAGATTTAAACTGTATGTTTGACCTACCAGGCTCAGTGTTGGTGGTTTTATTTTCAATCCCATCAATGGGAAGGAAGAATTGTTACCATATCATACAAATGCCCTTTTCCATTTTGCTTCTAGGAATGTTGAATGTCTCTGTGGCTCCTATATTCTGTTTTGAGTCCTTTTACCGGTTTTAAAACGATTTTATTTATTGAAAACTTCAAATATACAGAAAACTATTGAAAGTAAAATAATAAACACCAATCATCTACCACTCAGAAACTGCAGATTTTGTCAGTCATTTAACTTTATCCCATGTATGCACATGATTTGGGGGAGGGGCTTACAGACATCATAATTTGCATCTAAATAATCCGGGCAAGAAGTGGGGGCTCTACTTCATTGTCTCATTTGATTCTCCAACTGGTTCTATGACATAGGCATTAGTTTTCCCCATTTTATAGGAAATGCAATTTGGGGAGGTTGAGTAACGAGCAGTTGATCACTCAGCATGGTGGTGGAAGAACTGTGTTTTTGATTGCAACACCCATCTCTTTTGCATTCCACTGAAATGCCTCCTGGTTAATTAGGGATTATGATCCTGATTAATAATGAAAGTGGTATTGGATGCAAATGCAATAATTTTAATTAATTTATTTATATTTATCAAGCTCTTACTATTAGCACAACTCTGTGCTGGGTAAAAGGTCGCAGGGAGGTAACATTTCAGTCTGTATTCTCAAGGAGCTTCAGTCCTGGGAGGAGATGTCAGGTAAACAGCAGTAGGAACAGAGTCAGGGAACTACAAGAGCACAGGTCTCCAGACTACTGGGGTCAGAGCAGCCTTCCCAGAGGAGTGATGTCTAAATACAGATCTTGAGTATGATATTGAATTAGTAAAGCAAAGCAGGACACACATGGAGGGGGGAGGCAAGAGAAAAGGGGAATTAAGTGCTCAAGGCAGAAGCAAAATCATGAACAAAAGTCTGCGTTCTGGTAACCCAAGCTTTTTTAGTAAGGCTGGAGCAGGGCAGGCAGGGCTAGAAGGTGGAAGCAGAAAAGTGTAGGAGTGAATGGAGGTCAGATAGTCAAGGGCCTGTGGTGCCTTGCTAAGGAGTTTGGAATTCTTGAAAAGAGCAATGAGTGAAGAGGCAGTGACAAACATTAAGCCACAGTGACATGATCAGAGTGGAGACAGATAATAAAATCTATTTTTAGATTCTCTTTTGAGAAAGAACAGAATAAGGCAGAGAGGCAGCAGTGAGGACCTTTGGGTGAGAGATGGTCCTCACTCAAACACAGTGCCCAGACATTTCAAGAGAGGAATGGATACGACCTAAAGATGAAGTTA
Source organism: Potos flavus (assembly GCA_028534135.1). Taxonomy (NCBI): domain Eukaryota; kingdom Metazoa; phylum Chordata; class Mammalia; order Carnivora; family Procyonidae; genus Potos; species Potos flavus. The sequence continues at coordinate 7,853,523 of CM052883.1, forward strand.
GTGTATGAGCCAGATGTTGGGATAGAGGGAGGGGGAAATGTCAAGGCCTCTCTGGTTTGGGTATCCAAGAGAATGGTGGTGCTAATCCAGGCAGGAAATTGAGAGAGAAGAGCAGGTTTGGGTGAGAAGCAGTCTAATCCCCAGGCAAGCTTTCCCCAGAGAGCTGAGGACAATCATGCAATGGCAGAACTTCTAGATAATAAGATAAAACTTTTGCATTCACCTGTTTCAAATCCACATCAGCAGTTGCCAAAAGGAAAGTTAGACAATAAATATTTGTTGAAATACTGTTGTGCATGTTGCACCCTGTTATACTATGCAAAATCTATTCTAGGGGCGCCTGGGTGGCTCAGTGGGTTCAGCCTCTGCCTTCGGCTCAGGTCATGATCTCAGGGTCCTGGGATCGAGCCCCGCATCGGGCTCTCTGCTCAGCAGGGAGCCTGCTTTCCCCTCTCTCTCTGCCTGCCTCTCTGCCTACTTGTAATCTCTGTCAAATAAATAAATAAACTCTTAAAAAAAAATCTATTCTAAAAAGAAGCAATTCCATACCACTGCTAAATAGAAAGTAAAAGCAAACAAGCAAATAGTTTTTCAAGTGCTGATTGCCTGATTGGTCAAAACAGCCCAAAATACCAAAAGCCATTGGTAAAAATGGCTTTCTCATCCTGCCATCTAGCCATCTAGATCTGCCTCAGGGAAGAGCTCCCGAGCCAGAGTGGCTAGTATTCAGTGGCTGGTCAAGACACGCATCGCAGCGGTCATGAACCAACATTTTCCTAAATCAAAGACTAGTCTTCGTATGTGAGCGAGTGAAGCGTTTTGTCTATTATTCTCTGAGAAATAGTGCTAAGATTCTAAGTGATGATGCACAACAGAACGTCAACAATGGCTACCTATTGATTAAGGTATTATAAGTGACTTTCTTATATTGTTCTACATTTTTTAACAGTTTTTCTATGGGTATGTATTGGTTTATATCATAAACACATACATAATAAGAAAAGTCTGTAAGGCTTTCCAATTTGGCAACCACAAAGAAATCTAATTGTGAATTGGAGAACTAACTTGACAACCTTAGCAAAAAAAAGTTATTGATAGGAATACGGTGTGAGACAAGTGCAATCAAGTTTACATATTAAACGGTAATAGCTGAGGGTTTTATTTAGCAAAAGAAGGTGCAGTCAGTAGCTTAAAATTTTAAGAAAGAAACTAAAAAACAATAGCGACATCTACAGAACCGTATGTTCATTATGTTCTACTTTGAATTATTGGAATTTCATAGTCTGCTAAATTTTAGAAACCACGTGGAGACATTGAGCCATGCTCTCGATAGTAAAGTAGTAAAATAGTATTTCTAAGAGTCAAGGACAAAGAAATTATTATTTTTAAATATAGAGAAGAAGAAGCAAATGATAACATTATTGTTTACCATCATAAGCTTTTTATTCCTAAAACGGATGTGGAAGGACTTCTTTAATGAACATATATAAAGATAGAAAATGGAGCAAACACAAATGGGCTCAAGAGAAAGCTAGTCAGGGTAAAGAGGACAAAAGGGAAATATTGGAAACATCGGATTGGTAAAATCGAGAACGGCGCTAGCCCTCCTGCTCTTAGGTGAGAAGAGACAAAAATCTGCCTAGTGTGTCAGAGAATTGAACAGATGAGCACTACAAAATGTTTCTAGATCTGATTCCATGTGTAAGTGAAAGAAAGTCTGATTTCCCTTTTGCTTTAAATCTCCTCAATTTCATCAAATACCAAATAAATCTGTTAGTATAGAAAATTAGCCTTTCCCCCTCAAAATAACAGCTGAATGTTCCACTGTCTTCTATTTTGCTATGACAGAACCCCAACATGGCTACACCTGAACACTTCTCCCTCCTTGAGAGTGTAATTATCTCCATCTCGGTGGTCAAAATGAATGTTCCTTTTAAAAACTCCCACCTAGCTTTCTATTCTATAAATGACATTTTCCTATTCTCTCTGTTGTCCCAGATCCACACTTAACAGCCCACAGTCATGTTTCCAGGTTTCTTTTAGTAACCCAGTTAATGCTTTCAAATGGGGCAGCTTTTTAATTTTTAGTGACTTTTAATTAATACAACTTTCTATTCTTCTCTCCTTTTATGGCACAGAACTTGTTCCCCAGAATTTACCTGATGATGATTAGTTTTCATTCTTGCTTTCTACCCTGAAATCTTTCTCTTTTCTTTTTGGTCACCATTCTTTCTTATCCCTGTCCCACTGCTATTCCCTGGATTTTAGAGAATAAGCCAGAGAGTATCCCTGATCTGTATATAAATCGATGTCTCTCATTCATGCTATCTGTGTCTAAAACATACTTTGCGTTCTAGACAAATGTTGAATGATCTTAAGCATGGAGATGTTTCCACGGACTAAGGTCACTTATTTCTAGGTCTAGACACTTCCATTTTAAATTATTAAATTCACATAATTTAATAATGTTATTAAAGGGCAATTAATGTTGCCCTTCTTGTTTCTTGCCTGTTTTGTGCAGAGCCTTGCAGTAGCTCTTTAAAAATGAGTCCAAACCAAGTCTCAGCATGCAAAGAGCTTAAAACCTGGCTGGGGGTGGGGGTCTGGGAATGAGACTTAACCAAAGTCATTCACCCTTAAAACTGTTGGTGACACCAGCTACAGAACAGGAAACTCCTTCCAAGATGTAGAGCAATATGAAAGAACGGAAGGGCCAATGGGAACAGAAGGGCCATATGTAGGGACTTTGAAAGCTTCCCGTTGTGTAGATTTGGAAAATTAAGCAAAACTTTGATCATCTGTTTTTAAAGAATTTATCATGATTTCTTTTTTGTGTACCCCTCAATGTTTTGAATGTTAGTGTCTCTCCAGAAAAATCGATTTTTTTCTTAATCCTCCTCTTTGGGCTAAATTCCTATAGCAGCAACATTATATGCATTTTAATTAATTGCCCTCATGCTTTTCCCAAATATCCTATTCTTAAGCAAAAGTTCATTTTCTAACTTAATCTCATTATTGATTAACCTTTCATTTTCCCTCCAACCATCTCTGTAATTTTACTCAGCAAAGTGCCTAAAAGAAAATGTTGGTTCTTCTCAATCTAAGTGGCAGGCATGGTCGGCTGCATGTGACCTAGAATACTCTGTTGCAGACTTGATTTGCTGACCTTCAACAAATTCTTTACTCTTTCTGTGCTTTGGTTTCAGTCTGCTTACTACTGGTAAGCTACTTGACATGGAGGTGTTTATAGTTCATTCTTACCAGGCTCCTCCTTCCCTCTCTCCCTCCTTCCCTGTTTCCCTCCCTCCATCCCTCCCTCCCTCCTTCCCTCCCTCCCTTCCTTCCTTCCTTCTCTTTCTTTTTCCTCCTCTGCTCCCTGTCCTTCTTCTTTCTCTTCCCCGTTGTCTTTCTGTAAATGTTTTAGATGTTATATACCTTACAACCAAATCCCAATTAATGTGATTTCTTGGGGGCATGAGGCCTTCTGGTCAAGTGAATTTTATAGGTGACAGCATCATTTGTCGGTAGGAGGGCAGGTTCTGGAAGTCAGGCAGCTTGAGTTCAAATACATGCCATCTATATGGCCTTGAGCAATTTAATTAAAATTTCTCTTTAGCTCCTATGAAATGGAGAAAGTATGAGTACCTACCTCATAGAGTTATTTTGGGATCAAATGCATTAATAAATATGAAGCATTTAAAATAGTCCTTAATCAACATTTGCTATTATTATTTTTCATTGAAAATATTTATTTCAAAATTATTTTCAATAATCTTTCTAAAACCAAATCGTCGACTTTCCTGCCAGAATAAATGCAATCTAGGGAATATAACTTAACCTTTCTATTATCAGAATGCTTATAAGAAGTTACATTTTGATTTTTAGCAGTGTTAAATGCTATCAGATAGTCAGGGTTCCTAAAGTCTGAAAAACTAGCCGTTAGATTTCACACTAAGGTAGACTGCAAATCTTGGAGGGGGATGGATCTCTTAAGAGGTGAAAAGGGCTTTTCCCAGGGAACATAGGAAAAGGATCAACGTTTACAGTGAGATGCTCCTGCTATCACTATATTTGTAGAAGAGAAAGTGGTGGATGTGGACAAATGAATTCTAGGGGCTTATTGTCAGGAAGTCACAAGGTAGAAGGTGAAAGGTACCTGCTGAGAGTCTGAGGGTCAGGGTGCTGACTGGATGGAAGGTGGAAGAGATGGTGGAAGAAACATAGAGGAAACAGGAGCCATGCCAGCAAAGATCAGAAGTCCTACTACTCACTTGTGGGCTGAGGATAGAAATAGCAGGCTGATAGAACACTGGGAAACTCAAAACTTCCAGAATATATAGAAGTTCTCCGCTTGTTGGGTGACGTTTTGCTCAGGTGAGCTTGCAAATAAATTTAAGTTGCTTTTTAATCTGTTGCTTTTTAATGCAAAAACAGCCCAGGAGAACAAAACTCTGTGACTCTAATACAGGGTGTGGTTTTGTTGTGACTACAAACAATTTCAGTCCTTTAATGGCTTCTCATTTTGTCCTGGTCAATTTACATTTCACTTCATCCAACTGAAACAACTCTTAAATGCCAAAATAAGGGTCCCTTGGCAGAGAACGGTTTTCTTAGGCCACCCCAAAGCAAGCTGTACTGATAGTTTTGTTTGTGTTAGATATCCTGAATTTGATGTTTAGTTGCCTTTTGGCCAGACAAGACAGACCTTTGATTAGGAGCCTGATGACATTCACACCCCATTAGCTGTGTTCTCCACACTTTATAAAGCAAAAGTGGTTCCATTACATTCCCAGTCTCAAATCAAAGACACACTCTGGAGTCTAACAAATACTGAGGAGTGTTTGAGTATGTACAATTTATACACTTAAGAATATTTTCAGAGTAAAATGCAAGGACATATAGATAAATGTAAGCAGACCTTCCCACTCAAATACTAATGAGCCGATACCATATAGTTCTGAGCAACGAAATGGCAACTGAATTTAAACATTTTCTTGGGAAATAAGGTTCTAAAGATTAAATCTTCTGTACTGAGTTCTCATTAAAATTATTAGGAGTAAACAATGACTCAGAATATAGTCTTTTTTTTCACCAAAATTTTGGTAATTACTAAATAGAAAATCAAACTTTTTTAGGTATGCATATCTTCCTGGGATGGAGGGGGCGGTACAGTGAAAGACACTTGGCAACACCACTGTTTTGAATTGGGCCTTGACCAGATTTTCTTTTCTTTTTTTAAACATTTTATTTATTTTTTTGGCAGAGAGAGAGAGAGAGAGCCTAAGCAGGAGCAGAGGGAGGGGCAGAGAGAGAAGCAGGCTCCTTGCTGAGCAAGGAGCTCAATGTGGGACTCAATCCCAGGACCCTGGGATTATGACCTGAGCCTAAAACAGACGCTTAACCTACTGAACCACTCAGGCATCCCTTGACCAGATTTTCTACGTCAGGCAACACACCACAGGAAGATTCCTGGTTAGGAAGAGGTGTGCTTTTCCTCAGTGTGGTGGGGGAAGCCCATTTGTGGGAGGGTGCCATGGGCAAGCAGATGAAGAACAGCATGAGACCTCCAAGGGAGATGCTGTCTCAAGCAGGTGAATTTTAGAAAAGAGTTTCCATGGAGGCTAAAGATTCTGAATCTGATTCCCTGAAACCATCCATGCCCCGAGTAACTTGGGAAGTGTTTGTGTATGCCCCAGGGTATACATTCCCTAATTTAAAGATCTCTTATCTTTGGTACAGAAGCCATGAGACAACGCCATGTTGCACTGTCAAATCTCTTAACAGGTTTTGAACTATTAAGCAATTATTTGAAAAGCCTCATTTCACCAGGGTTCTGCATGAAGCCTTTGTGGGATGTGGGTGAGGCAGAAGATTATCTGGGAACACAGCATGCACCTGTGCTGCTTCCAAAATTATTTTTTCTTCTGGAAAAAGCACTGTTATTGGACTAAGTATATCCACTTTTTCTCTCTGTTCCTCTGAATCCCAGCTTCTGAATCCCTCTGATAGATCCCTTCCCTATAAAGCTACACATGATACTGACATGTTTAAATCACAATCCTCTAGGCCCTTTTAGTTATCAGGATTGAAAATTTCATTTTTAAATAAAGTTAATACTTTCATATTACAGGTTTTTTTTCATAACTTTGTTTCTCTCTCTTTTAAAAATATTTACAAGCTTAGTTCCTATTAACAAGATACTTAACACTCTATTTTTTTTTAAAGATTTGCTTATTTGAGAGAGGGAGCAAAAATGGGGGGAGAGGCAGAGGAAGAAGTAGGCTCCCCACTGAGCAGGAAGCCCCACAAGGGGTTCAATCCCAGGACCCTGGGATCAAGACCTGAGCCGAAGGCAGATGCTTAACCAACTGAGCCACCTAAGTGCCCCAGTTACTTAATTATTCTATAATATAAATACAACAATTTCAAAATTACAATTTTAATATTGCTATGAACAATAAAAAGGTTACTATTTCACATTGAGAAGCGAAGTGAAGAGATAAGAAATTGGGAAACCTGAAAAATGGAGAACAGGTAGCCCCTGCAAAAACCAAGCCAACTACCTGCAACAGAAAAACTGTAGAAACACAACAGGCTAGGTAAATTGAGAAATGGGCAAGAAGCCCCACTGAAAAAGACTTTGGGAACTGAGGCAGATAGTTGGCACAGTGAGAACATGACCAAGCCCTCAGTCTGGCTAGCATGAGTTCCTCAAGAATAGATAAAATGGGAGAAAAGTAGGAGATCCTGCCTGGGGGCTAAGGAGATGATTCCAAGTGGAATGGTCCAAGTCACTGTTTGGGGTGAAGCAGGGCTGTGTGGACTTGTGAGATGAACCAGATGATAAAATGCTCAATACACTGTGATTTTAAGAGTTTTGGCATATGTAGAGGTAAGGTTTTGGTAAGGGCATCTTGACTAATGCAGTTAGCCATTGACCATTGTTTCCTGATTTGGGGGTTCATGGGAATCCACCCTCCCCTTTTTTACCAACGGTGTTTTCATTTAATTTCTCCCAAGTCCCTGTTGATCACCCTTTTTGCTTTTTCCACCAGTATATTTGCTGACTAAATTCATCTCACACTGATCACTCATTCTTTCTTCTCAAAACATGAAGGCCAAAGCACTTTGGGCTTGATGATATATTTCTTCATAATGGTTTCATTTTAATTTGTAGTTATTGTTATGTTCCAAACTAACTGACTATAAGCTCCTGGAGGTTTGGGTTTTTTTGTTTGTTTGTTTTTGTTTTAGTTATTTTTTTTGTTGTTGTGCCTATGAAATCCTTTATATGTGATATACAGTCTTGGTATATAGTAAATGCTCAATAATTGCTATTATTATTGTTACTACTCAGCACAAGTAAAAATATATTTTACACTTAACTCTGCTCAAAGCACTGTGTTAAGATGTGAAGGAGCATGAGATACACTTTCTGCTCTGAGAAACTTAAATACAGTGGATGAGGGAATGGGAGCTCAGACCTAACTCCACCAATGGACATGTATGTGTCAAGCTGACATAGTATCTTAGCATGGCTCAGAGATATCCAATCTGATCTCAGATTTGACTTTTTGAATTTAGCAAATATTTCCAATCCAGCAAATATTTCTAAACCTTTGCTCATTTGGCCAATATCTACCACTACTACATAGTTCTGTGTCTTCCACATATAATGTTAGGAGTACAAATATGTACAGTTTTCTGGGGCAAACTTCTGAGAATTAAGTGAATGACAACTCAAATAGTAGACTAACCACATCTCCTGTTGTAATAAGTAGGAAAATTTGGGTAGTTCATAAAGAAGGAAATTACATGTGTAATGCAAAGTTTACAGTCTGGAAAGAAAACAGGGAAACATGTACTGACTTTCCCTAAAATTAATGCAATAGATAAAATTTTAAGAAATCAATTCAGAGCACAAAAATCATTTTGACTATTTTCAAAGATCATCACATAAATTATGTAACTTGTATTTAGTGAATTCATATTGAATGTTTAATGAATTACTATTAGTGCTATTCAATTTTATATCATTATTTAGTCTAAATTATTTACAAATGTCCCAAAGAAATGTTATGAAAATATATTCATTTAATCTATTAAAGTCATTGAGAATATTTTATATATACTGAATTCCCAAATTAGATTAGATGTCTTTTTATTACTACACAAGGTAACTCTATCTTTGGTGTTAAGGGAGGCAAGAGTTCTTCCTTTCCCCCAGCATGCCAACAACACAGTCAAACCAAAAGCTGTTTCCTGAGTAAGTCTTGTAATTTTTGTGTGCCATTAGTCATATAGTTTCATTCTCCTGGAATGCCATCTTTTTCTTCTACTTCTGAAATCATACCTCATCTCTAAAGTAAGTCTGAATACTAACTACTTCTTAAGACATTACTGCTCCTCCCTCTTGGACCAACTGTATACAAACACTCGTTAACAGTTACATCTTTTTTTATACATTAAATCAGGAAAAGTGCTTTGAAGTGTCTAGGGCATAGTAAGTGCTCAATGAATATAGCACTTCCTTATCTTCCTTCTCTTTTTCTCTTCCTTAGGGATCAGTCACTGTGTTTTCCTCATCTTTGAATAACCTGCAGTGCTGAAAATGTGCATTGAATTGGATTTTACTCACTATTAAAAATGTAACTGTCAAGATGCAGTTGGGTATATCAAACAAAAAGGGACTTGGCAAGTTTCCGGCTATCTTTCCTTAGCATTCAAGCCACCTTTTTCATCATGTTTGTATCAGTTCTGACCTGAAATTTAAATACTGTACCATTTATTTAAATTTTAAAACAACTTACCAACAGTACCAGGGAACCAGATTTCAAAAGGGTCAGCAACTAGGACTTTGACAAAATTCTGTCTCCAACTCTGTCTCAGACCAATTTTTATGAAAGTTGTCCCTAAATTGTGTCTTTTATACAAAATACAACTACAAGTCATCAAAATGAAGTTCAGGAGAGGGTAAAATCAGCCAGAGTTTCAAAATGATTTGTTGCAAGGCCCAATCAAGAAAGAAAAAGCAACAGAACATTAATGTCTCTTGCTTAGTATATTCTTTTTTTTTTTTTTTTTTTGGTCTTGCTTGTATTCTGAGACAGTCCACACCATGGATGCATTTCTTAACATGATTCTATGAACTATTCAGATTATCTTCAGTGCAGGCATGGGCTATCTGATTTATTTTCCTCACTCACAACTAATGTTTATTTTAGTGATATATGATTTTAGTATAAATAAAGAGGAACTGAGTATGCAGGTAACTATTTTATTTATTAACCAAAAGCCATAATGTGTTTCTCCTATGTTTATAAGAAAGCAAGGAAGCATATTTTCTCTTAAACCAGTTCTTTTGGAAATATGTGAAGCTACTATTTATAAACACAAACAGAAATGTTTGCACAAAGATATTTACCTTGTGATCATGTTCTTTAGGGGTAAAGCTTTTTCAGTTATTAAGAGCAACTTAACGTTAGAGCTTTTTATTCTTAGCAGTTTGTGTATCTTGGCATTGATCACTCTGTACTGCATGGGTTCACTGCGCATAAAAATATTCAAGTTAAGTGTTTTAATGTAAAGGAAGTTTTTGTTTCTCTAGAAAAAAATTTTTTGAAGTGGAACCATTTTTTAAAGTGCTTCTCAGCAGTAGTTCTGTGATCCAATGCAAAACCTACTGATCTGTCTGAATGTAACATGCTATAGGTAGAGACCCAGTAATCAATGTATTTACTACAGTCTGGAATTCACCACTATCTTCAGTAAATGTTCGCTGAATATGCAAAATATTGATTACAATATGTGGCAATGTATTTTGGCATTTGAGCATTTTTAATAGATGATGACGTTGATCATTTATAATTAAATACATTCTGTGTTTAATCCAATATCCCATGATATTCTGACTACCTAACTCATCTGGTGGAGGGCACTGAAATGCTCTGAAAATTGAGTTTGCAAAATGCCAGGCAGTTCCCATTTAATTTTTCCACTTAAAAAACTACTGGTTCTGGATCACTGTGTATTGTATTGTAAGAACAATGTGTCAGCAAGCCCTGTTGGAAAAACAAAATAAATGTCCCAGTTAGCTATATTTAACATTGTAATATTTCACGCTTTTAGAAATCTACTCTCCAATAATGCAGAAAAACTCTCCATCAAAGCTTATGATTATCAGTGATAAAAATGCCTGGAGATGTCTTAGAATCTCTAGCAATTAAAGATTCATAAACATTTAGAATCAAATCGAATTTTTTCACCATCTTGTCAAATATTGGGAAACATGAAAATGCAATAAAATAGGTCAGTGGTTCCTCATGAAAAATATTTAATTGGCTCCAATAGAGGTCAACCGTGGTCAATTAAATGATCAGGGGAAATACCTAATTATTCCTCTAGACCTACTTAATACTGGCAGCAATTTTCTTCTATTCTCTTGGAAAAAAAATAAAAACTGCCTGAAACAATGGAAAAATACTTCCTTTTCAGTCAAACTGTGGAATTCTCACTTCTACCAGCAGATCATTGTACACTGCCTTCAGGACAGTTTACTGATATTAAGAAATGAGCCACTTGCCTCGTTTTTCTGAGTTCTGTAGCAAATGTCCTCTCAAGCAAAAGCACATGGCAACGGTGTGTGGAGCACTACTTCCTCAGATTAGAAAACTGATATTCTCTTGTATACGTTCTATCTTGCTACACACCGTAGGCTTGGATTTTGAACCCAATCCTTGCTATCCTCTTATTTGGATTCCAGGAAATGAGTTTCATTCTTGATTTTAATCCCTTTGTGTTTGTACATTGGGCCCTGTTGCTGGGCTTGCGATTTCAGGGGCAAAAGAAGGCCCTTGGGCTGGGAGCTGCTGAAATGTCAACATTTCTGCTAAGGTTTTTGATGTTGCTCGACTGCAAATGTCTTTGGGAGAGAGCTCCTAAATTACCAGTCACTTAAAGCAAGGGATAAATGAATGGATGTCACTGATCCTGTGACCTCGGGCAAGTGACTTCAGTTTTCCTACCTGTAAGATAGAATAAGGAGAGAATTCACTATTATTGTGAGTTCTTATTGCTGGAGGTATCATGAGGATTAAATGAGGAAGGAGCTTAGTTCAGGTACTGGTAAGCACTGTGTATTTACTAGATGTTGATTGCTCTTACTTTCGTTCTTACTGAAACTTCTTTGCAATTTTAGGTCATGATAAAATCTTGGTGAGAATAATCGTGACAGTGGCACTAATGACTGGTTTAGGGAAAGAATGGTACCAAAAGGATCCTTAGTCCTTGGGTCTACTGAAGATAAATGTATAGCTTCACAGTTTGGCTGTAAAGTAGTATTTCGGGGAGGGGACTAGTGGGGCAATGGGCATTATATGGAAAGGGCAAACAATAAAGTGATAAGTGAGAAGATTCCCGAATTAGGGAGTTGGGGAAAAAAATTGAACCTCAGCCTCTGTCACTAACTTTCTGGATAGTCAGGTTAAATGTCCCTGGATCCTGATCATGCAGAAGGACTTTTATGGAGCTAATCATCCTTGATTCTTAAATGGTTGATGACTTCTGCATTGTTCTAGGACTGAAAATGGGGGGCGGGGCAGTCTACAGCAGGGCAGGTGAGGACCGAAAATTATGCCTAGTTAGGTAAAGGATCTCCAAAACAGTGCTTTTCCAATGTAAGATGCATCCAAACCACCTGGAGATGTCATTAAAATGGAGATTCTCATTGAGATGGTGGCCTATGGTTGACATTTCTAGCAAGTTCCCAAGTGACACTGGTGCTGCCTATGTGAGGACCACACTTTGAGCAGGCACACCGAAAACACTGATGATTTGTTAACAGAAGCAAATCAAGTCTGAAAGGGAATGGAAACATGATTTTACTCATAAATAGAGGCCCTTTAAACCTTTAGTCAAAAAGAGCATAGTTTCAGTTCATAACAAATAAAATCTTATAAATGTCCTCACAGAACACTAAAGTACCAGCATCTTGGTCTCATGTAAGTGGTCAAAATACTAAAGAGTCTGTCATAGGGTAAGCCTTTTCCTTCTACCCTGTAAGGACTGTGATCTGAAACAATGTGGTTATTTGCATTACGCCGTGAGAAAGTTGGTGTTTCTTTGCTTTAAGAACTTTCATTTTCTTTCAGAGCAGAGATATTTTTAGCAGTTCTTGAACTGCGAGCCCATGATTCACTACCGCCGTTCTGCCTCTCAGTTGGTTCCTTTATAGAGAGTGGAATCAGGGATCTTTACCTGCCATCTTCCTGTTATTCCTTCTCCCCCTCACCAAATTTCATCTGATTGTTAAGGATGGCCAATAGACCTTCCATATCATCTTGAAAAATGGACTTTTGGGAGAAACAATATTTTGCCAGGCAAGATTTCACAACGATTCCCTTGTGATTTAGACCTTTTTCTGCATTTCTTTCTGCCTGACGGTGCACTAGAATGAGGGCTCGCAAGGTTGGGAGCTAGCCCATGTCCCCAGTCCCCGAGATAAAAGCTCCCCCTAACTGTGTCGCTCACCATAAATAAGCACAAAGTTTCCTACTTTCAGGATCAAGCTGACAATAGTTCCTGACAGAAAGCACCTCCATTTCCATTTTTGGTCAGACCCCACAAGCTCTTTGTCAGGCATCAGCCCAGCAGCCATCCCGAAGGGAAGGAGCATGCTTCTAACGCCATTAAGTATCTTGGAAGCTTTGGGCAAGAAAACACACTTTACTGCCATTTCTCCCTACATTTTGTTCTGCTGCTATTGGTTTAGAGTGCCTTTAAAATGGTTTAACTGGGAGCATTTAGGAAATAGCCAGAACGTGTGTCATCATTTGTGCAAAACAAATCACTCATGGCCAGTTTATGAGATCAGTTTTCAGTAGAGTTTGCCTTTGTTCCTTGAAAGGATGCTCTGTACAGTAAATACGTGGCAACTTATGTCTGTTGGAGGTTGTCTTTCTGAAAGGAAACTGGAAGAATGTCTATAGTGACTATTCCTGAGGAATGTATGTTGTTCACCTGATTCTTACTCATCTATGTACTTTGCTTTAGAAAAAAACAGAAAGCATGTTTGAGATGAAGAGTGAGTGTGCTCTATAGCCTTTCTAAAATTGTACCATAATATTTATATTTGGCAGACAATTCAGAAAGATGTAAATTGTGACTTTGGGCTACATGCTACATGCCCTTCGTTCAGTGTGCCCATGATGTGTCTGTTTGCTCATCTTTGCCTTCAGGTTTTTCTGTTTATCATATTATATTCTGTTGATTTAAAATATAACTATAGGGAAAAGACATGTTCCCAAATGACCCTTTTCTGCATAGGTTATTGCTAGAAGGCCAGCACCTAAGTAGAAGGGTCCTGGAAGGTCATATGATACAGAAATAAGAAGACAAGCTGTGTGAATTTAGGCAAGTCACTTTATCTTCTTAAGCTTCAGATTACTCAAGATTTGGATGACATGATGTCATTAAAGAATTGTTGCAGGATGTCATGAGCCAATGCACGTAAACAATCCAGTGTAGCCCCTCCTGTGTGGCACAAAGGAGGCTACTCTAAATTGGAAGCTAAATTGTTGGGGCTCCAAGACCCTAATAGTCTCTTGCTGAGTCTCACTGAAGTACCGGATTTCCCGAGCAGGGTGTTTCCACTGCTCAGACAGTTCTCACCTTCAGTCTCTGACTCCTTGCCATTACCAACAAGTCCTCTCTCTCTCCACTTCCCAGTGTTAGTTGAATGGGAAATTTGGAAGGACCACCTTCGTCTCTGCAAAGCCAGGGACCTGCTGTGGCCCAGAGCTATCAAGCATCTTTTCTATGTCATGGTGGAGGAAGGGGGTGGCTTGGCAGTTTGTCAAAAGTTGGGCGAGAAATGGCTCTCCCCTGTGTTAGAAGGAGGGTGCCACGACAGCACTGCTTGTGACCCAGTCTGCAGATTTGGGAAAGATAGCTTGTTTTAGTTTACATATATAATCCTCTGTCTCCTGGGATCACAGTCAGCCTCCATGACTCGGTCATGCCTGATGCATGACATCTGCCATCTTCTACCTGACTCACCACTTCCTTTGATTCTTAGCCTCCGGTGTTGAGTTTGGCTTATCATGCCATACTATTCTCTTATGATGAATTCTTTTTCCTGGGATAAATAAAACCTGGCTTTTATCTTCCCCTCCTAAGCTTACCTCAATACATGGAGCATGCCCAAATAGGCCTAAGCTTCAGTTGAAGATATGAGTTGCAGTTTTGCAGTTTTCAAAAGACTCCTTGGCCTTTATGTAAATCTGTGGATGGAAATAAATATTCTAGGCAGAGGAATGTCCCTGGACATATCTGAATATCAAATCTCACACCAGTAAGACCCTATTACAAATAATAACATGCCTCATCATCATCATCATTTTATTGATAATTTTATTAACACATATTATTTATTAAAAATTTTATCAGGGAATAAAATAATAACCACATATATTTATGAACAAATAATTTTTAAATCCTTTTTAACATTTTTATTTTAATTCTATTTAGTTAACATAGAGTGTTATATTAGTTTCAGGTATATAGTATAGTGATTCAACACATCTGCGCAACGCTCAGTTTTCATCATGACAAGTGCCCTCCTTAATCCCCATCACCTAGTTTCCCCATCCCCCCATCCGTCTCCCCTCTGGTAACCATCAGTTTGTTCTCTATAGCTAGGAGTCTGTTTCTTGGTTTGTCTCTCTCTCTTTTTTTCCCCCATCTTTGCTGGTTTGTTTTGTTTCTTAAATTCCATATATAATGAAATCATATGGTATTTGTCTTTCTCTGCCTGACTTATTTCACTTAGCATTATATTCTAGCTCCATCCATGTCATTGCAAATGGCAGGATTTCATTTTTTTATGGCTGAGTAATATTCCGTTGTATTTAACAAATAATTCAATAGCAAATTGTTCATCTTATGAACAAATAAGAGATTATGTCATGGAAGTATATATGATGAATGGAAAGGGACTTTGGCTTTGAAGTTAGAGAAAGTGGGGTTTGAATCCCTGCTGGCTACTCTATAATTATGACTTTGAGTAAGCTACTTACATATTTCTTAATTTAACATGTTTGACATATAACGTTGTATAAATTTAAGGTGTACATATTTGAACTTGAAAAAGTGGGCCAATAATATCATTGTAAGAATTAGATGATATAATTGGTTGAACTTCCTCACCTCACTGTGTCTGTTCCATAATAGTTACTTAAGAAATTGGACTTTTTTTCATTTATCACAAACAATCTAGTCCCAAGAACTCATGTGTGATTAAGAGGCAGGTGGCTGAGGACTGGAGAAAGTGAGGTGGAGAGACGTGCAGTGGACAGTGGTCAGTGGTGCTGTGGTGTTTCTTGGTACATAAGTACCGTGTTTTACAAGCATTCTGTCATTTTTGTCCTCTTTCCACTAGTTTTGGTCTTTGTAATATATCATGCAGTCCTCTTCTTTTCCACTCCATGTATCTTCCCTCTTTCTCCATTCTTATTCTCCCTGCAAAAATTTGACTTTTAGGAGCATGTACACACAGTGTGTGAGTAATTGGAAAAGATCCTTACTTAGCTGATAGCTGGTAGTGGGACATGGAGAATTGCCTTCCTCTCTGGCTAAACTTTGAGGTGGCTACTTCTGTGATGCTCTTGTCTTTTTCTAGCAGCCCCCTTTCAACCAGATTTATAGTCTGTAGCTTCTACTTCCCACTCCACTTCTATCATCACTGAGAGAAAAGACTTGTTTTTTTGTTTTTTTGTTTGCCCTTTACATGTTAATACAGATTCAAGTCAATATGTTTCTTCTCCTCAGGGTATTTGTATTTTGAAGTCTAGTTTAATTTGGTATAAAAGGCCTTGCCTCTTGTTAAATAATTTTAGGCACATCTGGTCTGTTGGAGGTCACCTGGGCATTATGGTAGTCTTTTCTGTCCTAAAAGATTGCTAATTGATGTTCAGTGATAGGTCGGCTCTGAAATGCAGGGGTGAGGGGCATACCTTGAGCACACAGACATCCGCATTCAGCTCGTAACACTGCTTCTGACCTCCACCAGTTTGAGTCATTTTTAATAACAGCAACACTTTCAACATCTGCTTTCAGAATACCTTCTTGCTTGTTTCACGGTTCAGTATCTAAACCTAATCAGGCTAATTATACACAGCGTATTTGTATAAATATTTCAATAAAATGTGGCAAGAGTAAATTATTAATTACTGTAAATGCAACATATTTCTGAACTGTCAGATTCTGCCTGAGCATATGAACATGAAAGTTATATGTAAATTGCTGAAAAAATCCGCACATAATTCTGCAGTTCGTTCAGAAAAAAAGAATATCTCCTTTGTTTGTAAGAAACAAATCTTAGAAAATGATCTCGATGTTACATCTGGATATGGCAACCATATTATCGTTCTAACTGTGAATGTCCAGTGACATGCCTTTTTAGAAATAGGATACTAAATAAAAAAGTAAGTTGGTGGTAGACTGCCTGCTTGTTTTCTGCATACTCAAGGTGTGTGAGGTTGGAGGAAGCTCTTGTCCGCTACTGATGACAGTACACAGAGCTAGCTAGCAGGGGTTTCCAGGCACTTTCATCAAATGCACAGGATTAGGGCAGAAACACAGGTAATACTGGAGATGGGAGTCAGCCCTCATCCTGAAGAGGGAGAGAGCAACCCATGACTCTAATGATGCAATTTGGGCTGTGTCGGGAGCTGTACCATTTTCCAGTAAGCGGCTGGTCTCCCAGACTTGGGTTTTTCTTTTGGTTGGTTGCTCATTGTGACGCGTGGAGGCAGGGCTCTTAGCTTGCGGTCTGAACGCCGTCCTCAGTCGGTAGTGAGCTTTACACGCCAGCAGCTGATACTTTCCATTTGCTCCTGCTCGTCTCACACAGAGTGACTTCAAACACTCCTCGGGGAATTGTTTGACAGATGTGCTCCAGGACAGAAACAGTTCGCCTGTAAAGGAGGTGAAGTTGGTAATTTGGAAAGGGGAAGATGGCAAACCCTTTCAATCATTTTATATCCCAGGGAGTTTTTGATGTCAACAGTTTGGCCCTCGGCTCCAAAGTTACTTTTGTGCATCTGAGGGCAATGAGTTTGGTCTCAGATACTGGACTCGGAATAACTTGCACCATAAAGAATATGGCACAGTGTCAGCCAAGTCTGTTTTGCTGCTTACTAAAAAGGAGACATGATGAATAGATCTGATTTGGCACTATGATCTAATAGACAAAAGAATTCATTAAACTCCCCATAAATTTGTCTAGAAACATATTGGAAAACTATTCATCCTAAACAGATTCACCAAATGATAGTAGATTTCTAACGCTGTCTCTTACTCTTTATGGGAATTTGGAAATCTATGGAAATGCTCAATTCTCAATCTTTCAAGGCATGATTGTATTTTGAAAGGAACATGCCAGCCATCTACGGGTTTGACATAGTCAAAATTGCAAAGCAACGGAAGTTTGTCTTAGGCATTTTGCTGCAACCTCCTGGGATTTGGGAATTCTACTGGGGAGGAATCTCTTTAAGAACACAGGTTTTTTTGTCCTTATGACCCGATCCCATAGCCATTGAAAACGTTACGCTCTCTGGTTCTTTGCCTGGGGCAGAGAGAAGCCATTTTCCTGCAAGTACGTACTCACGTACTCATGAACTCATAGGCAATTGCCTGTACAGGAGTCCCTCTTCCCGGTTTCCCTTTCTGGGGTTCAGTTAGCTGCTGATAGCAGGGTTCAGATGCAGATGAACCTCTTGGTCAATCTCACCCAGAAGTTGCATCGGTGCTGATGTCATCCCCCACTTCAGCTCCTCGCGTAGGCATTTTATCATCTCATGTCATCACAGGAAGAAGGGTAAGTATACTACAATTAGATATTTTGGGAGGGAGAGAAGGAGACTGCATTCACACAACTTTGATTACAGTCTATTGTTATAATTGTTCAATTTTACTGTTAATAATTGTTAATCTCTTACTGTACCTAACTTATAAATTAAATGTTGTCATAGGTATGTATGTATAGGAAAAAATGTATATATAGGGTTCGGTACTAACTGGGGTTTGAGGCATTCACTGGGTCTTGGAACGTGTCCCCCATGGATAAGGGATGCAAGAATACAAATAGGTAATCACAGGTACTGGCAGTGGCATAAATTAGCCTGGCTTAAAATGTATCTTGTGCATGAATTCTTAATTTTTTAAATTTCTCATTATTCAAACAAGGTCTTGGTTTTTCTCTTTCTCTTCTCAGATCATAGTTATCTTTCTAGTGTCCTATGTTAGGGCCCTAAAGACAACTAGATTAATAAACATATTCACTCTTAAGGTCCAGTTTCTTCCCTTTTTGCCTGCCTAAAAGTCTGCATTTCTTGGTTCATTATTTTTGGCATCCACCATTTGTTCAGAAAGAATAATCCAGGCATGTTAAGCAGCAGCTTGAAGTCCCAATGGCTGTGGGTTGGTGTCCTGCCTCTGACAGGTGGAAACTACATGTCCTTGGAAAAGTCAGGCGCCCTCTCTGAGTTTCTGAGTCTCTGAGTCCTGAGATATACAACAGGGTGAAAACACCTCCTCGCTTGGTTGTTCCAATGAGGAAGTAAAATCACAGGTGAAAATCTGAGAGTACAATCCCTGGCTCATTTTAGGTTTTTAATGAATGTTACTTATTCTTATTAAACTTAATTCTTCTAAATTTTCAAGCAAGGGTGATCATCATTCGGGTTTTTTTTTTTTTCTTTAGAATGAAAATTAATAAATACCAGGAGGGCAGGCATAAATCAGGACTGTCGTTGGCATATCAGGACGTTGGTCACCATTCTTCATAGAGGGAGGTCTAATCTCCAACTCTAGCATCTAAATGAGATTTAGCGCTTCACCATTAACTATCTCTTCCTGATCATCTGGACAGCAGTTGAACTTGAACATCAGCATTTACAATTTTGTCTCTTTTCATTTTACTACCCTTCCTCCCTTCCTCTATAACTTGTCATTTATTTCTGGTTTTACAGGACTTTGCTAAAATCCATCTTTATTTCTATTCTGTCCTAATAACTCCTCTTTCGTGTATTTGATAAACTGGATATACAAAGTGATATAGCCCAACTCTAACAATTTG
The DNA here is from genome assembly GCA_028534135.1 of Potos flavus. Lineage (NCBI taxonomy): Eukaryota > Metazoa > Chordata > Mammalia > Carnivora > Procyonidae > Potos > Potos flavus. The sequence continues at coordinate 7,872,658 of CM052883.1, forward strand.
GAATAAGATACAAAAATTATATCCTGTGTATGCCAAAGAAGTAAAGATATGTGTGCAATTTGTATTCGATATGTATCTATTGGTGTCCACATTCATAGATTTCCAGAGTGAAAATACACATATACATTGAACATATACATGCTTGCATGTGCTCTCACTCAACTCCTAAAAACCTTTATTTTTAGGGCCTGCAACCCAACTTCATGCTTCCTTGCTGCCTCCTATTGACAACACTTTAACTGCATACTAATTTTTGCTAAGATTTTGAACTATAATTATCTTTCTTATCCCAAAATATAATTACCTTTCTGGTATCCTGTGTTTGGGCCCTCCAGGACTGCTAGACTGATCAGCATATTCACTCTCAGGATCGAATGTAGTCATACGAAGGTATTTACACATTATACTATTATTCTGCATTAACATTAATATTAATTAACATTACCAAACCTACGTTAATAACAATATTAATGTAATATTATCATTACAGCTTTGTAGTGGTTTTATTTCCCTCCTATTAAAATTAACATATGAAAGCTGATTTTAAAATATGTTTATAGATAGTTAATGATTTATTTTAGTATGTTATCCCTCCTAGGAAAACAACTTCACTTTAACTCACATGGAAGTGAGTCATATGGAAAGAAATAAGACAGGACATTGGGGCGAGCTGCCCCCCAGCTCAATTCATAAAGGAAATTTTCCCACCTGCCTGTTGCTGCCATTTTGATTCTCAGCAGATGTGGTATTACTCCTACAGTTGTTTGCAGAGTTGGTTGTTGCCCCTGCCTGGGAGAGGTACGCCATCGCTCAGTGCTGGGGAGTCAGAATCTTCATAGATGCACAGCAATTCGTGACTGTCCCTCAAAATGGATTTTTCTATATCTCGCGTGACTGTGTTTTACATGTAAATCGTTTTACATGTAAAGCGTTTTTTCACTATTTTAAAAAATGTGCTGAATCTTCTGGGAATGAAAGTTCACCGTAATCAGGGGAGACTGTGGTTTGTTTGGCTCAGCGCATTGTCAAGAGCTGTTCGTCACCTTCGAAAGTGGCAGCACTCAGGCCGGCGCTGCTGGTGTGTCATCCCTGTATCGCTCAGTATCGGTTGCACTTGCATTTATGATTATTTTATGTGTACTTAGAAGCATCCTATTTGGTCCCTATTTCAGTTGTTCAAATAAAAAAGAAATAATCTTGACAATCTTCAGTAGAGGCGGCAGTCACAGTGTGGTCAGGGGAGAGAAATGACCCCCATTATTTGAACAGAGAAACTTTAACATCAAGAATTCTTAATTAGTAAAAAAGCTGTCAGCTGATAATTTGAAAGGTAAAACAGAAACTCTAAGGTATCATGGAAGTAGCAATTTCAGGAAGCAACTACCACTACTAACGTTGAGGGAAAAAGGGTAAAACTTAGAAACTTCGAGGCAAGACCTTGTGAATGTTAAGCTCAGACCTCTGGGGAGTAGGGAGTAGGGGGGCTGGCGCTGGTGTATCTGACTCCTGAGCTGGGTCCATGAAGCTGGGATCCAGACCCCTGGGGAAGGAGCAGTGGCCTCTGGTGTCAGAGGGAGGCCGTGGCCGATGATGCTGTCTCTCCAAGTGTTGGACAACAAAACCACAAACTGTATTCAGGAGCTGCCCCCAGAAGGATGCTTTGCCCGGGTGATGCTCAGAGGAGCCACGAGACACGGAGAGGCTCCCCGAGGCAGACAGGAGGGAGCAAGCTGCTGCTTCCCTCCGCAGCAGTGCCTCTCGTGGCAGATCCTAGCAGGGAGAAACTTGGCAAAAGCAGAAAGGTAGTTTGCAGGGCTGGTTCCATGCTTGGTGTCATGAAGCAGAGTATGGGAGAGTGAGTTTGGAGCTGAGAGACAGTGAGTGCATCACTGGAACACTTGGCTAGTGGCTTCCATTTCCTAAATCCAGACGTACTCGTAACCCCATCACCCCACCTCGTATCATTGTACCTACGCATGTGCATGTTATACTATATACTATACTTTCACGTATCAATTTCCTATTCTTTAAGGTTACGATGAACACATTAACTTGATTTAAAGTTATGTTTAGAGTGAGTTAGTAATTTTCCTTCGGATAGCAAAGGACACATGACAAACTGTGTTACAAAAAATGAGTATTGAGTCTGGTAGGATCGAGAGCCCCCGTCTTGGTTCAGATGGTGTAATATACATTTAGACTTTAGACTGCTGTCTCCTTGCCAACTCGGAATGACAGTGCCATCTGATCTCAGCTACAAGGCTTGGATGCGAAAAGGACTTTATGTGCTTTTAGATTCTCCCTGCACTGAAGACACCATTTCACAGTTGGCAGACATTGATCTTTTCTTTTTGGAGTGGGCATGCATTAATGGGAACATGAATCCAAGCCATCATCCCGCATGTCCTTAGCTTTTCAGTGCACTTTTCAATGCTCTGAGGGCCCGTAGGGGAGGTGACATGCTCTACGGCTGCCACCTCTGCAGGTGGCAGGATGCTGAGTGCCCATGACAGTCAGAGCCTGGGCTTCTCATGAAAATTATATTTAAAAACAATAATTAACAGCTATTGAGCTTCTATAGCAGTTGGCATGATGGTAGGGATTATAAACACAGTATATTTGCTCACCACAGTTTGTAAGTGGTAAATATTATCCCCATTTTATAGACATGGTAATTGACTGCAGAGATCTTGGGACTTGCCTGAGACGGCACAGCTAGCAAGTGAGAGAACCCAGCTCCACTTTGCCTGTGTCCTAGAACTTATAACCCCTTTCCTCTCTCCCTCCCGAGTCATAGCACGGGACACAAACTCGTTATGTGTGAGAGGCTATTTTTGCAAACAGTACAATCACTTGACAGATTAATCAATAGGATTCAACTGAAAGATTCAATAAATCCATAATATAAATGCCTGATACATATTGGAACCACAGTAGATATATGTTGAATATATGTGAATATATTGATAAAAAATGTTTGTTGTAATGATAGTTTTTCAAGTTGATCCATTTTGACCTTGAGTGAATTAGCTATCTTATTTTTCTAAAAGGCCAGATATACAGAGTAAAGCTAACCCCCCAGCACTAGAAGATAATTCTTTAACAGGGTCTCCCATTATATGAGCTTCAGGTATGGCAAGTAGAATTTTGCAACACAAGAGGAAAAAGAGACAAGGCCCTAAAAATGACAGTTATTCCCAGAGAGTTTCCAAGTATAAACCTTGGACACAAAATAACGAGTTCTTTCATATCTATACAGTGCAGAAAAGAAAAGAATTACTTAGAAGACAAAGGCATTAATTAAAATGAACTAAAGCAATTATGTGATTGATAAATCACTTGTCTCAGCCACTCAGAAAATCAGACCTATCAGAACTACCACTGTTTTCTATTTCTGTGTCTTCTAAGCTTTGATGAAGCGAAGTCATTTTTGAAGCCTCGATATCATGATGAACATTCTGTTATAGCCACCTTACATAATACTGTGTTGTTATGAATAGAAAGGACTTTTGTAACTGAATGCTAAATGCAAACTTCTTGGAAAGTAAAGCTTGGGGAAAATGTGGAACCCTTAGGCAGTAACAGTGGCTAGGATCACACTGTTTTACTGGCTGTTAAAATTAACTTGCCACTAAAAATACTAGTGTCAGTTTTCAAACATCATTTTATCCAGATGTATTAATGTTCCTTACAGTCGCATTGCAGCGCAAAGAAGGAAGCACAACTTGCTGAAATATGCACTTATTATATTTGAGCTTTGCTTTCCTCTCTCTGAAATATCAGATACTGGGTTGAATGTCTGCCAGTGCCCTCTTCTGGAAAGAATATAATGTGTTTACAGAAATCTTCTGCCTTTTTTACATATGGTCTCAACAATTTCTTCTTCACTTCTGAAAGTGGAAACAATTGATAAGAGAATACAATTTGGTTTTGTTGTGAGCACAAAGGATACACTATACCCATTATACTGGAACAAATATGAACGAATGTTTCAAATATATATAGCTAGAGTTGAATCAAAAGAGGTTTGACCATTAGCCTTTTATGAAAGCACAATTTTTGACATCATGCTGAATTGGATACAAATTTTGGTTTAGTGTCTCAGTTTCCTAGGCTGGAAATATAAATCAAAAAACTTAACTACTTTAAAAGGTAATTCTGAGGAAAAAATTAATTTATGAGGGGCGCCTGTGTGTCTCAGTCCCTTAAGCCTCTGTTGTCGGCTCAGGCCATGACCCCAGGATCCTGGGATCAAGCCCCTAGGCAGGCTCTCTGCTCAGCAGGGAGCCTGCTTCTCCTCTTTCTCTGCCTGCAGCTCCCCCTGCTTGTGCTCTCTCTCTTTCTCTCTGTCAAATAAATAGGTAAAATCTTTAAAAAAAAAAATGAATTTATGCATGAAGCACTTATCGTTGTACTTGACCTATGGTAAACATTTTTCTATCATGTCTGCTATGATAAGAGTTTTATGACATAAATAAGTTTCTCTTTAATATAAAGTATCCAAATATGAAAACAATTATTATAATTATATTTTAATTATATTATATATTATAATTAAGATATATATATATATTTCTAAATGTTAGTCTATAGAATTTCAAATCTTTAGATGTTTCTAATTAAGCCATGTTTATATTTTTCAGTTGTATATGAAAACTATCTTATGGACTGGCTTTGATTTCTCATGAAGGAAATACTACAGTATAACATTTCACAGCACTTACCATAGCACATACCCTCCCCAATGTCCATAACCAAGCCACCCTATCCCTACCCCCCTACCCCCTAGCCACCCTCAGTTTGTTTTGTGAGTTTAGGAGTCTCTTATGGTTTGTCTCCTTCCCGATGCGATCTTTTTTTATTTCTCTCCCCCACCCCCCACGACCCCCCGCCCTGCCTCTCGAATTCTTCATATCAGAGAGATCATATGATAATTGTCTTTCTCTGATTGACTTATTTCATTAGCATAATACCCTCTAGTTCCATCCATGTCATTGCAAATGGCAAGATTTCATTTCTCTTGATGGCTGCATAGTATTCCATTGTATAT
>CM052883.1:7878207-7908138 GCA_028534135.1 Potos flavus
AAAAAAAAAAGAGAAAAAAGAAATAAAATAAAAAAAGATAAAAAGAAAAAAAAATATATATTAGACTTGTGATTAGAACAGAGCCCCACACCTGATTTTGGGTGTTTTTGGTCTGTTAGAAGAAACTACCTCCAAAAGAAAGAAAAACTTATAAATATAAATATTATATTTATATAATATTATATAATTTATTTATATACATATATATACATACATATACATATGTATATAAATATATAAAAATTTGTATATAAATATACAAAAATAAGGGTAAACACTATGAAGGGATGGAATATGAGTGTAAAGCAAAAATTAAAAAAGATTCTCAAAAAGGGATTGATAAGTGGTTGATTGAAAAAAGAGAAGAAAAAAAAGAAAAAAAAGAATAAAAGAGGAAAGAATGTGATCAGGCTGGAGACTAGATCCAAGCCGTGTGCTAGATTTAGGGTATATTTTGATCTATTTGAAGAAATTGTATCCCAAAATTTTAAAGAAAAAAAAAACCATATATATATATATACAGAAAAAATAAGGCTAAATACAATGAGCGGATAAAATATGTAACAGTGAAAATTAGAAAAGATTTTTAAGAAGGTATTGATTAGATACTAGTTAAAAAAATGTTAAAATAGGAAAGAGGAAAAATTAAATAAAAAAATACAATAAGAAAAAAATAAAATTAAAAAAATTTAACTCTGAAAGACTAAAGGATCATGGGGGAAAAAGCCATGAATTCTATGTGTTGCTTTTTCCTAACTCAGGAGTTCCGCAGTTTTCATTGATCGATGAACTTGGTCTTGGCTGGATATTCTTGCTTATCTTCTGGGGGAGGGGCCTGTTGCAGTGATTCTCAAATGTCTTTGCCCGAGGCGGAATTGCACCGCCCTTGCTAGGGGCCGGGATAGGTAATCTGCTCGAATTCGCTCTTGTAGTTTTTGTTCCCTGAATGCTTTCCGTACAGCTTTGGAGGAGGGGAGTGAAAATGGCGACCTCCCAGTTTCCGGCCCGTAGGAGCCGAGAGCTCGGGGCCCCGCTCTTCAGTGCGCCCTCAGAAAAAAGCAGTCAATCCCTCCATCTCCCTGGTCTCTGTCTGTGCTCCGAGCTCACCCGGCCTGTGACCGAGTGTTTCTTTCTCTGGCGCACGGCCCCGTTTGGAGTCTCCAAACCCAGCAGATTCCTGCCTTGAGCTACCGTGCCGCTCCTCCCGGAGGAGGAAGGAGGGAGTCTCTCCAGATCTGCCCCTTGTGGGGTCCCTGCTCGAAGAGCAGTGGCCTAACTGTGCCGGGATCACGGTTCAAGGTAAGCCCGAGCTGGTAGCCCACTGTTCGGCTCCGTCTCTGCTGTTGGCTTCCCCGTTCTGATACCGGGAGCTCTGCCACCCTCAGACACCCCCGATCTTTCTGTGACCCCATGGTTCCTGAAACCACGCTGTCCCCACCAGGGCTCCACCCCCCCGCTTAGCCTCTGGAGCGATGTCCCTCAGTGGAGCAGATTTCTAAAAGTTCCGATTTTGTGCTGCGCTGCTCTGTAGCTGCCGGGAGCCAGCCCCTCCCCCCGCGGTCTATCTTCCCGTTGCTTTGGATTCACTTTTCTCCACGTCCTACCTTCCGGAAAGTGGTCGATTTTCTGTTCCTAGAGTTGCTGTTCTTCTTCTCTTCTATCTCCTGCTAAGTTTGTAGGTGTTTAGAGTCATTTGATAACTATCTAGCTGAACTTCTGGGATCAGACACTATCTCCGCCTCCTACTCCTCTGCCATCTTGCTGCTCTCTCAGTATAACATCTTTATCATGAAGCTTCACAATATACAGCATTTATAATCTAAATAATATATACTTTGAAGAATAAAAGAACACTACATTTGGTGCATTTAATTTGATTAAACATCTTAGTTTTGCAAGTTGGACATTTTACCACTAACTCCTTTTTGAATTCACGGTACATATATTCTACGCTCGATATCCATTTTTATTAATACAAATAAAGAATGCTCTCTGATTGTTAAACTGATAATTTTTTTATTTCTCCCAGCTTAGGTTCTTTAAGGAGCCTTTATTAAAATGTAACATTTCTAAAACTTGACAAAATATGAGGAGAAACTTGGTCTCCAGCTCATTTCAGATTGACTGTTGAATACCTGTGTTAGCTGAATAAATGAACTCAAACAAGAGTGCAAAACTAACCTACTTACTAAGGTGTGACTTTGGGCATGTGGCCCAACCTTTGCGCACCATAGTTCCTCTTATGTAAAAGAGGAATAATGGTTTCAAAGTTATCAGTTAGATGTGTTACTGAGAGGTCTAATACAAAATAAGTGCTTGGTGTAAGTTAATTCTCTATTATTTTTACACACATATAGAGAAGTAGAAAAGCCATGGGTTTTTAAATCAGACAAACATCTGTATGAATACTGTCTTCTACACTTGTCTCTGAAATTTGTATTTCTATCCGTAAGATGGTTGTTGTATTAATTAAGTTGAGTGTGAAATGCCTAGTGTGCTGTCTGGTGCAGAGAAGGTGCAGGGCCGATGCAAAACACTGACACCTTCTAATGTCATTTTTGCAACATACCTGCGTTGTGGCAGACCCTGTGTTCAGAGTTACAATCTTTAATCCTCATTACATTCTGGCAAGGTCGATATGAGGAGCCTTGCCCTAGGTTACACTGCTGGGAAGCCCTCTTTGCTTTTGTTCTTTCCTTCCTTCTTTGAAGTATCACCTTCTCAGCACTACATCTACTTTGGGTTGCACCTATCTTTACACTTTGGGACCCACCACAATAAATCATCTCCAGCAACGCACCATGACCTTCTCTAATTCCAGTCCTGTCCACTTGTGCCAGTCCTGTGTCCTATTTCCTGATCCAGCTACTCTGATGAACTAAATTATAGCAGGGCTATTTTTGAATGCATGTGCTCCTCCTGATAAAGGACATATTTGCTTCCTAAAGACCGGTTCCTTCCAACTCAGATTTTACAAGTCGGACTTGTAAGGGAGCTTCCAGGTAATGCAGAAGGTCGGCAATGATAGTTTTTGGGGCAGGTGGTGTTCTGACTGCCAATTCACCCCACGTCATTAGACCACCTCCTGTCTAACTGCCTTTACTCAGCTTCCATAACTCTGGAAAGTTTTAAAAACTTAATGAACAGATTTACGTACGTCAACCCATCTTCAAAGATAGTTACAAGTTGCACATGTTGAATTTTAATCAAGTTGGGTAAATTATCTGGTCTGTAATCAGAAAAGGAAGAACAAAAAGAACTCATTCTTTATCTAATATTCAGCAATCCAACATATGTGATCTTCAAAGTCTGATTTTAAGAAATATATATTTGCTGAATTTTGTTGTTGTTTTTAAATTTTCTTGAAAGAGTTATTTACGTCCTCACTGTAAAATAGAGAGATTTGATGAAATAAGTTCTGAGGTACCTCTCAACTCTAAGACCTGATATTTAATTTGAGTTTAAATTAACTAGCAAATTGCATTTAAAGTTAAGATCAACCGCAGCCCATGAAAATTAGGTTTAAGAAAAGGATTTAGCTTTAATCAAGACTTGTCATTCAGCATAACTTCGTAGTCAGAGCCCTTCTGACTACTGATTAATCTCTACATGGGGTGTCCCAACAGTAAGCTGTCCTTCTACCTGCTCCAGGGACCTTAGAGAGTAAACGCATATGAAACAACCATTTATTTTTAGCTACAATTTAATAGAACTGTGAAAATATCAGAGGTTTAATTATCAAGACAGCTCCTAAAATAAAATACCAGGAGTAGAAGTTAAAGATGCTTTCTTAAAACTACATAAATAAATAAATAAAAAAATGTGCTTTCTTATCTCTGTTTTTTACCTTGCCTTCAGTTTATCATCTCTGTATGAGGTAAAGTGATAATTTTCAACCTACAACTACCTTAAGGTTCAGCTGAAAAAATTCTATTTTACCTCCTCTGGGCTTCCAATAGCCAAGAAGTTAGGTAGTTGGTTTCATTGCACTCTGGATGCTCAAGCTCTTCAGCGCACCCGAAGACATGTCCTCTTTCCCTAATAAATTAGCTCCCCAGGAATATACATTGTCAGAGAAACTAGTGAACGCAGTCTTATTATCCTGGATGTCAAATTATTCTGCCTATGTCTTCCATCCCTAAATATTGTCATAGTCACTGTTTATTCCCTCAGAGTTCTCTTCTTAATATTTAATGAGAAAACGGGCTGATATCACCCCTATTGTTCTAGCCAAAACGGTAAGGTGGTTTTGAGAAATCACATAAAATTGTAAATTGCAAAACAAGCCAAATAGTTATTCTAGCACTTTTCAGTTGAAGGATTATGGGCAAAGGAACCTCTGTTGTAAGATTGTTTTCAGATTAAATAAACTTGGATTAAGTATGATTCCCATACATAAAAAGAGCTCGATAAATGGTAGCTCAGGTCTACCTTGCTGGATGGAGCTCACAGGCTAAGCGCGAGCACGTACAAGCGCATGAAGTGGGGGGAGGGAGAAAGAGAAAGAAACTTAGCTTTAATTCAAGTAGAATGCATTTGACTGATTAAAAAATGTATAGAGAGTGCATGACAAAGTGTGCCGAGGATCGTGGGAGAGGTTAAGCAAGGCCGATCACACTAGTTCTTCTGTTTCATTTTGTTTTGTTTCATATTGGGTCAAGGGTATTTTCTGTGAGAATTTCAAACGCAGTTACAGGATAAATATTGGGAGATTTGTGGGAACTTTCCACATAGAATAAAGACCAGAAATTGTTATAGTAGGAGGCATTGAGAATCAATGTTAATGAATGTTTCAGGAAGCCATTTCTGACAGCCTGGCTCTTTGTATGTAGTAAAGAGTGTCGTAATCATTTCACTTAAAAAGCAATCCGGCTAGCATGCTAATGAGAGAATTCACACCTGGGCAAGGAGGCTCTGCATTTCTCTTGTGCTGATTTTGATTGTAGGCTATCTGGGGAATACATCTTCAAAGCCCTTCCTGTTGCCATTTTTTTTTTTTTTCCTGTGATTGCTTCAAAAAATTCCTGCTTCCTTTGACTATATATAACTCATACCATTATTATGATGATATTCTCCGCTCAGTGTTGGAGCCAGCCTTAATTGCATGCCCTCTCTTGAAATAATTAGCAGGTAACACGAGTCATTTTAATTACTAGTCTATAATTTTTTTCTTCCTAAATGCCTATTAGAACATGAAAATATGGAACTAGAAATACTTGTTAGTAGAAAAGTTAAATGGAAGAAAGGAAGAAAAATAACGTTCCTTTATTCACTGATTTATTTTTTTAAACAAACACTGACAAGTAATCCTTGGTGCTAAGAATATATCTGTGAACCCATATAGACCAAAACATCCTACCAACAAGGAGTTTATGGTCTAATGGGGCACGAATATCACAATAAATAAGAGAAGTATAGAATACATTTAAAGATGATGAATGGAAAGGGAAAAAATGGAGCAGAACAAGGAGTTGGGGAATGTGTGGGGAAGTTGCAATTTTCAATAGGGTAAGCCTCACTGGGAAGATGGTATTTGAGTGAACATTTGAAGTTCTGAAAGGAGTTCATCTTGTGGGCAAGAGGAATGAACAGTCTAGGATGAGAGAATGTCCTAAGCAGTGGTTTCAAGATGTGACATGATTTATACAAACGATGAGCACAGTTACTTAGAAAAGAGAGGTAGAGAAGAAGTAGGGTTTGGGCTATGGGAGTAAGACACACTAACCTTATGGGGCCTTTAAGGCCATTATAAGAACTAGTTTTTACACTGAGTAAGATGGAAAACTATTTCATCCATTTCATGGTTTAGAACAAAAGACTGACAATCTCCTTAGCTGTCGAAAGTCTGCAGGGTTGAAAAAAGATGAAAGGAGAATAAGGTAGAAATAGGAAGCTTCTTTAGTAATCCAGATACAAGATAATGGAAGCTGGGACCAGAGGGATAGCCATGGGGGGGATGATTAAGTAGCTCTGATATATTTGAAGGTAGAGTAGACAAAATTTGCTGATGAATTAGGTGTAGCATTGAGAGATAGGGAGGCATCGAGCTCTAATCCAGGTTTCTTGGCTGCAATACATGGAGGGTTGTTGAAACTGGATTAACGAACCAAGTCTAGTGAATTTATAGGAAAATAGGTTCGTTTAAATTATTATATAAATTGCTGAGGTGTATTCCAAGAGATTAAGTAGTAATTTGAGTTTAGTATATTTTACTTATCAAGGCACAAGAATTTATGCATAAGTTTTCATGTTTAATGTTTCCCTATCTCTGTTTTGGATTGAATAGAGTTCAGAGCCCATTATTTAAATAGCTGTTTATCCATTTTTGTTGCTGTGTGTGTGGGGGTGTGTGTGGGGGTGTGTGTTTATAATGCTAAGGAATAGCTTTGTAGAAGGGCTTGCTGAATTCCAGCTGAACTAAAGTATACTCTACTAATGTTCTTCCTTTTAAGTGCTTTCCCCCAGACAATAGCATTTCACAAATTTTCACATTTATCTGTATCATGATCTCTTTAGAATGCTTGTGACAAAATGGTACAGTCTCGAGTTTCTTTTTTCCTTTCCTATTTTGGATTCATACCATAAATTTTTTGGTGGTAATTTTAATTATAGTCCCTGTATAGTATTAACAGAATGGATAAATTCAAACATTTTTAAACAGAATTTTTGGTTTCTCTGTTTGGGTTGTTGAACAATCACAGCTAATTTAAAAAACAATTGTTATTTTAGAGATTTCATTTGAAATAAATCATTGCAATATACATATGATTCAATTTATGGATACCAAGTCTGGAATATTATAATTTTACACTTGGAAACTCATTCTAGTTTTTGCTTTTACAATTTTTATCATTCCTGTTTGCAATATGGAGGTCTATATGACACTACCTCAGAGTTTTGACACATATTAGTGATCAGATATTATCCCTACATATAAAGAGTTTGTGGTTTCATATGGAAGGCAGGGCCTATAATCATAGTAATTGAAATTAAAAAATTATATGATACTTATATAACTGTATGACAGAGTTATAATCATAAAAATTGGAACATGAGCATCTATTCATATTAATAATTAAACAATAATGAACAAGGAGTAAAAAGATGTAAAGTTGCATTTGGTCAAAGATTATGGAAATTGGTGGGAAATATTGCTGGGAATATTTCCACAAAGGTTAGTGGGATCATTGTGATGAGCAATTGCATAGAGCTAAAGAATGTAGAGTTGAACTGAGCAAAGCATCACGGTCTGAGTGAAGGCAAAGAAAATGTAAAATGTCTTGGAGATTCCTTGGGATTCCTTAAAGTTCTTCATTGGTTGATGCCAAAATTCTATAATCAGAGTCTCATTGCTTTACTTGAACTCTTTGATACGTACTTAAATAGAGGCATGTAAGGCCTCTAATAAGAGCTTCAAAGAATCTATAGACCTCTAAAGGTACCAAAAAACATTTCTCTCTTTTGCATGGTCTAAAGGTTATGCTTTGGCTGAATTATGGGAAAGAGAAGGAACAACTTGACTTTGGATATTGACATAAGGGACCTTCTCCTTCTCACGTACATTAATTCAGGGTTTTGTTTTAATGGTTTGGTTTTTATGTAGGTTACCATTTTCCCTCCTGCTATTTCAGTCTTCTCTTTGAAGTGTTTTTAATGGTCCTGTAGAGAAGTTTTCAGGCAGAATAAATTCGTCAGAGCATCCTCACCCAAAGCAAGGGGTCGTTGCCTCGAAGCTGGAAGGACATTCAGGTCATCTCTGACTTTGTTGCCCAGTGATTTCCCTCAGGTGGTCTCCTGATGCTTTCTGCTTTCCTAGATTTTTGCTGAGAGGCAAGTTTTATTTGGGCTTTGATTTGATGGCACAATATGATTTATCTAGTAAATGAGCTTTTAAAAAATGTGGGTAAATTAGATCCTTACCTTAGAATATGACAAACTCTTCTGGGGCCAACCTAATTCCCTATTCTATGGTCTCTACATTGAGAATTAGTTCTGGAAGGAGGAAAGGGGCTATGTGCAGGCAAAACATCAACATTTATCCTTTAAGGTCTTAATCGCTTATAACACTTTTAAAGATAGTTTAGCCTTCCTAAACATTGTATGCATTTAGAATGTAGACATTGATTTTTGGAAGAAGATGGCATAGATAATTGAGAGAGTGATGTTCAAATTTGGTAATCTTGAAAGAGAAAAAATTGTCTACTGGGAGACCAGCAGTTCCAATGTGAGAAAGCATGTGTGGAGGGTGAGGAAGGCCCCAGCAGACTTGTTTAAAGACTTTGAGATGACTGCAGCACCAAGCTTGGAATCATCCCTGACTTCTCTCTCTCACACTCCACCTTGGTTCTTGTAGCAAAGTATGTGGACACTTGAGGACATATTCAGATTGTGACAACTTATGACTGCTGCCATTGTGAGAATTCTAGCTCAACCCCCCTTCCTTCCCTAGATTATTGTAAAAGCTTCCTAACAGGTCTTTCTGCCTTAACTCTGTCCAGAAACCAGATGGAGCCTGTTGAAACCCAGTTCAAATGGCATCATGTCTCTGTTCAAAAGACTCCCAATGGCTTCCCAAGTCAATAAGAAAAAGATCCAAAGTCCTTATGACAAAGTCTCTCTCTACCCCATCCACTGCTTTGCTGAATTCATCTCCTGGCCTCGTCCCTCTCGGTCACTCTGCTCCAGCTGTAATGAACTTCTGGTCATTTCTTACACATGCCAGGCAGGCTACCTCTTATTGATCCTGCCTCTAGACTATTTTTCTCCCAGATACCTCTGTATTTCTGCTGTCAATTCTTGGTCTCTGTGCAAAGGTCACCTTCACAATCATGTTTTCCCTGGCACTCTGTAGCAACACCTCCCCTCTTATCACCACCTGACACATTATATATTGGCATATTACATATATATAATTATACACACACACACACACACAACACACAAAAACATTTATAATATCTGTTTTCCCCTAGATAATGTAAGCTCTATGGGAACAGACCATTCCTATTTCGTTCACTGCTGTTCCCTAGCACTGAGAACAGTGCCTGGCATATAATAGACTTTTAATTATTATTTATTGAGTAGATCAATGAATAACTTACTTTTATCCTTGATATGAATTCTCTCTGGGAAAGAAAACATGTGAATCCCCTCTTTCTATGGCTCCTTGAAAGTTTCAGACTGAATTGTATTTCATTCTGCCAAAAAACCGTAAATTATAAACAGTGACTTCGGAGAGACAGTAAGTCCTGAAGAAGGAAGACTCTAACAGAAAGGAGAGCATGACAAGACAGGAACCAGTGGCAGAGTCCCTGTGTGTCTCTGAGGAAGGGACAAGGGGATGAGCTACCCAAGGGTCCTCCAGGTGATGGTCAGCAAACACATCAGATCAAGAGAAGGAAGGGACAGCTTTGACTACCACCCAGATCCAATGGTATCACAAGAACCATAGCCCATCAGGTTTCCTTCCCAAGTATCTCTGTGGCCTTTTCTATTCTCTTTATTCTCCCTGCTACTTCCCATTGTCCATGGGATCTCTTGTATGTATTCTAACCAGATTTCCAAAATTTCAAATTTCCTTCTCTTCCTCATTACCAGGGCCAAAGAACTCTTTCTAAAATGTGAATGTGATCATGTCATGTCCTTACTTACAACTCTGATAACTCCCCCTTTTATTCTGAAAAGAAAGTTCAAGTTCTTAATACACTTTACAGATTTCTGGCATCATGGCCCTCTTTTCTTCCAGCCTTTCACATTCCTTGGATGAGCAATATTCTCTCAGACTGCTGGTTCTTTACAAACATTGATCTCTCTGCAGCCTCAAATCTTACTTTCTGGAAGTCTGGATCACCCTGTTCTTATTTTGTATCTCAGCCTGGATAAGAAACCTTCCCTGATACCAGCTTAACCGAGCTGGACGTCTTTGTAAGAGTCCAGGTGCATCCTACATTATAATGCAGAGTGCAGGTATCACCTGCTACTATAATTGCATGTTTACATTTTGGTGTTTCCTCTGTACTACATGTTTCTTGGGAGTGTGGCCTAAATGAGCTGGTTACAGTGTTTGCAGTGCCTAACACAATGCCTGCCATATAGTCAAGACCTGAATGAATAGTAGTTTTGTTTCCCCACATGTCAGTATCTGCGATTTATAGTCTAGGAGATTATCCCCAGGTAGGGAGTTGGGTAAAAAATGACTTCACCCACTAGAAACAAATGTGTGGACCTGAGGCTAATAGAGAATGACTCTTTCTTCTCCGGAGAAAGTTTGTCCTGGATCTTTTTGGGGGAACAGAGTGAGGATAAATGAGAGAGTGATATAAGTCACCCTTTGGAGACAGTTCTCACCAGGGTCTTTTCCTTGGCTCTGGAAGATCCTCCATTCCCTTCAGATCAAGGTCTCAACCAGGATGGTGTATCCCAGTCATGCCTTGAACAGGGAACAGAGGCCCACTCGGGCTGGGACTTTGAAGCTCACTGATGAAGATCCTGTCTGCAGAGGTGTGGACATCTGAAGGAACAAACAGTGGATAGGAAACACCCTGGGACCAGCATGGTAAAGAGTCTCTACCACTGAGGTCCAAGCAATGGCATTAGCTGGGGGTAGTGAGAGCCAGAGCTGTGCAGAGGGTTCATTCATAGAAGTGGGGGCCTTGGAGGGAAGCAGCCTCTCCCAAGACCATGGCCAGGAGAGAGCAGAGGAGGAAGTAACCCAATCTTTCCTTCTGGTGTACTTTGGTCTCCTTCAACTGCCTGCCAATGGCCAAGCCGAGCTAGAAGTCAGAGGACAGGGAGGCCCGGGTGCTGCTGCAATCCGCAAAGATCTCTCTACACCTTATGTGGGCATACGGAAGAGCAGGAAGAGCAAAGATGGACCGTGGATGAGGCTGAGGGTGGGCAAGTGGAGAATCACTTGGCCTTTTATTCAGGACTCTTAGCTCCATGCTCTGGGAAGATTCACAGGCCTGACTGGGCACCAAGAGAGCAACTTAAGCATCATTTTCTGAGTTTCCAATTCCCAGAGCATTTGCCTCTCCTTGCACCATGCCTTCTGTATCACCCCCATTTCTGTTCAGAGCCATGACATAAACACAACCCTAATTTCTTCATTGTGTCAACATCCACTCTACTAGCAAGATACAGTTGATTCTTGTGCAAGGATGTGGGTCCTGTGCCCTACTGACCAATGGCCATGCCCAGAGAGGCATATCCATCAGATCATTCAGTATTTTTGCAGGGGCTAGAGATGAGCAAGGAGTTGATACGGTCCCGGATCCACTACCTGCGGCTGCTTCTTGCAATACCAAGCACCCCATCTACAGGGGAGCTGACAATACCTGGTGAATGTCAGACCTGGGTTTTTTCTGGAGATCTGAGAACCAGTGATCCTTCTCGCTGGTAAGACCTTCACAAATATTGGAGATGCCACTTGATAAGGTCACTAGGATACCATTTGAGACATACCTACACTAAAAGTTATGCATTATCTGTTATCCAAATCTTTTTTTTTTTTTTTTTTTAGATTTTATTTATTCATTTGAGAAGGAGAAAGACAGAGAGAACGAACAGGGGAGAGAGGCAGTGTAAGGGAGAGGGAGAAGCAGACACTTTTCTGAGTTGGAAGCCCAACATGGGGCTCAATCCCAGGACCTGGAGATCATGACCTGAGCCAAAGGCAGAGGCTTTAACCCACTGAGCCACCCAGGCGCCCCTCATGTATGTTATAATAGTTTACTCCAGTGGAAGGAAAGACCAGCCAGACAAGCTATATTATTCATCTATTTCAGATCCTCTGAGATTGTTATTCCTTGGTCATTTTTATGAGCCCTGGAAGTTCCATGAGTAAGCATCTTCCACGGCCAAGGAGAAGTTTTAAAATATGCAAAACTGCTAAAACAGAGTTCCTGTAAACCATCTTTTTTTTTTTTTTTAAATCAACTCAGTCCAAACAATGCTTTTTTTCCCTCATGGTATTGATATTACTGTCAGAATAATTTTGATTGAAGTAACTACTAAAAATGCCCAGAGCTAGATTCATTCATGTTGTTGCACATTTCAGTGGTTCGTTCTCTCACTTTTCTTGTTGAGTGGCATTCAATTGTATGAATAGATCATAATAACAAAGGTTTGATGCTTTTAAATTTGGACTTGTTCTGTCATAATTAAGTTTGCTATTTAGTGATATTTAATTTAGAGACACAGAATAATGAACTTTATAACCTGTAACTTGGTGTTAAATTCTACTGAGCATTCAGTGAATATTTACTGAATGAATGAATGAATGAAAAGATCTACCCTACAAAAGAAAGATAGCCTATAATTATGGAAGTTGGATATTTTTATCATTGAATATTGAAGGTATTCTTAACATAGAATATTTAAGAATAAAAAAACCCCAGAAAAATAATTTCCTAGCAAATCATTACCTAGAGGTAACCATGATGGAAATTTTGATGTATTTGCTTATGTAATTAAAATCATACTGTACATATACTTTTTTCCTTAACATTTTATTATGGGGATTTTCCCATTATTCAATTATTTTTGAAAACATAATTTTGATGGCTGTATATTGTTTAAAATATGGACTATCAAAATGAATTCAATTATGTTATTATGTGATATTTAGTTATATAAAGTATGTATAAAGCTGCAATGAACATCCTTTTAGAGAGAGAGATAACTATCTACCTATCTCTTAGATAGAAAGAGATAGCTAGAGATCTGTGTCCTTAGTGTGAGTTCTCTCATGTGGTATTACTAACCCAAAGCTATAAAGAAAATCTGAGACCTTTAATGCCAGGTTGCTTTCATAAAAATAGCAATTTTCTCCATATCAGTAGAATAGATGCTGATCAAACTGCCTGCATACTTATCAGAATAAAATATTAACATTTTAAAATTCCTTTGTCAATTTTCTGGGCAAAAAAAAAAAAGTCTGAAAAGGCATTGTATTGATGTTTAACTTGAGTTTTGAACTGGTGACTATCTGAATTTGGTTTTATGTCTTTTCTATGTTTTCCTATTATGAGATATATCTTATGGATGTTTAAAGACTTTTATCTAACGTTGATGTAAAATTTGTCACATTCCTGGTTTGATCTGTTGATATTTTTGCTCTCTGTCCTTTTCCTTTGGTTAATGCTTAGAATGTGTAATGTGGTCACATACGTATATTTACCGATACACCTTTTCCTACTTAGATTAGTTTAACATTTACCTTTTTCACAATCTAGAATTTATTTTTGCAAAAGGCTTGAGGCAAGGCCTCACCTTTTCTTTTTCACTGCTGGCCTTTCAGAAAATAATTTTGAGTAGTCACCCACTGACTATTAATTAGGACTTGGGTATTCAGAATGCAAAATAGTTATGCCGTTAATTCAAGTCAGCAGATTCTGAGAGAAAATGGTGTGTCCACATTTCCAATGACTAGATTAGAATTTCATTTTATTATGTTTTATAATAAAGTATTATAAATAAGTTGAGAGATAATTCCCCATTTTTAGAGAATCCCCATATTTATTGTCAGAATTTTAGAACAATACTTAAAAATATTAATTTGTTTTTTACATGAAACATAAATGCAGAAACTTTTGGATACACATACTAATATGGAAAATAACCCAGAACCTTACAAAATAGATATGTTGCTATATTTTCTTAGTCTTTCTTTTTCCTTTAACTTTTACATAGTTTGGGTTTAACTGTGAATATGGATTTTAAACATGATTAATGCAGGTAAAATCAGGTTTTTGGTATAAAATATTCCACAACCAGAGAGATCTTCCACTTGATAATTATTGCTTGTTTCAATTAGCATAAGAGAGCCAATCAATAGAAGCTTTAAGGAACCAATGAATCACTGATTTTAAATGTATTGCAAAAATTTCTTACAGTGAAATTGGCAATAATGTTGCTCTATTCAGGTTAAAAAGGGGGAAATATGTTTTGTTGGGTATCTTCATGTTTCTTGGCAGAGTGTCCCAATCATGTATAAATGTTAGGCTTTATTAGCTAGTACTGGAATAGAGCAAAACCTGTGATTATTTTAACCACCATCAAAGGTGTTACTAAAGCCCCCATAAACTGCATGGTAAGGGATGTGTTGCATTGCCCGATGGGGGGAAAGGGATAGAAGGAGAACTGGGGCAAATCGGAGAAATGCTGTGGGGCCAAGCTGGTGGCTTTAAAAATCCATCTGATAATCTGAGTGGGCCACTGCATTCAGGATGTGAACCCACAGAGGGAAAACGCAAGTGTATCTTCATATCAGAGGTAAAAAAATGATGCCCTTCTGGCTAGAAAAAGGCAGTGGGTGTATTTTCAGCTTTTGTATTTCATGACTTTAGGTGGGGCATGAGATTTTCAGTTTGCCTAAATATCACTACTTCTACGGCTTTGCAGCAGCCAATTTGCACATATATATTACCAGAGCTCTTCCAGTAAGACATTTGCTTTTGAAACCTCAATTTACAACTCTATTTCCCTATTCCCTAAGTGCCTTGCTTCTATTTTTCTATCATCTGAATGAGGTTTCAGGTAATCTTTTCCAGAAGTGTAAATGAGTGATATGCTGTCCTGTTCTTGTTTATCTAAAAATGTCCTTCTGTTTTCCTCACACAGTAAAGCAACTCGGCTGTGTGTAAAATTACCGAGTCATAAAAGCTTTGCCTTGAAGCCTTATACGATGTCACCCCATTGTTCCGTATTAGCTGGTTGATAATGCTGGAGGGATTTGGGGAGGAAGATGTTATTAATTCTGTTCAGAACTTGTAGAGTCCTGTATACAAATGACTTCTATCAGTTAGGAAACACTTCTTTCATTAGGCTTTTAATTTTTACTTCCATTCTTGCTGATTCTGAGTAATCCTATAATCCTGAGAGGGAGATTTTGCTCTCCACCTTTTATTTTCTCAGACCCTTCTGTTTTATCGTTCACGAATCAATTTCTCTTTTCTATAACTTCTAGGAATGATTCTGTAGGTGGTCCTCTATATCAGCGATTCTACTTGCCCCGAGGGTTAATGCTACTCTTTGCCCCATTTACATTTTCCTAATAGTAAGTGTGTTTATAAGGGTGCAGTTCCCATACCTCCCACAGTAGGCTTTCATCCGTTGTCATTTTTCAGGACTAAAATTGGACTTCCTCTTGTGTCTATTGTCTAGATCTCTTCACATTCCAGTTTCACTTCAATGATGGAAAACAAACAATTGGCACTGTATTTACCAGTAGGTATCTTCTAAGGAGAGATAAAGAATAGAGAAAGATAGGTACCATTGTATCCACCATTGGTACAGAAAGATGGGGTGCAGAAAGAGGGAAGATAAATTGATCATTTTTTATTACATCGGAGAAAACCGTGCATATGACTCTACACAAGAAAGACAGTGATGAATCTCAGTTTACTATTGCTTTTGAGAGAGTGCTTTGCTGTTGAGTTTTGACATGATGCTTATAAAAAATATTAAGAAGATAGAGGAAAAGTGGAACACATAGTAAACAGGGGAAGACCAGCAGAAAGTAAGAAGGAGGCAAGTCATATATCAGATAGATTACGGTCATTAATTTAAAACTGAGTATCTCCTAGAGATAACTGGAGCATCATATCAGCAACCCAAAACTTGCCTGCAACACATTTTACTATGATTTATGTGGGTAACGGAAGAATTGCTTTGGTAGTTTCTCTTTGCTTATCTACAAAGACACTATATTTAAACCTCCCCCTACCATCCTGATCTGGTTCTCGCTCGTGGTTTTTTTTTTTTTTTTTTTTTTGCTGTTGTTTTGCTATTTTTGCCACCTACTACCGACACATAAGAGCCTCCAAGGGCAGGAAATAACTCCTGCCTTTTGCTTTCTTTTTCTCCTCCTGTGATGTTTACCTATGATTTAGACAGGAGCAAGGCCGGCTGATTCTGTCGTTGGTATGAGCTCTTAGTTATTTTGGCATTACAGTGGGAAGGTATGTGATCCACATACTTTTTCCCTCAGATTTGCTTAGAGAACATTTCATTGATCCTTTCTTTTTTCTGGCCAGTAACGTTGCCGTCCTTAGAGAACCAGTTACCAGCTGGAGTTAACATTTGTATGGGGTTTTGATTTTATGGCATTATTATGAGGACAGGATATGAAAATAAGTCTTTGTATCATATACGACAGAGGAAAAATTAAATCCTATTTAAAAAACATGTTGGATTGGGGCGCCTGGGTGGCTCAGTCGTTGAGCGTCTGCCTTCGGCTCAGGTCATGATCCCCAGGGTCCTGGGATTGAGCCCCGCGTCCTTGGGCTCTCTGGGCAGGAAGCCTGCTTCTCCCTTTCCCACTCCCCCTGCTTGTGTTCCCTCTCTCACTGTGTCTCTGTCAAATAAATAAAAATCTTTAAAAAAATGTTGGATTTAAATTGATATCTTACAGTTGTCTTATAGTCCATGAAAACTTACTGTATTATTCAATTCCTTTGTCAAAATATTGCTTTTACAATATAAAGGGAAACATTTTCTGTGTAATAGCTCAAATATAGGGATTGGGAGTTGAGACAACAGGGTCTCAACAGTTTTTCAATGGGCAACGAAAGCATGTCATTACCTCTTATCCATCACCATTGGCAATGTTTCTGAATTATTTGCATGCTCTGAAATAACCCAAAAAAGGTAGTTATCTGGGAGGGAGAATTCTGGGTCTGATTTATCAATATCTGCCTGGGTGTCCATATACAAGTTACTTAATGATCTTACACTGCAGTTCAATATTCATGTTTATAAAATAGAGAATTGAACCAGACAGTTTCACATGGGTTTTTCAGGGTGGAAATGTGACTTGGAATGGAACCAAAATGCACATATGTATTGTTCGTTTTGAGGAAACTTGTGTGAGAGGCTGAGAAAACCCATGACTTCACAGTAGGCCAAGGTATGCTCTGGAGGCATGGCTTCAAGGAGTGAAATGCGAGGCAGTAGGACATATGGTCAGAAGGCAAGATTTTGTCAGACTGTGGAGAACTTAGAGTATACACATTCTCCCTGCAAGCCTTGGGGACCCATGTAGGGTTTGAGTGGGCATATCTCATGATTCAAGCATGAATTTAGGGATGGTGTGGATAGAGAGGAAAAAGACTGGAACAGAGGCCTGCGGGCTCCTGCAAAAGTCTAGGCACAACATTGTAAGCCCTTGGACCAAGAGGTGGCATATTCTGCAGATTCAAGAGAGATTTTAATGACAGCATAACTAGGATTCAGTAATAAGTAAACCATGATTAGAGAAGGACACTGGGACTTAGGACTCAGAATATGGAGAGAAATGTTGTGAAAAGAAATATTTCCTTCTGGAAACTTTGGGAACACAGTTTGAATGTATCACCTGGTAATTCAGAAGCATATTGGAGGGAATAAGCATTGTATTATTTTTCTGGCTGTGTAAATTGTTTTGATGGGAGCTTCGTAAACAGGAACTTAAAAGAGTAAACTATATTTGATGATGGAAAACTCATGCTATCAGTGTCTTTACTGCTCGCTGCCTTTAGTAAAAGAGCATCATTACTGATAATTTCACTGGTTCTTCTGTTTCTGAGTGTCTAATTGGTTTCCAGTTGGAAATTAAGAACCTGATGCAAATTAGATGTCAGAATAAGCAGTAGCTTTTTAAGATGTTCTCAAATCATGTGCTAGAGTAACAATGATAATGAACATTCAGTATATGGTAAGGCACTTATTAGACATTGAACTAAGCTTAATTTTTTAAAAATAAAACTACTATTATGAATTCGCCTCCAATTTAAAATTCTGGGCATTCTACCATGATAATTAGTATGGATTCATAATACATTAATAATCCCCTGCTTAAAATTAGAGTATATTTTAAGGCAAATGTTATTATTAATGTATTACTTAAGTGTATTCCTGTGCAATGGCTTTCCTAACTAGCTACATCTGATATACAGTTAAAGAGAGCCAAGAGCTACATTCCTCTACTCAAAATCTACAACAGAAAAATGACTTTTAATGTGTTGAACACAGAACTAAATACTCTTTTATTAGATTAGATATCCTTGTACAACTATTTAAAATTATGGATAGTTTGTCATTAAGTTACTTGATGATTTGGTACATTCTTGGTCAAATCAGAGCAGACTTTTTATTATGTATACTCCTTTGTCTTTATCCACTCATGTGTTACCTACTGCTCTTTCATATATTTTAAAATAAACTATGTTATCTTTCTTATACTGCTGGAATGAATTTTTATATTTGCAGAGAAGCTAATATAGAAGGAATTTTTTGAAGGGGTGTTTTAAACTATGTTGCTACATATTCAGAGACCCTCTGAGCTTTGCTGTTCATTGAAATAAGTTGTGATCGGAGGAACCAAGGGTACTGGGCTGCATTTGACTTCAGTTACTAACAACAGGACAGTCTATCATACACCAATTGTTTGTCTTGAGCAAATTGTAAACCTTCATAGTGATGATAGCTACCCCTACTGAAAGGGTGTTTCAGTGCTGGAAACTTCTAGAAATCCAATCTCCTTTCTCCTGGACGTGAAGTCTGTCCAGGCCTAATAGATGATGATTAATCTGTAGACTGAGCTGAAAATGATTAGTTGCTTCAATAATAATGATATTTGGAACAAAGGACAGTTTTTAAACTTTTGAAATTTTCTTGGAAATATTTGTTTTGAAAAGAGGGAGACATTATATCACCTGATATTATATGATAGACATTAACAGTCAACTGTCATTTTATGTTTTATAGCTTGTTAAAAGAAACAGTTATATGTATTTGAATTGTATGCTATATAAATACCTTCATTTTAAAAGCTACCTTTTATTTCTATTTTGTTTTTTTCTGTCAATGTATATTTACATTAGGTTTTACATCTATCTTTTTATTTCTCAAAATTTACATAATAGAGGCAATAGATTTTTCTCTTTTGAACTGCTTAAAAACTGTCTTGAAGACAGTCCTCAATTTGTATTAAATGTGATACAAGCAAATGCAACATAAAATGAATATTTTCTGACATCAAAATCCAAGTGTTCATATGTAATGTCCTTGAAACAAACCTAGGCAATAAATCTCCTCTGAGATTTTAAGGAACATTTAAACCCCTTCTAGGTCTTTGCATGAAGCAGGTGGTCTTCAGAACTTTGAAACCAAACGTCAGGGTCAGGATCTCTTCAGGCCACTCAGCAGGGGCTCACTTTGCACTTTGTGTCTCAAGAGCACAAGCAATAACTTTTCAACTAGTGGTGATTAGCTCAGTGCACTCGAAGTAGGAACTCATCTGAAGCCAGTTGTCTCTGTCTTCAGATATCTCAAATTAAACATGCTTTACCTTCATGCCTCAATTCAGTTTTTATTTTGACCTCAAATAAGACAGAGTAATTTTTTTCACGAGCAAATCATGTCCCAGTTTTGCACCTGGGGGTACCTGAGTCATTTTTTCAGATCCATTTCAAATATCATTTCTTCTCTAAAGCCATATTTCATTCAAATAATATCGTGATTCCTCAACATCCTTTTGCTTGAAATAGTTAACCTTAGAAAAGAAGAAGGGCTTCTGGAAGAAAAATGATTTCAATTTTGGACATACATTATTTGTATAAGGTTCTTCCACATCAAAGAAGTGAAGATGTTTAATAAGTAGTTAAATATATTTGAATGTGTCTTCAGTAGACAGGTGGTATTTGAAGGCGTATGGATTTGGAAAAATCCACTTTATACATATAGTGAGATAGGTAGTACATCAAGGAAAGATTCACAGATAACACCACACTTAAGGTATTGCTGGATATAATAAAGAACAAAATTAAAATATTTGTATTAATAAAAATAAAATAAAAATTGAATTATCCTGGTAGTGTATGCTTCTTTTAGCAAATGTGAAAAATACAGAAAAAGATAAAGAATAAGATTAAAGTTGCCTATAACTTCATGAACTAGAGATGACCACTATTATTTTCTTTGATTTTTAATTTGTCTGAAAAAGAAACTTGTAATTAGAGCAATTATAGTTTTCTAATCTTTTTTTTTCTTAAATGAGAGTGTCAAAGATTCTTCAAAAACACTGTTTCTAGTGGTTGCATTGTAGTCCATCCCGTGCATATGCCAGCCTCATCATTGTCACAGTATATCCATCCTACTTTTCAGTTGGTTTTCTTGCTTTTGGGGAAGTATATAGATATATCATGCAAATTTTGATCAGTTTATCCCTCTTTTCTAATAATCTGTACATCTTATTCATGGTCCTTGCCTTATTACATTACCTTAATCTTTAGATCAAAATAAAATATTAGCGATAATAGACATCTTTATTTTATTTATGGTTTTAACTATATTGTATGTGATGTCTTAGCCCTAAGAGTGATGTTGCCAGTTTATAACAGAAGTACCTATTTCTAGTATAATTTTTATTATTTTATTATTTTTTAAAAGATTTTTATTTATTTGAGAGAATGAGAGAGAGAGAGCACCGGTGGGGGAGGACTATGGGGGGGAGGGGTAGAGGGACAAGCAGACTCCCCACTCAGCAGGGAGCCTGACACAGCAGGGGTCCCAAGACCCTGAGATCATGACCTGAGCTGAAAGCAGACACTTAACTGACTGAGCCACCCAGGCACCTCTCTGGTATAATTTTTAGATGTTATGAATAGGAATATATCACTGTTAATTTCTTGAGTTTAATGTATTTTGTGTCTATGTTCAAAGTGAAATTGATTTATAGTAGCATTTCCTAAATTGTGTCCTACAGTCCTCCATGCCACTGTTTCATAGCACATTGCTAATATTCTGTGAATAAAGTATTTTATAATAAAGAAGTTTTGGAAAACACAGATTTCTATACTCTTGGAGATTCATAAGGTACATTATTTTATTGTAGACTCAGAAGTTCTTCAGTTCAATAACAACAAAAACCCAAATGATTTCTTCTTGAGTTTAATGCATATTTTATTATTATTGTTTTTTTAAGTAAACTCTGCTCCCAATGTGGGGCTCAAACTCACAACCCTGAGGTCAAGAGCTGCATGCTCTACCGACTGAGCCAGCCAGGAGACCATATTTTATTATTTTTTATCTTTTCGTAATTTGGGGGAGGCAGCTTAACAGTAGCCGATAAATGGATTTTCTATTTTAACTCAATCTGAGTACCTTTTCCAATTGATTAGGATATTTAGACCATTTGCGTTTATTATAAAAACTGTATTAGTTGGGTCTTGATCTATGCTTTTTACACTTTCTGTAGTTCAGTTTCTCTGCTGCTTCTTAAGCACTCTATTTTATGCACAGACACTTTGTTAGGTGTTATACAATTATTTATTGTCATGTGACAAACCACCACAAGCAGCATGAAATAAAACAATAGCAGTTCTTGATTATTGTTATGTTTCACGATCCTAGGGGTTATTATTCTGGGTATTCAGGAGGCTGCTGTCAGATGGTGGCCGAGGCTAGAGGGTTCTCAAGTGCTTCCCTCGTTTGTCTGACAGGTGGTACTGAATGTTAGCTGGATCGCATTAGGGCTTTCAGCCCAAAGATCTACATGACCTCTCTGAGCCCTGGACCTTTTCACAGAATGGTGCCTGGATCCAAAAACAACTGTCCTGAGAGAGAGATACAGGAGGAACTATGTAGTGTTGCCTTTTGTGACCTAGCATTGGAAGTCACTGAATGTCACTTTCATCTTATTCTTTTAGCTGAGGCACTCAAAAAGGCCCACCAGGCTCTAGAAGAGTATGTGGGATAAGAAATATATCGTTGTGACCATTTTTAGAAAATAAAATCTGCCTTGATAGGCATTAGATTATTACTAATGGTTACAGAAATGTTCTTAAACATGTATTACCCATCCATAAAAGAGACTAAAAGCCACTAATTTTTTGTCTTCTTTTTGGAATATTAGGGCTTTTTTCCTGTTTTTTTTTTTAATTCATTTCTCATTTTGCATTAACTTACTATAAAATGTTAAAAACTTTAAGAAAAGTGATCTCTATCAAGATATTGTGAAGCATTAAAAAAAAAAGACATCGTGAAGCATTAATTTCGTAACACTATTTAGAACACTTGTCAGGACTTATTTCTCTATACTTAACTGGTTCATGCTCTTTACAACTCCTTGATAACTTTATTTCTTCCTTCTTCCTTTACTGACTTGACTTTATTTCTTATTATTCTGGTATGGATCATCACTTGGATTATTTAGGAAGCGTTCCTACGTGGTGCCTGTTCTAAGTGCTTGCATTAGTATTTATTGTTGCTTTCTACTTTGCCACACAATAACTTGGTTTTTATATAGCTTTGGAGCCATGGTATTTTCCCTCCAGAGATTCATGCCTTGCCCTCTGCTTGGTGTGGGCCCTCACAGCAGAAGTGAGCCCTCTGTTCTCCAGTGTGACCGGTGCACTCCACAGGCTACTGGTCTACAGAGGCAAAAGAGGGGCCAAGTTGGGTGCCACTACTGTGCTGAGGACTATCCCCATGTCTAGCTCCAATGGGTAATGGGACCACAGTATCTTCCATTTACCTCCTTGACATATGGGGCTTTTGGAGGGCATGCCTTCCTTCGATCCCAGTCAATCTACATTATGTCTAAAAGAAATTCTTTATTGGTTCTGGCATGGAAAGTAGCATTCAGCATTAAGTTTCTAGAACATAGAGAGCTCTCTTCTCCATCTGGGGAATCCTGTTGTCATCAGGAATTTGATGGGATGGAGTTATCTACTCATGGCCACATAGTTACCTAACTTAATAATCCCCTATTTTCTTCTGAGTTAAGAGAGGAGAAATTTCTGGTCTCCTTAGCAATCCAGTATCATAAGAAATGTGACTTCTCTACATTAAAAAGCACTTTACAGGTATGACAGCTAGAAACAAAGTGTGATCCTGCATTGGATCCCAATTCAAACAGTTTAGCACTAACAGAAATTTGGGGGTAAATCGAAAGTTTAAGTAGGGCTGAGTATTAGATGATGCAAGAATTTATTGAAAATGAGGTACAGACCTCCTTAGCTGAAAAAAAAAGTCACAAAATCTTTGTATTGTGTTATCTTATTTTGAATAAACTGCACATGCCTGCGTGTGTGTATTGGGAATCATACACTGAGATGTGATGGTGGCCATCTCAAAATGGAGAGGTCATAGTTTCAATTTGCACCTTTTCTGTATTTATCTACTTTCTATATTGTGCATATACTACTTTTTAAAAATTAAGATACCAGGGTTATTTTTCAAAAGAAAAAATGATATATTTTCTTAACGATATATTTTCTTAACTTTCAACTTTTTTGAAAAATATACATTTTTCAAAAGAAAAAATGATGTATTTTCTTAACTTTAATGCCTAGATGAAAGTTAAGTAGCTAATTTTCCTCTTAGAAGGAAGAAGGACATGCAAACAAACTTGGTCTGCTATCTGATAAAAAAGCGAGTTGGAGTTACTGAGAAAATCAATACCAATGTTCTCTAAGTGCACCTAGATTTTATTTTCATGTTACTCGATTTCTACATATATGTCAAGGAAGTTCTTAGAAAGCCGAGAAATTGTTCACAAAATAGTCCTTATTTTTCTGCACTCACCTAAAATCTCTGCTTGTATTAGTAGCAACGAAACACATACAAGCAGGGTTGGTGTCGTGGTTGTGGCTGTCAGGGAGACCCAGGCTCTCTGCAGCAATGTTTGATTATAGAGGCTCATGTCCTTTGTAACAAGTGCTAATAAAAATAATAAAAGCTTCACAGATTTCACGTCCATCTGCTTTGAACATGTTCTTGGCAAATGACATGTTCTGAGTTGGTGGCCGAGACACAACAATAATAAAGTTATATGATTGTCAGTAGAGGAGTTTCATGGGCTTGCACAAATTAAGTTCAAAATATGCTTGGTGATGGGAGAGAGTGATTCCAAGATTCAGCACATAGAGAAACCATGGTGCTGAGGTCTAACATACTCCATTGACTGAATTGGGAATATACTCCTTACAAATCATGAATCCATTCAATCGTTAGTCCATTTATTTACTTTTTCATTCATTCAAGAAGTATTTTTGAGTCAGCACTGCATTATGCTGACTTGCTGTCAATGACAGAACTTGCTGTCAGCCAAGAGAAATTCATGGCCACACATTTTCATGCTATAAATATGTATTTATTCAACAAATATTTATTACATGCTTCTTATATTTCTAATACTTTATTGGTTACTCTGAATACACTTTTACGAGATAGATAAGATCCCTGTTCTCATACCAATTGTATGCTATCTAGAGGAATCAGGCATCAAGTTAATACATTAATAAGGAAATACCAGGTTGCTGTGGGTGCTGTGAGGAAAGCAAGATAGACTGGCATGGTAGGAAATCTAGAGAATTCCCTTTTGTTCCAGAAAGCTGACGCTGGCCCTTAATCTGGGATTTAATTATCAAACAAAGCTAGCCTCAAGACTTTCTATACCTCCAGTAGAGGGAACAGTGGTGCAAATGCTCCAAGGTGGAAACAGCTAGGAATGTGACAGGAACCCAGGAAGAAGGTTGAAATGAAAGGTGGTCAGGGGCCAGACATAAGCCCCATAGGCAGACTCACCCCTTCTAACCGTGGGGCTTGGGCCAGGAGTGCAAACAGAGACTCGTGTGCTGTAGGCCTAAAGAGCTAGTGTTACAGAGCAAACTCACAAACTGTTGACTGAACTATGCTCTCCTCTTCCACCTTGACAATCTTTGCCTTCATAAAGACAAGATTTTAAAAGACTCATAAAACTAAGATTTGTATGACTATTAGCAAAAGATTCCAGATGACCAAATTTCACTACTATTAATTATTTTTGGATGCTCTGTAAATGGGTCAGTGATCTTGTAGTCATAAGGTAATAAAAACCTTCATCATTTCTAAGCTATTAGATCGTTGCTCCAAGCAAGTTTAAATAAAAACCAGTCACATAACATATTTTATTGGCAGCAATCATCCAAAGAATTAAAAATAAAACATAATTGTATTTAAAGTGTACAAAATTTAAATATATCACGAAAAATTCAAGTTGAGGCAAATTTAACAAGTTGAAAATATTTATGTATATTTTCAAAAATGTTTTTCTAAAATATCCAGAATTACCTATTATAAAGAAAAGGGAAAGTACTAATTATAATACACATGTATCAAAATTATTTATTTAAAAATGTACTTATATTTTATATAAATTATGTTCATTTTAGTTTTATAAATATGTCTATATTTTATAAATATAATAATATAATATAATATTCACTGTTGAATGTCTGTGAAAGTAAAGAATCAAGATCATGTTTCATATGTGTGACATCTAGGCCGACTTATAAATTGAAGGTAAAAATGATGTGTGACATCTAGGCCGACTTATAAATTGATGATAAAAATGAATGTTTTCATATTACAAAGTGTTTCTTGGCTGCCATATAGGACTGTTGCATATAATGTGCCAAACTTTGAGTACCTCTGGAATCACAAATGAGAACATGAAGAGAAGTAAGAAAATAGACACTTAGCACTTGGGGGAAATAGTGTTTTATTATGTAAGTATGTACTGCATCTGTATTCTCTTAGAGGAAGGGCTTGCCAGGAGAGTTAATGAGTCTTCTCTCCAAAGTATTCCAATCCTCTCTGGTCCCTAAAGTGCTCATCGCTGATGATGGTGGTCGCACAGCCTATAGATCTTTGTACCACTTGGACAAAAGGTCACCTTTGCTTTGAGGGCGAAGGTAAACAGATGCTGAGAAGTGTTTCTGTGGGCCTGAAATGTTACAGAGTGCACCAGGAGCTAGCAAATTTTTCTGTAAAGCACCACGTATTTTTGGCTTTTTGAGCCCTACGGTTCAGACCAGCTAGCCACAACTGCGGTTGCAGAAGCAGCTTTGCCAAGATGTGAGTGAATGGGTATGACGGCTGTGCCACCACTGAACCCCAGATCCCAAGTGACAGAGGCACCCACGTGTTCTTCTATAAACGGGCCATGAGAATGTTTTCGATGTGCTCGCTGGTGGGGCTAAGGCAGAGGCCCCACTGCCTCGTTCTAGAGGGAGGCTCTCCAGTAGGGCAGGGAAAGGAGTTGGGATTTTATTCTAGGTAGGATAAAGAGCCATTGTGGGGTGTCAACAGGAATGTGTTACAATCTTAGTTTTGTTTCAAAAAGGTCCCACTGACTGCTGTTGGGGAATGAATGACGTACTGTGAAAGCACGGAAAGAAAAAAAGAATAGATTAGTTAGTCCTTCCAGGGGAAATGAGTAAACATTTCCCAGAACAGATGACATGTGGTAAGGGTCACAAAGACATTGTCGCAGGGAGAGGTGTTTCAGGCACAGACAAAAGTATGTGCAAAAACTCAGCAAATTTAGAGATGGAAAAAATTCCAAGTGGCTAGAAAACACTTTCATGTGTGCGAGAGAGGAGATCAGACCAGAAAACCCTCTAGTGCTACAAATGGGGCCCTGGACTGGGAGAAGCAAATCAGGACTGGCAGAGACTTTTGGTGGGGGAAATACAGGTTTTATTTTTTTGGAAGAGAACTGGGGCTGGAGTGTGGATTTGGGACTGGAGCAGGAGAAAATTATTCCTGCTCATGCAGTCATTGAAATAGGAGGTGAAGCCAGGACTGTAGGAATAAGGGAAGTTCATTTCAGAAGATATTTTGGAAGGAACTCTGATGGGATTCGATGACTGGTTTTATGCTGGGCATGAGTTCAAAGGAAGCATGGCTCTGACAACTACCTCGGGAATGTTGAAGGAGTGATACCTTGCTCTGTGGTGGGAAGAGGGGAGCAATATGGTGACTTATGGTTTGGACCCCGGAGTTGAATCTGGTGATGTTGGGGTTGGGGCATCCAGATGCGATGTCCTACAAAACACTGAGGTTAGGTTGGGGGGAAGTCAGCAGAGAGCGGTAGAAGCTGATGCCATCAAAGAGCCTGAGAAAACCCAGCAAAAGTCAGAAAACAGAGAAGAGGACAAAGAATGGCTGTCTGGTTAACACCAACCAATGAGGGATGGTTTGAGGGGAGGATATTAAGTAAATTAATGGTTTCTAATACTGGGAGCAATTTT
This sequence comes from Potos flavus, assembly GCA_028534135.1. Taxonomy (NCBI): domain Eukaryota; kingdom Metazoa; phylum Chordata; class Mammalia; order Carnivora; family Procyonidae; genus Potos; species Potos flavus. Next base: position 7,905,267 of record CM052883.1, read on the forward strand.
GTGGCTCACTATGTCTCATCCATTTTGTTACGGGGGAGTTGGCCAAGCAGAGGTACATAAGCCTCTCCTTCACATTACAAAACGGATGGTGTTTAGTTAAGTGTAGTTTAAATGTAATGTCTACAAATCATGCCCATTATAAAGGGGATGCTAAGATCCCAGGAAGGAGAATCTCTAAGTACACTGATTTTTAAAACTTTATTTTTGTAAGAAAATTATTAGTACAATGTATCATACCAAAAAAGTGTGGGCAAATGTGCAGCCTTCTAATACAGTTAACTATTATTTCTCAGAATGTAATCTCACACTTTAAGTTACATTTTTAAAAAGTAACTCAGTATTCTCTTACATAAGTGGCAACAGATTGGCTTTTCCTGCTTTAAATTTAGTTCATTCTGTCTTGCCTTATTCCCAAGGATGCTGCAAAAAAGCATGAGTAAATGTCCATAGCTATGGAGACATATGTATCAGCCATTAAGTAAATGTTGTCCAGTGCCTGCAGTCTAAAGGAATTTGAACAGTGAAATCTCCTTCATTCATTCATTTAAAACTTGCTGAGTGAGTACTATACGCCAGGTACTGTGTTCAGTGTTGCGGAGCCTCTATTCTCACGTGATTTGCATCTAGTAAAAACAAAGGAAATGGAACATACCAAAAAAATAGAACTAGAATTCTGTTTTGTATGTAAAGATGTAATTATTAAGTAAAATCATGGTAGGGGAGATTTTGTAAAGTGGGGTAAATTGAAGATCTACGTTTCCAAGTATAATTCTATAAAGTGGACCCTTCCTGTCTCTTTCCCTATAATACACTTTGCCTGTCACCTATAAGGGAAATTGGCAGAAAGAGTATAAACTTCTGAGTCAGACGTATCAATCCATTTACAAATCCCAACTCTACAGATAACAAGTTTTAGGCCATTTGCATGTGCTGCTTAACTTCTCTGAAATTTCTCCTCTGGCAAATGGATGTAATTTATATCTACCCCAGGGCTCTGTGGCAATTAAACAATATAACATTTATAAAGCACTGAGCAAGTATCTGACACTTAGAAAATGCTAGAATAAAAATTGCTTCATGGGGGGAGAGGGCAGAGTGGAGGGAAGCTTGCACTAAGTGCTGTAGGATCTTTATAAGTCTTGGTTAAACTTAGTTCAACTTAATACATTTATTGTGTTTTGAATAGATAACCTTATTCTCTATGTTTATTTGCCTAAGAGTAACAGATAATTTCTTCTTAAGTGCAAAGTGAGATTGCCTAGTTTAGGAGTATTTTCAGGCAATTCTTTCTCAGAGGGAAGAACGATGGCTGCCAGGGACAAAGGAACAGAGAAACAGACTTGACAGCTCTGGTCTGATAGTTAATCTAGGACAATCTGTGACATTTGTTATAGCATGCTTTTCTTTAGTGGATTTATGTATCATTACCTCAATTAGAATATAAACTGTTAATAAATTAAGACTCTGTCTTATGCCGAATCTAGTACACAAGAGATATCCAATAAGAATTTGACTATTTTATTGGTGTGAGGTGGAGAGTGTAAAAAGATTATAAAATTCATAATCCTTTATCCAAAATCCTTGAGGCAGAAAGATATGTTTTAAAATTAAGGTTTTTAAAACAACTTATGTATCTATCATATCATATCTGTGTATCACCATATACTATATATAGTGTGTTGTATATTGTATATAACCAGTGGGATCTGGTCAGCACCCCAAAACCCAATACTTCAATATATCTGCAGGAAAACTATGATTGCTTATGCTAAGTGAGATAAATAAGAGGTGTAAAGAGCAATACATCTGTTCAGGTTAGGTTTTGCCACCAGATGTGTTAAAAAGTGAACTTTTAGTTTTCAAACATTTCAGGAAAAATTGTTAATGTCACAGGTTGTGGAATGATCTGTCACTATCTAAAATATCACTTAGGAGACTACAACATATGGCCATTTTTAAGTATACTTGATTTTTAAATAATCATTTATTAAATTTGATTTTTAAATAATCATTCACTTTTAAGAGAACCAGATATCTTTTGATAAAATGTTTCAACCAGATTTTGCTTAGAAATTTTCAAATTGCTCTAAAATTAACCTTTAAAAGAAGCATTTCGTATGATGCCTTTTTGAAAAGATATTATGATATTTTGCTTACAGATTAATTCATTTGCACTTAATATCGTGATCTGCATCATACACTGACTCTTAAAGAGTAGGTGGATTTATCGACTCACTTTATTTTCCAATCCCTGTGATCGGCCAGAATATCAATTTATTTCTAAGATGAGTATGGGTATATTAGTTGCTATTGAGTGTCTATAGTATTCTGGGTGTAGGTACAATTTTTACAAGTTTTACAGTGATCTGTGAAAGTCAGTGGTTATATGATTGCATTATGAGCAGCATGAAGTATGGTTCCAGAACTACATTGTTTTGTTTCTTTGCTTATGAGACCAGAACACCAAGTCGCAAAAGACTGTGACGAAGACAATTTACATGTCCTAGTTTGCCAGGAGGGCTGTTGTATACAAAATGCCACAGATTAGGGGTTTAAACAACAGAAATCTGTTGTCTCGCAGTTCTGGAGGCTGGGGGTCCAAGACCAATGTGTCAGAGGGGTTGGTTCCTTCTGAGGCTGTGAAGGAGAGAGTATGTTTTATGCTTTTCCCCTAGCTTCTCGTGGTTTTCTGTCAATCTTCCATGTTCTTTGACTTGTAGATGCCTCTCCTCCATCTCTCCATTCATGTTCACACGGTGTTCCCCTACCTGTATGTCTGTATCCAAATTTCTCCTTTCTACAAGGACAACAGTAATACTGGATTAGAGGTCTACTCTCCTCCAGTATGACTCCTTCCTTCCTTCCTTATTTT
>CM052883.1:7908238-7927747 GCA_028534135.1 Potos flavus
GCTTTTTGTTTTGAACTGAACAAATTATTAGAAGACTCAAAATTATGAAGCCCATCCAAACCATTAAGGGCTCACAGTGACAGTGAGGTCCTATAACAATGTGTCTAGTCTGGTTGCTCTGTCCCGGAACAGTGATTTTAGAGGCAAAAAGGAATTGGGTTTTGTGATTCATTTAGATGGAGACAAAACACGTTTATTGGTTCATTAGACTCAAGAATGTGGAGGTAAAGCAAAGAGCACTGGGTTGTGCAAATCAACGTTTGTGCCTTTTATTATAAATTATTTATGGCCTATAAGGATTTTCTGGCATGTTCGAGATTAATATTGTCTCAGACTTGTATGGATTGTATTTGCCTTCTAAAATTTTCTTCTTGTGTGAGTGATTGGGGTTGCTTTGACTATTGATTTTTATTTTGTTTTCTCAGGGGACACATGTTTATTTTTTAAATTTTGTATCATAATTTTTTGCCTTTCCTTCAATTCCAACTTCTTTCTCCCATTATCAGATGAGAAATGGCTAAGTCAAAGACTGCTGTTTTAGGGCAGGAGGTTATTCAGATTTAAATAATCAGTGTGACAGCATCTGAGGACTAAGAGTTGAAATCCAGAGTAATGAACCTGCTTTTCCTCCATAGCTGGTAAAACAAAGATGAATTAATATTGTCAATGTGCCTGAGGAAGGACAATCTCACGTCTGTAGTTGGGACTTATGCTCTGGCTACTGTTAGTTTCCAATGACCAATGCCTAGAGGTGTCTTTTCATGAAATTAGTTGCCAAATAACATGTGCCAGCCCCTTGTTACACAGAGGCACATCACTTTCCCTGGTTAACACGTACCTGGTGTAAGGGACAGTCCATGCAGGAATAGTCAGGGGAAATATCATCTGGATTCGGAATCAGAAGACTTGTAGAGGAGTCCTATGTGACAATAGGAAAGTCAATGAACCTCTAGGAAATTATAATCTATCTCCTAGTGTTGTTGGAGTATAAAACATGGGAAACCATACTGGGAAATACAACGAAACAATGGTAGTTACCATATATTAATCTATAATATATCAGGCATTCTGCTAATTGTTTTACACACACCCATTATCCCATAAGATTTTCACAGCAACCATGCAGTGTAGATATTTATTATTACCCCCAGTTTTCAGAAGAGAAAAATAAGACTGAATATTTTTCCTAAGGTCACAACAACTTGTAAGTGGCAGAGCCAGAGTTTGTTATTAAAGCCTTGTCTTTTCCCAGTTTTCCATATCATTAAACAGTTTGTATTAGGCCATCCCAGAAAAAAAAAAAAATTGGTTATATGAGCCTAGAGCAAGTCATTTCACAGACTAGAAACTCTCCTAATCTCTTCAGGGTAAACTTTTGTTAAAAAGAAAAACTTTGTATCAGTTACTGCTTTTTCGAACACCCAAAGTAATAAACCAGGCTTAAGAAAGTCTCATTTCAAAAAAATGTCACCATACTAAATAAAGAGACCCATTTTCTTTTCTTATAAAAATATTTTTCACTCTTACATAGAGGCATAAAAAGCATGGGTTTTACTTTCTTTTTAAAGTTAACAAAAGGGGCGCCTGTGTGGCTCAGTGGTTAAAGCCTCTGCCTTCAGCTCAGGTCATGATCTCAGGGTCCTGGGATCAAGCCCCGCATCGAGCCCCGCATCGGGCTCTCTGCTCAGCGGGGAGCCTGCCTCCCCCTCTCTCTCTGCCTGCCTCTCTGCCTACCTGTGATCTCTCTCTCTCTGTCAAATAAATAAATAAAATCTTAAAAAAAAAAAAGTTAACAAAAAAATACTTGTAAAGGTGAAGATGTTTAAACCATTTCAATCCTTATCCTTCCTGTCCTCAACAGGGCAGTGATAAAAAATGGCTCTCTCTACAAATCTCTCAAGACAAGAAATTATTATGATAAGAATCTTCCAGGCTTGCATTGTCACTTAAAATATTCCTAAAATAAACCAAAATTTGAGACTGCCAATATATATGCGTGTGTGTGTGTGTGTGTGTCAGAGAGAGAGAGAGAAAGAGAGAGAGAGAAAGGAGTGGAGGCACATGAACTGGCTAACTTTGTTTAAAAAGCAAAAATAACCTGTGGATTTTCTTTCATGATGTCTGGATGTATTTCCTTTTTAAATTTCTCATTTAAATGTCTTATCACCATCTTCTTGTTGAGGCTACAAACAAGAAGAATATACATGTAATATTTACTTATTTTGATATGTGAATTTTGCATTCTGAATATAGTTCTCTAATTCATACCCAAAGTTGCATGCATTTGGTTCTTTGGATGCTATTAAGTAATGCACTATTAAGTAATGCACAGAGTTAAATGCTAAAATGTAGCACTAACCTGACACTGCCCCCCCAAAAATCCATCTGATAAGATGGCTTGGTGGCCTAATTGATATTTCTTTTCCGAAGTAAATAATGGCAGTCAGTGGTGGTCATGGAGAGACATGAATTAGCGGGATAGTGACATTTACTCCGAACTAATTTATCAATGTGAAAATCATGCTTCAGATCTAGCAGATCCATGCACTTACATTTATTTAATTTTTTAAAATTCTCACTTGCTGATGGTAGAAAATAAATTAAATCTTTCAATCTAACAACACAATCTTGTGCTTTTCAACAATCGTGTGAAGATCATATAAAGTAATTTTAATAAACCTTTTCAGGATATTCCACCTTTTATTGGGTATCGAAGAGAATGTTCACAATTTGTTAATTGTGCCATTTGAGGGAGGATCAAGGAAAGCAGAATGGTAGTTGAACACAACAATGAGTTCCATTATCAAATAAAGCTTGATGACTAAGACCCTAAATTTAGGCCTGATCATCTATGCTCACTTTTCATATCAGCTGTATGATTGCCCTTTGTGTTTCTTCATATTTAATTCATGTTCCTATAAAATAGTAATAACTCGTGAGAGCTCTTATATTGGTGTTCTTTGTATTAATAAAACTCAAAAATATTTCCTGACAATATCATTAATTTTTCCCAGTCATTATGGACAAATTTTAATGTTAATAATGTTTTTTCATGAGTATAGCTAAGCACAGTCCATTTGTGTTTATGATTATATTGATGTATCTTCTTTTATGTTAATAATTTTATTCTGAATATCATTCTAGAAATCAGGTACAGACTAGAGAGAGGCTTTGGAAGAAGGAATTAGGGGTTGGGTGGCTGGACAAGCAGGGTGTCTTGATTGGTGCAAGAGTACAAGACACATTTTTATGTGTGGGGGGTTGAGTGGAGGTTATAGGGGTGATATTAATACATCAACAGAGACCCTTGATGGGAAGGGAAAAGGCAATACTTCTTTAGTGATTACTGAGTGGTCACACTTGTGAGGACATATGGGTGAGGAACCTAGTTGTTCCATCCCTCTTACCCTTACTCGGTGTCAGACTCTGCACCCCTCTGCACGAATGACTATCTTCATGCTTTATAGTCTCCATGTAGCTACAGAGAGGTTATCTAGAGTTCAAGGAGCAAAGGTTTTCAGACTGAATTAGGATATTTGAATCATGTAATTTATTTGTCCAACTTAAAACATACAACGAGAACCAAGCAGAAAAAGATGTACACATTGCACTTCTCTAAATCATATCAGGGATCAGTATGATTACTAATCAGACATAAAAGTTGTGGTTCTTTCTTTCAAGGGGTCCCTATGAACAGTCAAATGTATGCTACAGCCCCATTATCCTGCACCTGCGTGCCCCTTTCTATTCTTTGCTAGCTTGTTAAGAAATTTGCATGATAGATATCATGATAGATATCACAGTGCTGCACAGTAATCTACATCAGAAAAATGAGTTATGCTGAAGGTTTCTTTTTATCGTAATTGAGTCCTCCTATCTCAGTCTTTCATGCCATTTTGCATATTTTCATTACTGTGGAATTCTAAAAACTTCATGTTTGTGGAAGATACCCAGCATGCCTTTTTCAGACATCCTGTGAGATTGAAATGTCTGTGTGTATTGACATACATTTTGGTGTGTGTTTCAGCCTTCTTTGGTCTGCACAGCAATTTCCCCTTAAATCATTCCTAATGGATGCATATTTAGCTGATGTGACGTTCTCAGTCTACCAGTGTGCTCTCACCCAGGTGCTTGATTGGAAGCATCTGAGACAATTCTTGGAATTTTACCCTCCATGTACATTTTAACTACTCAAATGGATCATAAAGATTACCAGATGAACAAAAGCTGACAGATAACCTCAGACTCTGAGGACAGCTTAACTGATACGGATGTGGAATGTCAGTGAGGTACAGCCACAAATTTTAGTCACTGTTGCTGTTCTATTCTTGGGAAGCACAATGATGAGAAAACATCCCAATTTGCAGGCCACTGTGGGGAGTCAGAACACATCAAAAACATTTCTTCAGTATGTTTGGAATTTTTTACTTGACATGTTTTATCAATATTTTTATTAAACTGAAAGTGATCTGCATGTATCTGATCTGGACAGATAATGTGTTGGGATTTGATGTGAGAGAGTTGTACAGGACTAACAATGTATTTTTCTCCTCTTGAACGGTGGAGAGTAATCTGGGGTGCCTTGTGCCACAACCAAGTAGCTTTCAGGGATCATGGGTTTAGAAGTAATGAGCATTATAGTCACTTCATGGCAGCACTTTTCTTTTTGTTTCTATTTATTTATTTACATTGAAGTATAATTATAATATCTTATTAGTTTCAGGTGTATATCACAGTGATTCAGTATTTTTATACCTTATAAAATGATCTCCATGATAAGTCCAGTTACCATCTGTCACCATACAAAGTTACCACAATGTTATTGACTGTATTCCCTGGGCTGTACATCACATCTTCATGACTTATTTATTTTATAACTGGAAGTGTGTACTTTTTAATGCCCATCACCTATTTTGCCTGGCCCCCTTTCAACCCCTCCCTACTCTGGGAACCAACAGTTTATTAGTTCTATGTGTCAGTTTCCATTTTATTTGTCCATTTGTTTTATTTCTTAGATTCCACATAAAACTGTAATCATATGGTATTGGTCTTTCTCTGTCTGACTTATCTCACTTAGCATAATACCCTTAGGGTCTATCCATGTTGTCACAAATGGCAAGAGCTAATTCTTTTTCATGGCCACATAATATTCCATTACATATATACATCCTCTCTACCCCATTCATCTATCCATGGACACTTGAGTTGCGTCTGTATCTTGGCAGCATTATTTACAATAGTCAAGGCAGCACTTTTGAAACTGGATTTAACTCAATTTTAACTCAGTGCTTCAGAGTATAGCTGCATCACCTAGAAGAGACACAAAATTTGGTATGTCTCTTTTGTCTTTTATTTTTATTTTTATTTTTTTGAAGAAGAGTCTTTGTTTTATCCATTTCTCAATAGGATCAATGATCTGAAGAACAATTTCCATTCAACGATAAATATGTAGAGTATGTTTTTATGGACATATTTTTTTATTTACATATTTCCTTCTTCCCCCAAATAGAGCACTCATATAATTTACTTAATGAAAGCAGCTTTCAGAGTTTCAATCTTTTTGCAGTTGGGGTGGGGAGGCACAAAAAGAGGGGAATCTTGTCTTGGATAATTGGCAATTAGGGCAGAGCCTACCAGGAAGAGGAGAGTATCTGTGTTAAGTGGGGAATCCAATTAGAAAGTACTTTCAATTGCAGCTCCCTGTAGAGTCACTCAGATATCATTTGGCCATCCTGATCTTGACCCCAGATGAGAGACTCAGTCGGGGAAGCACAATTGTTCTGGAAGTGTAGCCTTTGCAAATAGGTTTCAAGATCAATTAGCACAGCTGGGTGGAGCCACTCTGCCTTGAATTTCAGTTTTCACATTACAGTGTCATTTCTGGGCAACCCACTCATAACATCCCCACTCATAACAACCCACTCATAACATCATAACAACCCACTCATAACATCCCCAAGTCAAAGCTTAAAAGGCTTGAACCTGGTGAGCTTGGAGGTCCTTCCAATTGCCTCGCTTGACAAGGACAATGCAGTGTCAGTGACAACAACCCAGCAGCTAAGTAGCATGTGGGAATTGCACTGACATTACAAACCCATGTCAATTAAAGTACCTGAGAGGGGTCTAGATAATCTGGAATGAGACCCAAAAACGACAAATGACTTGTTCAAGATCAGTAAACAGTGGAGCAACTGGAGGAGAAGCTGGGTTTCTGAATCAGCCTCATTTCTTACATGGGTCACTCTCCATCAGGTTTTTGTTTTTATCCTGCTGAGTACTCGCTGGCTGGATTTGAGAAGTATCTCAGTTTTCATGTGCCAAACTGCATTCCTTCTCTTTTATATTTCTCCTCAAAACCTGATTTTAGAGTTGTAAGACCTTCCTCTTTAGTTTACAGTTTTTGGGGGTTTTTTGAGTATAGTTGACACACAATGTTACATTAGTTTCAGGTGTACAACATAGTGATTCAACAAGTCTGTACGTAGGTGCTGTGCACACCACTAGTGTAGCTACCCTCTGCCACCATGCAACACTATTATGATGCCATGAGCTATATTCCCTATGCTGTATCCTTGAGGGGAAAATGCCCCACTTTCGACACAGCATCAAGGATTTGCCATTCTAAAAGGAAACCTATTCAGAGTTTTAGCTGCAACATTTAGCAAAGTGTCTGGCATAGGGTCGTCATGCGGAATAGATAAAGTCTGTTGGTTGAAGTTATTAAACTATTGTGATTTAATGCAGACAGATACAGATTGGATGAATAAGTAATCTGAGTGGTTAATGTGGCTCAAGATGCAGTAAATATTGAAGGGAAATTTTGAAAAGGACAAAGAAATTTCTAAAATCTAAGATTGACCTTGGGCACCTCATTTGACTTATCTGGACTATGTTTTCATTTTATAAAGAAAGAAAGAAATATCCACCCTATTTTCTCACAAGGTTGTTTTTAAGGATCACACGTGCATGAATGGACTTACTTCACATATTATAAAAGCAATATAAGTACAAGGCACTTATTATTTCTTTTTATTATCAACTCAAAGCTATTTGGTTGAAGGCAAAGATAAATATAGTCCAGACATTGTTAACCAAAAGCTCATGATTTTCTCCTCTTCCTTTCCTCTGTCTGGTAAGCCCATATTCTTTAAACCAGTGTTACTTGTCTGGGGCAGCATTTGTTTCCATATATTTTTGGTTGTGCAGTTGGGGGCCTACTACTGGCATCTGCTGGGTAGAGGTGAGAAATAACATTAAACATTCTATAGAACACAAAACAGCCCCCTGTAACAAAGATTATCTGGCTCAAAATATCAATCATGCTGAGGCTAAGATACCCCCACTTTATTCTGAATACAGTCTTATCGAGTGTCTCTTGAGCCACAGGAAATATTAGTTCTCTGTTCTTGATACTATCCTAGAAATGTACACAACATGTCTTGGCATGTACATCACTAATATTAGGAGTTTATCTCCCCAGTTGACTGAGAGTCCCATGAGGGCCAAGAGTTTTAGTTTTTCTTTTTTCTTTTTCTTTATTATGGTACTTCACACATGTTGGTCACAATATTCATTAGTTCATTCATCATTCATCCCAAACATTTTTTAGCGTCTATTATATGTCAGATTCCTTCTAGATTCTGGGATATATCGCTGGATAGAGATAACCAAAAACCTTGTCCTATTGGAATTTATTCTGGTAGGTGGAGTATTCTTGCTATATCTCTAATATCAAATGGTAAGAATAGATAAGGTCACAAAAGAACAATAATTTTGACCTTTCAAATTCCCTGAGCTATTGCTTCTCAGCCTTCTGGCTAAGATCAAGTGTAAATTCACTGAGCTAGAACACAGTGACTAAGAAGTGAGAAAAAAAAGTGGTACATTGCACTAATTCATTGGCAATGAGATGAATTACCACACATTTTGTAGTTTTGTGTCATACATGGATGAACCTGTTTTACTAAGCATTACAATGTTTTTATTTGCATGCCATAAAATAGCTGTCATGCAGATATGAACAAACTCACTGTCATCCTTCATTCAACATATGGGTCCTACCACGTACTAGAGAGTATGTGAACCAGATCTCAAATGTGGAAATTGATTCCATGTTTTAGAAAATTATTTTATGCAAAAGGAAATGACTCAAGAAGAGTTTTCTCTTCTTAGGTATGTTCAATTTTTTTTGTCATAAATTTTGTTGTGTTGGACATCAGGATAAGTTCCGTCATTGAGCTTTGGTTGGCCTGTCAGGGTGTTAGGATAGGCATCTTCAAGTAATAGGACTTTGGAAGAAATGGGAAGGAAATCAGTGATTGGCTCTTGAATGGGGATGAAAGGTTAGGAAAGCACGCAGAGAGCAAGAGTCTCAAGGAACTTGGTCCATGGTTCTCTATGGGGGCTCTACCATCCCCAGGGGAGGGCTGGACACTTGAGAGGAAGCATAGGAAGGACTTTCGGCCTCTAACAGAGTTAAGGACCCCTCTCCCCCAAATTGTCTTTAAAGTGGAGGGCAATCCTACACACTGAAGAATTAATTGCTCTGTATGTTCTGACTTTCAAATTTCCTGTTAACTTCAAATGGGGAAAAACTTAGTAATAAACCTAATTCTTTTTAAAAATGTACTTTGTTTTTTAGAGTAATTTTAGGTTCACGGAAAAACTGAGAGGGAGATACAGAGGTCCCCCATAAGCCCCCCTGCTCCCACACCTGCCTTGCCTCCACTACCATCAGCATCCCCCACCAAAGTGGTATATTTGTTACAATGTATGAATGTCCACTGACACATCATAACCATACAAAGCCTATAGTTTAAACAGGGTTCACTCTTGTTGTTGTACATTCTATGAATTTAAACAAATGTATTCACCATCGTGGTATCATATGGAATAATTTCACTGCCTTAAAAACCCACTGTGCTCATCCTATTCATCCCTTCTTCCTTCCTTGCCCCTGGAAACCACCACTCTTTCTACTGTCTCTTTAGTTTTGCCTTTTCCAGAATGTTATATAGGAGTATAGCCTTTCAGATTGGCTTCTTTCATTTAGTAATATGCATTTAACATTCCTTCCTGTCTTCTCATGGGTTGATAACTCATTTCTTTTGTTGCTGAATAGTATTCCATTGTTTGTATGTACCACAGTTTACTTATCCATTCACCTACTAAAGAATATTAGAGTTGCTTCTGAGTTTTGGCAATTGTAAAGAAAGCTTTTATAAACATCTATGTGCAGGTTTTTGTGTAGATATGTTTTTAACTCCTTTGGATAAATACCAAGGAACAAGTTGGATCATATGGTAAGATTAGTTTAGTTTTATAAGAAAATGCCTATCAGTCTTCCAAGGTGGATGCACCACTTTGCATTTCCACCAGCAATGACAGAGGGTTCCTGTTACCCACATCCTCACCAGAATTTGGTGTTGTTAGTGTTTTGGATTCTTGCCATTCTAATAGGTGTGTGGTGGTATCTTACTGTTACTTTAGTTTGCATTTCCCTGATGGCATATGATGTGGAGCATCTTTTCGGGTGCTTATTTTCCATCCATACAGCTCCTTTGGTGAGGTATTTGTTAAGGTATATAACCTATTTTAAAAATCAGATTATTATAAATTTAAAAAAATCTTTAAAAAAAAAAGAGGGGGGCACCTGGGTGGCTCAGTGGGTTAAAGCCTCTGCCTTCAGCTCAGGTCATGATCTCAGGATCCTGGGATCGAGCCCCGCATCGGGCTCTCTGCTCAGCAGGGAGCCTGCTTCCCCCTCTCTCTCTGCCTGCCTCTCTGCCTACTTGTGATCTCTCTCTCTCAAATAAATAAATAAATAAAAATCTTTAAAAAAAAAATCAGATTATTTGGGGGCACTTGGGTGCCTCAGTCAGTTAAGCCTCTGCCTTCAGCTCAGGTCATGATCCCAGGGTCCCGGGAGTCTGCTTCTCCCTCCGCCTCTCCCCCAGTTCATACTCACACACACACTCTCTCTCTCAAATAAATAAATAAAATCTTAAAAAATAAAATATAAATAAAAATTGGTTTGTTTGCACCTAACTTTTAAAAAAATCTAAAAACATAAAGTAATTTTTGCCTGGTTTTAACATGAACTGAAATTTTCAGGAACACACCTGCCATATAAATTGGAAGAAGATCATTCTATTTTTGTTGCGAACTTTAACAAGAGTTGTTTACCATTTTGGGAAATCTTATTATGAATGGCAACAAAATAAAATAGATGTGTAGCAGCTTGAATTTATAACTGTCACAGTCGCTGGGATTCTCCAAATAGATCAGAGGCCTCAAATTTCACTCCTAATTTTCTAAATTCAGTTCTGTTATCTCAGAACATATAGTTTAAGAGGTATCTGATTCTTTATTATTTATTCTAGAATAGTCATGCTTAATCATTTGTTTATTGAGATATATTTGTTTCATTTAAGGTAATTATCCTTCTATTGCTCCTTTACATTATAGTTAGGGCATTATATTGAATTAAAAAAAAATTGTGTGTGAGAGAAAGTTGTATGAATTTTACTTCAGGTCAGCAAATAGGTCCAATATAAAATATTTGTTTTTTAAAAGGTGGTGCTGGGGCTGCTAGCTTAGGAACTGCAGACTTTGGTAGAGAAATTTAGTTCAATTCATCATTTATTGAGCACCTGCTGGATGCAGTAGTACGACTAAATAACATTGTCTCTGCCCTGAGCAAGCACACCAGTCTGGTACAGGAAGTTACATTGCCTCCTAATAGGAAATAAAGGGGGTTGTAATACCAAGGATGGTGGCTGGCCTTCAATCTTAATGCATAGCCAGTACTTCACAGACTTTATGAGATGAATCAGAGAGTGAATTAATAAAATGAAGAACCAATGAATCCTACAGAAACAGTGGGCAAGAATTTTTATTTTTCCAAGTCCAACTGGCTTGATTGCCTAGAAAGAAGGTGAAGTAACCCAAATGTGTTCTGTAGCTTTTCACTGATATGTCTCTGTCAAACTCAAGAATTCTCAGGGCTTACCAAACTGTAACTGAATCAGGAAATTAACAATCAACGGCCAACAAATATTTGTTCAATACCTACCATGTGTGATGTATTCAGTGTTTCACTTGATATTTGTAACCTTAATGTGGAGTGGATATTGTTATCTTTATCTATATTTTACATATTTGAAAGTCAGGATTCAAAGCTAGGAAATGACATTAGATTCTTCATTACTCTTTCAATAGCAACTATCTTCGTGGAAATGCAAAAATTTTCTGAAATTCTTGACAGTAAATCTGTCAACTCATCCAACAGTTTCATCAGCACCCACTATGTGAAAGATATTGTACATCAGGAAATGTAAGAGATACAAAGACAAATGTAATCACATCCCTGTCATGAGTATAAGAAAAACATAGGATAGTAAGTAAGAAAGACTCGATCATAGAAATTTTAGGGCAGAACAGAAAAAGTTCAACATCACAAAGAAAACAATACACCAGGAAGTGGAAAAGCAAGAGAGAAAATTTTAGGATAAGAGAAGATCACAATTGTAAGTGCTTTAAAATGCTTTAAAAATGCACAGGATTTTGACAAGACTGAGGCAAAAAAACCCAGGTGAAACTTTCAGAGAGGGCAGTAGTTTGGTTTAACTATGGAAACCCTGGCAAAAGAGACTTTCTAGAAGAGGAAAAGGATCACTGATGAAGGCCTTGAGCTGTAGAATAACATTCTATAATTCTAGAATCTATGCATAGGATGTTTTTCTGTAGCTGCGGAAGCCACCAAAAGAAGGAAACGCAAATAGAACTTCATTCTCTTTCTAGGGAGTAAAAAACTGTTAGGGGTTCAATTTTGTCCCTTCAAAAGATGTGTTAAAGTCCTAACCTCTGACACCCATGAAAGTGACCTTATTGGGAGATCGGGTCTTTGTAGATGTAACCAGGTTAAGATGAAGTCATATTGGTGGACACTAATGCAATATGACCGGTGTCCTTAAAAGAAGAGGGGAAATTGGATACAGACATATCGAGAACACCACGGAGGGCAGAGGCAGAGATTGGAGTGAAGCTGCACAAGCCAAGGAATGCCAAGGATTTGCCAACAACTACCTGAAGCCAAGAGAGAGGCATGGGGCACACCTTCCCTCAGAGCCTCCAGAAGGCACCAACCTGCCTGATGCCCATATTTCAAATGTCCAACCTCCAGAACTGTGAGATAAGTCTCTGCTCTTCTAAGCCACCCAACTTGTGACAACAGTCCTAGGAAGCCAATGAAGCACCCATGGGCATCTTTTCCTCCCAGGTGAAGCTACTGCTCCATGGATTCCATCTTTTATTCTCCACTGTGGAAGGAAAGGAACATTGCTTTGAAACAGGAGAACTGGAGGGAAAATCAGAGCAGCTCGGAAATCTTCCCTTACCTGATGAGAGCGACCCAAACAGGGTGAAAGTCTCATAGTGTGTGGGTCAGAAGATGGACTCTAAAATCAGACAGACTTGAGTTCAAGTTCTGTCTTTGCTACTTTACCACCTAAGGGAGACGTCTGCGTCCCTTACCTGTGCCTCGGTTCCCCTCTCTGTTGAATCATAAAGATAAGCACCCCCATCTCAAGTTGCTGCTGTGTGAGGCTGGAAGCAGGTCATCCACATCAGCAAGAGCACAGCACGGCATGTGATTGGTGTGTGCAGCAACCGTGGGCCAGTGGTGCTGATGGTAGCATTTCTTGAGCAGAAGTCCTATTTATGAAACAGGAAACACTCTCCCAGGAGCCCAGGTGAAAGCCATAGGCCTTGAAAGACTAGCTAGGGGACAGACATGTAAATTCTGGCACGTTGATTTAAAGTCTTGCTTTAAATCACCTCTTGCTAAGAACTTCCCTAGACTCCTATCCTTCTGTTTCCTCCTCTCCCCAGGGGCCGTTAGCCATCCTTCTGGCTGCGGCAGGGGTGGGCAATGAGGTTCCATTGTTTCCATGAATGTCTTCTGCTGAGTTTTAGGCTAGATTTATTATCTATCTACCTGTGACTGCCTCCCTGTGTCTGATGGAATTCCTTCTTTCACTCCCTTATGAGGGTAACCCATCTGTTGCCAATCACTCCTTCCTATCTGGCTGTTTGATCTGTGGACACCCTCTGTGAGTAATGCACAGATAAAAGTAGGCTTTTAGAGGAAATATCTCTTGATAATGAGCAGGACTTGTGCATGGTTAGATGCTGGGTTTGGCTTCCCCTTCTCCATTGTACTCAGAACTCAGGAGCCCAAATCTGACATCAGCCACCTTAGCCTCTGGCTTTGTGGCTGAAACAACTCCTTAATGGGTATGTTTTTCCAACCGTAGAGGGGCAGTTGGGGACAAATATTCTTTATATTGAAGTGTTCACCAGACAGTTCAGACAGTTTTGGTAAACCTAGTCTTCTGGGAGAAATAACTACTTTTGGTTCTGTGCCTCTACCAGTGATATGACCCCCTTAACTCATGCTGGTTGTACTGTGAGTTTTTCCTAGTATGCCTAAGCTTTTTAATTTTCCTTTAAAGATTTATTTATTTACTTGAGAGAAAGAAGACAAGCGGGAGGGGCAGAGGCAGAGGGAGAGAGAATCTCAAGCAGACTCCGTGCTGAGTGTGAAGCCTAATACAGGGCTCTATCCCAGGAGCCTGAGATCACGACCTGTGTCGAAATCAAGAGTAGGGCACTTAACCAGCTGAGCCACCCTGGTGCCCCAAACTTTTAAATTTTTCGAGTTGTTTTCTGGAGATGGGTCACTTCCATGAAACTTACTTCTCATCTGGCTACCTCCAGGGAATTTTGGCCACATCGTAAGAAAGTTTTATATGGCCTAAATCATTTCCATTTACAGAAAAAGGTGGAAAAAAGGTAGAAAAACCTCAGATTCTCTATGGTTTCTGACTTTCAGCTTAAAAACTCTTCAGGCATACACAACCAAACAGTGGCACTAGGTTTGAACCGCAGGAGCAGCTTCTAAAGCAACTTCTAAGACCATAGTGATAAGACAATAATAGTCATGCCATGATGGTTCTGAGTCCCTCAGTGAGAAGAAGAGGGAGAAGGATCTAGAACCAGGAGCTCACCACTTATGGTGCACATGGAGCCTACTTGATGCAGAGCTCTTTGCCGAATTAGGAACTTGGGAGGTGGGCCCCACAATCTGTGTTTTCACAAAACCTCCTGGTGACTCTGATGTTCCCACAGAATCAAGGATCACTGAAACAAACACACACTGTCAGAAAAAGATAAATTAGTCCCGATAGTATGTCTAGATTAATGAAGTCATAGGTGTCACCCCTAGAAACCAATCACTGATTCTCCAGAGACGTCTCCAGGGCTGGATATTTACATTCACACATTTCCCAGGTGACGTGGCTGCTGCTGGTCTGGTGATCACTCTTTGAGAAAGACAGCTATTTATTCTATCCTGACCTGTTTGTTTGTCTTAATGCTGTAAATACTAGGGGGAAAGAGTTTATATGAACATGAATTAGTTCACTTGAATGTTCTGTATAAAATATACTGATGGAAAGAGAAATGACTTCCAAATTTAAAGCAGTGTTTATATTCCATTAGCCAACTGAACATAATAATAAAAAAATAATAAAAAAAGAAAACTAAAAAAATTTTTAAAAATACAGCAGTGTTTATAAAGACATTATAATCAACTTCTGCTAATGTAATATTTTTAAAAGGCACCTCATTTCCTAAGAATAAGTATTAATAGATAAAATTATGATAAAATATACATCTCACTGAATCATTTGGAGATATAATATTTAAAATTTTATACTAAGTTAAAATGTATTGCTTTTGCTCTATAAAAGACAGAAGAAATCCTGCGGATCTGCCTGTTTTTCAGTCACTCCCATGCAGGGGTAGAAAACTAGTCAGCTAAAGATTAATAAGGTAAAGAGTAAATTAAAAATAAGAAGAAATCACTTGCATGCCTGGGAGTCCCACAAGTCCCTACTCAATAAATTTGTTGAATACAAGTAATCTGTGATAAATGAAATGGAAATTCATGGTTCACATCGTAATACTTGGGAATTTAAAGCATCAAGGATACTAGAGAGCTAATACAACTGTTCTCAACTGCTCACTGACAAATGCCCTTCATATTGATTTTTCCAGTTTTGCATGAACCAGGAGCATGGCTTCCATCAGCTGCTCTACTTTTGAGTGCATAATTCTAGTGTAGAGCAATGTAATGATTTCTTGAGATGACTGTGCTTCCTAATCACATGTATTCTCAAACAAACTTTATACCATTGAGTAGTATGATTCCTTTTCCATTTTGGAATAAAGGAAGTTAGGATACTTTAAATGATGACTGACTCAAACCCATTGGCATTTCGCTTTTGTATGAATTTGTGAATATACAACTCAATTAGGGCACTTGGATGTTGCAATATTTCATGCAAATTAATGAGAGGGTACTGTGGGTCCCCAATCATCTCTCTCTGACTCTGGATTATGTCCTTCCACACCTCACTCTTAGACTGGTGCAGAAAATCAGGTTTACTTGTTTCTGCCTCATTTGCATTATCTTTCCTTTGTTGCTTGTTTGCTTGTTCTTATTGGAGGTATAACACGGAAGAACAGCAAATGTTTGATATAAAAGATCTTTCTGTTAGTCAGGGAGGTACTTGCTTTGTGGTGGATGACCAGGAACGTGAATCAGGCACTGATTCAAGAACATGAATGCATTGGGAAGCTCAATTCATTGGATATTGGTTTGCAATATGTAACTGATCTTCTTTAGTTAGTTTTTATGTAGCCAGTTTAGATCACTTCTTTATTCTAAATCAGCTTATTAAAACACTGACTTTTGACTCACAAGTAATCTAGCATACACTAACTACTTATTCAGTGTTGGTAGTTGTAGTTACTATGATCTTTTTCCCATTATTTTATTTTCTCCTATCTCTTGATAAATGCTCTGTCTTCAACCTCCCTGTTTTTAATTTCAGGATAGAATTATTTAGGAAGTCATAATTTTAAACATTTTGGGATGGGGTTTTAAAACATTATACTCATCACAAGTAATGGTTAACTAACTGTGTCATCTGTTATGAGTAAAAGCAGTCCTATGTTGTCAGCTGAATAATGTGCTTCGCCCCTACCCCGTCTGAAAAGGTATCCATGCCCGAATTCTTGGAGGCTGTTAACCTGCGAATATGATACCTCCCATGGCAAGAAGGATTTTACAGATGGAAAGGACTGTTGATCTCGAGAGGTTATTCTGGTTTCTTCAAGTGGATCAATCTAATTACACAGGTCCTTATAAGTAGACAGCCTTTCCCAACAATGGTCAGAGAGGGAGGTGTGACTTTGGAAGAAAAGCACAGAAAGATCTTTCTGCGATGCTTCTGGTTTTGAAGATGGAGGGAAGGAGGCATGAGCCAAAGAATGTGGGCAGCTACAAGGAGTTGGAAAGGACAAGGAAACAGTCTCCTCTTAAGCCTACAGAAAGTAACACAGCACTGTTCACACCTTGATTTCAGCCCAGTGAAACCTCCATCAGATTTTGGACATACAGAACTATGAGATAAAAAAATTCATGTTGTTTCCCAGCACTAGGTTTCTGGTAATTTGTTATAGCAAAAAAGAAAATGAATGGATAGAGTAAGGTTGCAGGACATAATTTAATAATAAAAACTAGTAAAAAGTTATAGGGTTTTTATTTTGATCCATAATAATAATAAATCACAAATAAACTCTTAAGGACTCAAGAGTTGGTTTTTGCAAAATGCAACCTGATCAACAAGTCACTCATCAGCATGAGAAGTGTGTAGAATCCAGACAGTAAGTCCCTCTGGAAATTGTTTCTTTGTGTATTTTGATGTGGCCACTCTCAGATTTTGTGATTAGTAAGAGGGAAGGATGTCTCCTTTTCTTTCTCAATCTCACCTTTCCAAAATTATTAAAATATAAGAGCAAGGGGTGCCTGAGTGGCTTAGTCGTTAAGTGTCTGCCTTTGGCTCAGGTCATGATCCCAGGGTCCTGGGTTCGAGCCCCGCATCAGGCTCTCTGCTTGACGGGAAGCCTGCTTCTCCCTCTCCAAATCCCCCTGCTTGTGTTCCCTCTCTTGCTATGTCTTTCTCTGTCAAATAAATAAAATCTTTAAAATATATGTATACATATATAAGAGCAAATATTGGCATTCCTTTTTCTTTTTTCAAGTTAATATTCTTCATTGCTCTCAAATGTGTTTGTGAGGTAGAATTCCGCATTTCTCAGAAGCTGAACATTAAAGTCCATAACTTTGATCCAAGGCATTATGAGTTTTTATACCTTTTGTTCAGTAAAGAATCACGAGAACATAGTTTTCTTCTCCTTTTCTTTTATTTGATCCAAACTTTTAATTTATTATTGTTTCCTCATCTCTTCAGGAATTTATGATAAATTCATAAATTATAATAAACACACCATTGGTCAGTGCCAGGAATAGCATAATAAGATGTTGTTTTCAAAATTGCTACCCCTCATCACAGCCAATCTAGACGGACCCTGAGCTGCTTCCTTTTCTCCCTTCTTCAGGGATGCCCCCAAACAGTTAGAGGTAAACTTTGTTCTTCCTTTTGGTTACAGAGTCACAGTCCTGGCACAGATCAGTGGTTGTGTATCTCATTGTCAAGATGGCAGGAGGTGTAGTACACTTACCAAATTCCTAGAGACATCTGTGGAATGAGTATGCAGATTAGCTGTCACATCCACTTTTGCCAAGAACTCTAACCATACTCTTACCTTTTCTTAGAGCTCCCTCACTTCCCTGATAATCACTTTGGTGTTTATTGTTGACACATGCACTTTAATGGAAATATCTCCTAAGAAGGCATTGGCTCTGTACTTTAGTCCTGTGGTTTTCAAACTTCTGTGGGTGTCAGAATCATCTGAAGGGCTTGTTAAAAAAATTCTTTGTGTCTGTAATATCTAAAATCATCTCTCTCCCTCTGTCTACCTAACTCCCCCCACCCCACCCAGCCCAGGTTACAGCCTGGCAGCTGTTACTCTTCTGTTCCTGTTAAAAATTAATCCTTATGCCTTAACTTTTGACATCAGAGATGATTTCTCTTAATTTGGTCTTCTCTCCCCCAGGCTGTTCTTTCTGACTCATTTCCCCTTTATGTGCTCCAATTTTTGATTCTGCTGTCTTTGTCTTTAGTATGTCTTCCTTGATATGGAGACAGAACTTTAGAGTTAGAAAGACCATGGGTGACTCTCAGGTCAGATGTTGCAAATTTCCACGTGTAGAGCCTTTTCACCTAGGACACAGATGGGAAGAAGAATATTTATTCTCTGACTCAACAGAAAGATAGTGGACTGAAAGAATTTAAATGGTTAGAAAGTGCTAAAAAGTGTTAAAATGTTATTACAAAAACCAGCTTCTTTCTCCTTGCAACTGAGAGAGGCTAAGAATAGCTATAGCAGTGAGAAATGCAAGCTAGCAATGCCATGCCTATGACAATGTTAGGCAGAGATCCGGGGGCAGTTCTGATTTCCTGACTGTCCTAAGTCAACCTGTGGGCCTGGTGCAGTGGCCATCAGAGCACCGGCCATAAGAAGGGTCACCTTGTGGGTGATAGTGCTCACATGTGTTCCCCAGTCATGTGAGACTCTTCATCCCACATGCAGTCTAGAAACCAAGAGCTAGCCCAGTATAGAGCTAGATCAGAAATTACTCAATGTATTAGAAAGCATTTCAGGATAGGACAGACAGGGCAAGGGATGAGAGGCCCTTCCTGGAAGTCCCACATTTACATAAAGCTGTGTGCTGTCTTTGAACCAATCCTCATCCAGGCACATTGCTGCAAAAGAAAAAAATAGAAGTAAACAAATATGAAAAAGGAGTCCTATGTTCTTTTCTACCTTCTCTTCCTGTTCCAGCTGATATTTCACCCTTGAGTCTACTTAGAACCTTGTTTCTGACTTGGATTTTGCTGACAGGCTCATTTAATGGCACATGGGATGGGGGCAGGGAGTATTCAGTTGTTTACCAACTTGGACATCAGAGATCCCCACCCCATCTGTATTATTTCAAGTCTTTAGAATGCATCAAACAAGTTTCAGTAAAAGTTTCATTATTGGTGGATAATGCATGATGTGTGGAAAGAGCACAGGAAATGGAGTTGGACACCCAGGATAAAGTCCTGGCCCAGATACTTGACTTATGAGAACCTTAGTTTCATACCTGTCAAATGGGACAATAAAGAAGACTTCAAAATTTTCCAAGGATGGAGTGGGATACCATTTACAGAGAGCCTAGTAGGAGGCACCTGAGTGGCTCAGTCAGTTTAGTGTCAGACTCTTGATCTCTGCTCAGGTCTTGATCTCAGCATCATGAGTTCACATCCTACACTGGCCTCCACACCCAGCATGGAATCTATTAAAAAAAAAAAAAAAGGAGCCCATAGGTTCATGCATGGATCTTAGCAGGTGCTCAAAGTTGATAGTAATCTTTCTTTGTGGGATTTCCTGGCATACTCACTGTTTAATGCTCATTTAAGAACACAACTGATC
>CM052883.1:7928247-7946507 GCA_028534135.1 Potos flavus
TTAAAGATGTGATATTTTGTTCATCATGGATATCTCTGCACCAATTTCCATTTAAAAATATTGTAATTCGAATATTATCTTGATCCTGAGTGTTCTGGAGCCCCCTTAAATGTTGTGCCCAAGGCTAATTAATGCCTCACTAGCTTCGTGCTCATCCTGCCCTGGTCAGAGGGACAGACAGGAGAAAGGATGTTTCCTTATTTCAGACAGAAAGTCCCCATTTATGACTAGTGCTGTCACTGTTGCCCTTTGATTGCCTAAATAGCCAGCATTATGAAAGAGTCGTCTGTACAAATCACCTGCCTCATAGCTACACTTCTAACTCTGGAGAGCCTTCTCATTCACTGTCCTCTCCCTAGCAACCAGAAAACACTGTGACTCCATCAGAGGTTCCAGCTGACTTATAATGTGATGACTTGTCACGCCCCAGTGAGCCAGCTCTATCTCCTTCTGTCGGTTCCTGGAGTCCTGGTCTCCTGGAGGGTATGGTCTGTAGGGGAGTTGAGTTGTAGCCTTGCATTAACATTCTCACCTTTTGTATCTGCTGCCACATTACACGATCATCTCCTTTCCTGCTGTTAGATAAAAGAGTATCGATCCCAGAAAGAAGGGAGGCACAGCTGTTGAAACCACAGCAAAAACAAAGCTTCCCTTTTCCTCTGATGTGGGGCATCCCCATGGTAGACTTAGTCTCCTGAAATGCAGCATTTCACTTTCCAGGTGGATGGCATCCCGATACCCTGCAATATACAGACCTCATGTCCCCATAAGTTACCTACATCTCCACATGGGTGAACAGAGCTAATAGGAAGTGTGAGTTTCAAGTGCATTGAATTACAATTGTGAAATTGTTTCAGTGTCTTTGTTTTGCTAAAACCAAATGATTCTTTGCATATAAACCTTAAAATTGGTACGAATGCCTTAGAACCAGTGAGGATTCTTATTGAATAGACATTGCATCTTAATATGGCCTCCTGAGTACCAGGGCTCCTCCCCTTCCTTGTGCATATATTTCAGCATGGGTAGCTCAGATCTTGTTTCAAAGAGGGGCTTTAAAAACCAAGAGAAGGTAATGCTGACATGACCAGCCTAAGTCCATAAGACTGTTAAGTTCCCTTTGAGTTTTTCGGTGGCTCTGTGAACGTGTGTGTGTGTGTGTGTGTGTGTGTGTGTGTGTGTGTGTGTGGCGGGGGTAGGAGTGGAGGGACAGGTAGACTGAAATATTGATTTGGATGGGTCTGCTAACCTGAGTTTTCTGTTAAAATATACAATGCCACTTTTTCTGCCAGGATTGGGTCCAACCCAAACCTTTTCTTGTTAAGTACTCAACTAACCAGTCACTTCCTTCTGATGATCCTATTATAGAACTATTTTATTTCATTTGTCTTCTGTTATGTGACCTTGCTACTATTTGGCACACTTTGTGGTTTTACATGGTTAGTTATAGTCAGATGTGATTCAAATGTATCTTAAACTGGAGAATGTTTGAAATGCAATTAAAATGTAACAGTGTTCATGAAGGTACTATGAAGACTAGCATGTGTTTTCATGGAAAGAGATTCCAACTTTTAAAGTCTATGAGTAGAGTATTCAAGGATATGATATATATATTATTGCAAGACATTTTTCTAGAGTATGTGAAAATTCCAGAAAGTACATCCATAGTTTGGGTTAAGTGAGGTCTTGACCGTTGTCATCAGATTTATTCTTCTGAAGAGTCTTGGACCAAAGTGAGCTGCCAAGCAATTAGTCACTGTTCCTTCTCGCATAGATTTCGTAAAGGACATTCCCAGGAAATAAAACCGTGGCTGGTAAGAGTGGAATGTCCAGGAGGGGATGAGTAGATCACATCCGGGAATACTGATGTCTTCCATTGGGACTTTCCTAGTTAATGATGCCTCAGTGTAATGCCATCCTGATATGGCTGTGACAAAGCAACTCTGAGGGACAGCGCTGCTCCTGGAGAGAAGCAGAACATTGTACTGTGTCTGTCCCCATGCCTGGCTCCCCACAGTTCAACCTGCAACCTCCCCACCCACCAGCAACTCACAGAGTGCAGCTCTAGGTGGGTATAGCATTAAAGAACACAGCAGATGCAAACAAAACGTACTTCAGAATGACTCAAGATCTATACTGGAATCTCTCAAATACTATGAAGGGAATGAATGTATAGTTTCTCAAAATATCTTAAGGTCTATTCTCTTTTCTCTCCCATCAACTGCCTCCACGCAATGTGGCTGCTGTCTTTCTTTTCTTCCAAGTTTTTTTCCCTTTCTGTAAAATTCCACCAGTCCTCATCCTTTTGCCTGACTTGTTTTCTTTTTTCTTCCTGTTGCTTTCTGATTCAATCACAGAACACAGCAACCATGCAGACAAATCAGGACCCTTCTTAGAAGGGAGAAGAAGCTAGAAGTTGAATAAAGCCACATAGAAATCATGGAAATCAAAAAGGCTAATGGAGTTTTTATTCCATTTTAATAGAAGCTCCCAGTGGGTAGGGGTGCTTGTGTTGCCAGCTGCTTCGTGTGAAGGGACTTGGAGCTGTAGAGACCAGCACTCGTTACTTTTGTGTGGAATGTCGAAAGCAGCAGATTTATGGGGCACCTGGGTGGCTCAGTCATTAGAAGTCTGCCTTCAGCTCAGATCCCAGGACCCTGGGATGAGACCCCACTTGGGGAAATCCCTGCTCAGTGGGGAGTCTGCTTCCTCCTTTCCCTCTCTTCCTCTCAAGCTCACTCTCTCAAATAAATAAATAAAATCTTAAAAAAAAAAAAAAAGTAGCAGATTTATAACCTTTATACTGATGTTAGGAGTTCATGTTCCCAGTCCCTATCATTTTCATGATTCTGTTTTTAGGAAGTTAGTAGATTTGTAATTTTAGAAACATACAACAAACTACGTTAATTTTATTGCGACCCTTAAAAAACCTTGATGAATAAATGAATAGAAACCTCATCATCATGATTCTTTAATGTTTCATTTATTTATAAAATGTTTTATTAAATATTCATGTGACTAGATTCAGCTGTAGATATTTATGGTGGGCTGTATATACTCTTTTAGCCTTAAGGAATTCTTAAGGAGTTTTGATACCTATTTATGAAATCAAAGCCATTCCGAGGTCCAAAATGGAGAATGTTGATATTGCTACGCTTTTGTTGTTGTTGTTGTGTTATTCTTTTGTTGTATATTTATTGGGATTTTAGGCATAATTCAATCAAATAGGGCAATGTAGATTTTTCAGTCTTTCATCTGGAGGAATATTTACACTTCTAATCTTATAACAAGAGATGAACATGCCAAACTTGTAAAACTATTAATGAATTAGGAAAAAGAAGAATTTTAGTGAAGAGGCTTCACATAACTCAAATTTGAGTTCTAATTCCAGAAATAGATATACAAATGTGAGTAATTATTTAGCATTTTTGAACTTCAGGTATCATCAGTGCAAAATACCTATCTTATTGTGAGGAATAAATGGTGTGCAATGTGTTGTTAACTATAAGTCATAGCCACCTCATTCCAATTAAGCACAACTTAAATTTCATTTTTCACTACGGAAAATATTCTGTGCTTGGCTCTTTTTCACAACCAGTCTCAGTTATAAAAGATGTAAAGGAGTATATAGAAGGGGAGAGAATTAACCACTTTATATATTCATAGTGGGTGGTTACATAATAAGACAATGCACAAAGATTTGGTAAGCCATAAATATAAAGCATGAATATTTTTGCTACTTATGATTTTTATGTAACTATATGGGAGGCATGGAAACCAATTTCATTTTGACTTATGTTATAAAGCTGTTGCCAAACACCCTGAGCTTAAGTCATGCTTCACATGGAGATAGTAATGTCTAGTGCATTTCTGTGTAATGCAGATCTTAATTTTCCCCCTGTAATAACAGAATTGCATTGTGATCGCACCGAAATTCACCCCAGGTGTTCGCTTAAAACATATTTTCGATTGAGAATAACCTTAGGTGTCTGGATTGTTATGATAGCAAGGACAAGGCAGTCATTGGGACAGGAGGGGAATGGACAGGGGAGCTGGGGGGGAATTTTGTATCTGCTTCCATCTAGTTACCTTTCCTCCAGGCTTCCCCAAAGTCCCTGTCCAGTACTCAGGCTGACTTGTGACATTGGCGAGACAGCGATCTATCAAAGACATCAGTGAAGTTGGATGCCCGAGCTCTTCTTGCAATGGATTCTTACAGTTCAAAATTTTGCATAGAAAAGGATCAGATATTATCCTAAGGACACTTTCTGGTCTGGAACCGCAAAGTTTATGTAAATCTTTCCCCTGGATACATTCACTTCAGCCCAATCTCATTGCCTGGTGACCCTCCCTAGCTAGCCTCTCTGTCCCTGTGCCTTGGCAGCCCTGTTAAATGAAGGTTGGTTGATAGGTTGTTGTTCACAGCCACGTCTACACAAATCATCCCCTTGTTCTCCTTGCTTCATCTTTGAAGCCATGTGGTGGTATGTCCTCCCTGGAACACTGATCTTGGGAACCTGGGCAGATCCATTAAATTAGGACATTTATTTTTACCATCCTCTAGAGTTTACAAAGCCAAAGTACATTTTTTTTGTGCTTCCCATAGATTTGTCTGAAAACAAATTACCCATAGACAAAGATAAATTCCTTTTATTAAAGTATATTATTTATTCATATTTATGTACTTATATATAATATATATTAAAATATATTTATTTCATATTTATTTACCATAAATTATGTTAATATGAATGGAAATCTTTCCTAGAGTTGATCTAGTATTTTTAAAAATTTTTCTGTATACTTGACACGTAATAACTCTGCCTTCTAACAAGGAGAATTCGTAATGTATAAATGTTACCTTGTTTATTGACTCTCTCTCACACTCTTCTCTCTCATAGATCATAAGCTCTATGGAGACCCCCCAAAAAATCATTTCTCTTTGTTTACTCCTATATTCCTAGCACTTAATATTGAGACTAGAACAGAATGAAGTCTTAATATATGGTAAATAACCTAACAAATTGAACAATCCAGAGCCTTTTCCCATTGTTACTATATTTTTTAATGATTTTCTTTTTTTTTTTAAAGATTTTATTTATTTGACAGAGACAGAGATCACACGTAGGCAGAGAGGCAGGCAGAGGGAGAGGGGGAAGCAGGCTCCCCACTGAGCAGAGAGCCCGATGCGGAGCTTGATCCCAGGACCCTGAGATCATGACCTGAGCCGAAGGCAGAGGCTTTAACCCACTAGCCACCCAGGTGCCCCTCCCATTGTTATTATTAAATAGTTATGCTGACTTCCCAAAAAACTACATTAGTGCTATTTCCATTTTGGTCATTGTTCTATGTGTGTAAATGATGAGAGTAGAGAGAGAAATAGTATGATAAATCAGATTTGTCTTACTATTTCAAAGATTTCCAATTTTTTTCCTCTTATAAAATCTCAAAGTCAGATATTTCTGTAGCTTTCTTCTCTGGGCTAGGTTCTTTATATATGAAGACTTCAGTGGGCATTAGTGATAATCAATGTTGCTGAAGCTCTGCATTATTCGTAATGACACAATTTGTGTCAGTCTACATACTTGATGTTATGGTGACTTAGATGGCTTCTTTTTTCAAATGTATTTATTTTGAAATAGTTTGTTCCGTTGATTAGATCAAACAAATTAACATATATATGTATTTGGTAGAAGGCAAGAAAGAAGTGTATGTGTCAAATGCACTGGATTTCATTTTATCTAGCATAAGATAAAATATTTGTGATGTAGCCATTTGATCGGTAGGTAAAATCTTTCTGTGTTGCTTCTTTACTCAGTTTTTAAAAATAAATATCAAAATAGACAATATTTGTCTCATTTCCAGCAATTTATGATCATCATAAGATTGAATGAGGAATGAATGTTTTAAACTGATTACTTTCCTCCTATGCCCTAGAGCTTTTTATAACACACAGCAACTGAACTCTTTATCTGCTGGATTCAAATGTTACAGGAGTCAGCTGAGCTCCACAAGCCCTCATAATGAATGCTTGTCATTTTACTGGTTTATTCTACAAATGATTGACCACGGTCAGAGGAAACCTGTAAGAGGGGCAGACTGTAGACAGGGGATCTAGTTAATGAGGACAAGATGAAGACAGTTTTGTATTCTAAGTTACATTATTATAAAAAGAAAGGTATCTAATATGCATAAGAGCACTGAATTAACCACATCTACCTTTTTAGACATAAGAACATTTGTTTTAGGGGCACCCAACTCTCAATTTCAGCTCAGGTCATGATTTCAGGGTCATGAGATGGAGCCCCACAGTGGGCTCTGCTCTCAGTGGGGAGTCTGCTTGAGGATTGTCTCCCTCTCCCTCTGCCCTTCTCCCCACTCATGGGCTCTCTCTCTCTCTCTCTCTCAAATAAACTAATAAATTTTTTTTTAAAGAACATCTGTTCTGAGTAGATCTGGTCACTTGACTTTGAAGAAAGACACACATAGCAGGCAACAAAAGAATGCTATTCTGCCCCCTCTTTGAAGTGCTTGTTGATTTTTTGGATAATTTCCCAAGCCAGTGAAGTCACCATGTGTGCTGTGACAATCATGTCACCATTGTTTGTATATAAATCAGACATGTTTGATTTCTGCACTGATGCGCTGTGGATTTCTAGCATGTTCAGGGGGTGCGTTCTGCTGAGCCTTGTCTCCTGCTCAGAGTTCCTTCTCCTGTGGGGAGAGAAGTCTCTTTCCTGTTCTATACAATATAGAGCCAACGAAGCAGGAGACTTGCAAAGCCCTGGAAACCTGGATACTGTGCCCAGGATTAACAGTCAGAGAGGGTTTTAGGCAAAATGGTTCATTAGATGAAATTTGTTCATACCTTCAGATTTCTCCTCATTCAATCTGCAATTATTCTAAAATAAGAAGCTGTTATTTAAAGCTTACGAAAGGGGGAAATAGCCTACTATCAAGACTCAAAGGCCAGGGAAATGGCTGTTTTTTCCATGCCTTCCTCATTGCATGGAGCATATGATTCTACATAGTAAGCATTTGATAAATGCTTGAGGAAGGAATGAAGGAAGAGAGAAAAGGCATCGACAGAGCTGTCTTTTGAAAGATACACTTCATTTGCCTTTCTCCCTTTTCCTTTCTCTTCTAAGAATGATCTATTAGTACAGTTAACGGTGTTGTGTTGTATCTTAGAGAATAGGTAGGAGAGAAATTTAGGTGTGCCTGGGGTCAAGTGATACTAAATCAAAACCCAGAGCTTTTTTCCAAATAAAGAGTGATGAATAATCAGAAAACATAGCTACTTCTATTGGTTTCTCTACTGAAAGGAAAAGCATGCCTAAAATTGTCACCTTAGTTGATGACAGAAAAATTATAACCATTGAGAGATGTTGCTATAGAAATATCTATGGCCTAGCCCATAATAAATGAATATGAGTTTTGAGGCGGACGACCCAGTAACCTAAGTCTGGATACTGTGCACAGGATTAACAGAGAGGGTTTTAGGCAAAATGGTTCATTAGATGAAATTTGTTCATACCTTCAGATTTCTCCTCGTTCAATCTGCAATTATTCTAAAATAAGAAGCTGTTATTTAAAGCTTACAAAAGGGGGAGATAGCCTACTATCAAGACTGAAAGGCCAGGGAAATGGCTGTTTTTTCC
Source organism: Potos flavus (assembly GCA_028534135.1). Taxonomy (NCBI): domain Eukaryota; kingdom Metazoa; phylum Chordata; class Mammalia; order Carnivora; family Procyonidae; genus Potos; species Potos flavus. The sequence goes on from CM052883.1 coordinate 7,935,906, forward strand.
ATGCCTTCCTCATTGCATGGAGCATATGATTTTACATAGTAAGCTTTGTGCGCATGTGTGTGAGCATGCACAAACACACACACACACACACACACACACCCTGAATTCCTTGTCTATCTAAACTCTCTAAAAGGTTGCAGTTGGCAAATCAGGGTATACCAAGTCACGCAAGGAGGAGTAGTTTACAAAATGAGATAGAGATAGCTGTTGTGCCCAGACTTCGAGATCCCCAAGAACTACCACCCAGAGTCCAGAGTCAAAGCTAAGCAGCAAAGGTCATTTATTGCGGGTCCGGACCCGGTCCTCCGCGCACTCGCAAGCGGTGACGCTAAGAGGCCCCGAGTGGTGGGTTTTACAGCTTTTTATAGATGGTCACAAACAAGTTCGGAGTTTTTCATTGCTTTTTAGATTCCTATTGGCTGACATTCAAATTTGACTACTCGGCGCAACTTGAATGGATCCCGCCTTATATTTGACTACTCGGCGCAACTTGATTGGATCCCGCCCTTTTTAACCGAAATTTAGAGCGGGAAGGGGGTAATCTACTGAAATCAGGAGGGGAGGGGGAAGAGGGAGGAGGGTGAGTCTTTCTAATCTAGTGCAAGCAGGTTTTTACAGAAGCAAGGTGAGCCGGTTAGGTTTCGGTTCCTTTTATTCTTGGGTGGGGTACTTCAATAGCCATATGCTAAAAAGTATCTAAGCTTCTAGTATAGATTTGGCATTTTTCAGATTTAGGACAATTCACCTGCCATTTTTACTTTTCTTTCTATGTGTAAATAGGAAAGTTGTGGAGATTCAAGATACTTGCTGACTTTGGAAGATGGTGAATGTGTAAAGTATCATTAGAATGATCTTTCCTATTAGCTATTTAGGATATTAACAAAGACATAGGTTAGAGGAACTTTGCTTACATATCTCCTTTTCTCCTCATTTAATCTTGGTTTATTCTAAAAGAAAAAGAATATTTGAGATTTAAAGCTTAAAATGAGAAATATATTCCCCAGCAGGACTCTAATAATTATATGTATGTCATTCATATCCTATTTTATAAGTATGTGTGTGTGTGTGTGTGTACTATATGCATGTCCATATGCATGTCTGTGTGTGTATTCCTTTTATTTCTTAAACTAAGTAAATTAGTGTTATTTAGGGAGTTGGTTTACTAGTTACTCTTATTTGAAAGTCTGACTTTAGATCCAATCTTGACTTTGGAGTTGACAAGGGAAGTGGAGCAAAGATATAACCTACTTTGAACATTAAGCATATTGAATGGTTTTCTGGCAAATTCATAGAGAAAGGAAGTGGATTAGTGCTTTGCAGGGGCTAAGGAAAGCAGGGAGCGAGGAGTGACAGCTAATGAGCATGGAGGTTTGTTTTTGCAGGGATGTAAATTATGTAAAGTCAAAGAGTGGTCATGGTTGCACAACTCTGTGAATATACTCGAGGCCACTGAATTATACTTCAAAAAGGTGGTTCTTTTAAAATGTGAGTTAGATCTCAAAACACTGTTATAAAAATTATCAAAAATAATTTATTAAGAACTCTATAACCTGTCTAATGCTTGTATTTTTTTTTTTTTTTTAATCAAGCAAGTCCTTCTCATTATTCAAAGTGAGGTTGTGGCACAGCACAGTGAAAAGAAGATCCAATTTGACTTGAAGTTCAGATATTTGTTTGCTTCTTACCAGGTATACAACCTGGAGAATTAATTTACGTATTGAATCAAATGAGTTTTGGAAGTGCTTGTTAGCACCAATTTGATCTATCCCGTCTCTGAAATACCATTCGTGCTTTCTTTATTCATCATCTGGCAATCAGTTAAGCACTACCTGGCCATTTCAACCACACAACCTGTTTTTGCCTGGACATCTTTGTGTGCATGTTTGAAAACATTTTACTATGTATGCACAGTTTCCTTACCAGACTGTAAATTATTTTAGATCAGAGGCCCTGCCTTGTGCTTTTTCTTAGGGAGCCCATCACATGGTTTCACACAAGATGGTTGCTCTGATTTATGAATAGATGAGAAATTTGCTCAAAATGCTGTGATGGAAACAGGTACATTTTTGAATGCACATTGTGAAAAGTGATACATAAAGCATTCACAAAGAATCCAAAATTATTATCCAAATTTTTATCCGAGGACTTTTTTTCTTTTTTTTCCTAATTTAAAATGGAACTTAACATATATTTTATTTTTATTTTATTTATTTATTTTTAATGTTTATCTTTGAGTGATAAATTTATGGCTTTTTTCTGTTTTTACTTTTTAATTTAATTTAATTTTATTTTTATTTTATTTTTTCGGTGTTCCAAGATTCATTGTTCATTCACCACACCCATTGCTCCATGCAATACGTGCCCTCCTCAAGACCTACCACCAGGCTCACTCAACCCCCTCCCCCACCAAAACCCTCAGTTTGTTTCTCAGAGTCCACAGTCTCTCATGCTTCGTCTCCCCCTCCAATTTCCCGCAATTCACCCATCCTTTCCTTCTCCCAATGTCCTCCATGTTTTTCCTTATGCTCCACATGTAAGTGAAACCATATGATAATTGACTCTCTGCTTGACTTATTTCACTCAGCATAATCTCTTCCAGTCCCATTCATGTTGATACAAAAGTTGAATATTCATCCTTTCTGATGGAAGCATAATATTCCATTGTATATATGGACCACATCTTCTTTATCCATTCATCTGTTGAAGGGCATCTTGGCTCTTTCCACAGTTTGGCGATTGTGGCTGTTGCTGCTATGAACATTGGGGTACATACGGCCCTTCTTTTCACTGTGTCTGTATCTTTGGGGTAAAAACCCAGTAGTGCAATTGAAGGTTCATAGGGTAGCTCTATTTTTAATTTCTTAAGGAATCTCCACGTGGTACTGGCACAAAAACAGACACGCAGACCAGTGGAACAGAGTAGAGAGTCCATATATGGATCCTCAACTCTATGGTCAAATAATCTTCAACAAAGCAGGAAAAAATATCCAGTGGAAAAAAGACAGTCTCTTCATATATTTTATTTTAATACTATTTTACTCTGGTATACTTCTTAGCATTTTGTGGCATTTAAAATATATTAAATGGAAGATTTCTTTGTCTTTCATTTGGGTGTTAAATCGAGTAAAGGCAAAATTATTGGCTATCTGAGACTATGTTCTCTGTCTTTTTATTTCCCCTGAATTCCTCCCATTTATTTTTAATTCTCCAGCATTCTTCATGCCAAGACAGGAAGGAGATACAGTTCCTCTAAGCCAATGGAATTAGGAGGGTGGGAAACAGCAACAGAAACAGCAACTTTCTCTGTTTGAGAAAGTTTAGCTTCTCATCTTCTTTTAGAGGTTCTCCTAGTTCTTATGATCTGAATACACCACCCATCTTTGTAGGATTTTTTAAAGGCCTATTGGGAAATCTCCCAACTGCTATTACTTTTCTCTCCTCTCCTTTTTATTTAAAAAGATTATTTCTGACACTAGAAATGTGTGTTGCCCATTTGTCAATTTTAAGAGTGCGATGAGGTAACCTGCTTTGTCCTCTACATAACAGAAGAGTTTCCCTAGCTGATGATACAAAGCAGGCTCTTTTTTACTGTGTGGCAAGACCACTAAGTGAGGAGGGCCCCAGCCAGTGGGACCCTGAATGTTTGTGGTTATGTGGACTAGGGTAGAAGTCAGCCAGGGTAGTTGCCAAAGCAGAAGTCAGGTACATGTGGCTGGAAAGGTAATTAGTGATTATCTAGTCAATTATCACTCATTCTGGGGGTAGGGAATCAGTGGTTCTGGAAATATAAGTGTTTGCTCAAGGTCTAATGATTAGTAGAAGAACCAATGGTGGAAGTCATAGCTCCTGGTCCCTCCCTTTCTGGAATCTAAGGGAACATGCTGCCTTGTGTATCAGATGAGTGCATTGGACTCTGTGGATGATGGGCTCAGGGAAACAATTCCGCATTTCTGGAATGGAACATGGAAATGGGTATGAATTGTACCATCTGTGGATCCTTCACCAAGATGATTTTTTGGTAAATATCTGTTGAAATTGCTTGATCAACAGTTGCCCTTGCTTGGTTTAGAGCACACCAATTTTGCACCTCTTCTGTGGACTGTCCTTCCTTTAGCTTCAACTATGCCATGGTGTCTGGTGTCTTTGTTCTGTCTGACTCAGGGCTGCTGCTGAGTGAAACACAGTATACAGCTATTCACAAAAGCACTGAACCACAAAAGGATGAGATTTAGAAAAGCTGAGTTCCCCTACAGATCTCTCAAAGTCTCTTTCTCTTCCCATCACATTCCTTCAGAATCAGGAGGTGAATTGGTGTCCAGCTTGAGCTCCCCTTCTGTCAGACCAGTACCACCTCACCCTCTTTTAAAACCCTTTGCTCCTTCAAGAATGTTGCAGTATAAGTGTATAATTATTTTTTTCTCCTATTCCCAGACCTACAGACTATCCATTTTCTGCTCTTCAATTACCCAACATTTTGGCACCAGACTCATAATCTTCTTAATTCAAAGTTCTGCATCCTTAATGGTATATAATTCATCTTTAATGGTATATAATTCATCCTGCTCTAGGCCATCAGTTCTTCGAATCCTTCATCCCCAATATTGTTTCCACTCCTCTTAAACTACACATATCCAGTGGCCATAATCAAACACTATGATCCTTAAAAACTATCCACTTCCAGGGGCGCCTGGGTGGCTCAGTGGGTTAAAGCCTCTGCCTTCGGCTCAGGTCGTGATCTCAGGGTCCTGGGATCGAGTGCCGCATCGGGCTCTCTGCTCAGCAGGGAGTCTGCTTCCCCTTCTCTCTCTGCCTGCCTCTGCCTACTTGTGATCTCTCTCTCTCTGTCAAATAAATAAATAAAATCTTTGAAAACAAAAACAAAAACAAAAACTATCCACTTCCAAAACCACTAATTCAAATAACATAGGTTCTGACCACAATACTCTCCCTATGTGTTTTGTTTATCTTCTCCCTTGGGACCATTCTTCAACCTTGTTTGAACTCCTGTGTTCATGGACATCTTGTTTGCTCATCCTCCTCCCTCTCATACACCATTTTGATGATTCTTATGTCAATGCCCTAAACTCATTTGATTCTGAATACTCATTGTACTTGTCAGGCAACACTCCAGCTGTAGAGCATCCCAATTGTCCATTTTCAGTGATCCTGCACTCCAGGAACTAAATTTCAAATGCCATTAGACAAAGTCACAAACACTGGAAAATACGAATTCATTATGACCAACCTTAGCTGTACCTTCATCACTACCCAAAATCCTGCTTCATTTCTAGTTATCTTACTTTCCTACTCTTTAAATATCTGATCACTATTCTCTGTTAAACTCTCCTAGTTCCTAGAGAAAATTTTAAAAATAAGTGCTCTCATCTTTTCATTACTGAACATACTCCTTCCCATTAGACCATTCCCTCCATACTTCCTCCAAATTCCACACTTTCTCAAAAACCTACACAACTGTATTTATACTGTTCATCATCACCAACATCATGATCATCAGATGATACTTTCTATACATTAAAAAGATTAAGTGTGTATGTTTTCCCTAAATATTTTTACATAATACAATCTCATGCTCTATTTATTTTGCTGTAGGAAAGTACCTGACAAAAATAAAATTATTCTTTCTTTTTAAACTAAGTATTATCTTTAACTGAAAGCATCTACAGTGTCTAAACCTGTAGCTTAAATGAGATGACCTTTCTTGTGGGCAAGAATACAAATCCAGCTCTCATCCTTTTATGACAGAAGGACAGTTCCGCCTCTCCCAGCTCTGGCATTTAAAGTACGCAGTGCTTACATAAACAAAAAAACATGCCCTCAATAAAAGTACAACGTAGAGAAAGTTTAATTATGAATGTCTTAGGATTCAGCACCTGTCTCAAGCTTTAGTAAAACATCTCATTTTTGAGATAAACATCTAATCAGAATGGTATAAAAGTTGAAAGAGTATGACTTTTAGAATCAGAGACCTGAATTTGTATACCTGCTATGTAATTTATTCCTTGTAAGAATTTAAGCAAGTTATAACTTCTCCAGAAAAGAGGCAGGACCATGGGGAAAGATGGAATGTTTATCTATCATAGGAATCAGGGAGACAGGCACAAGGTGGGCACAAAAGACTCTATAGAAAGGGACCCAGGTTCCTGAAAGTCTCAACCAGCAGAAGAAGGCGGATGATTGATTGGGCACATAGGATGCCATGGTCATGCCTGGAAGGGGGATTGGCAGAGCAATATTTATCAGGTGCATGGAGCAGCAGAAATGAATCATAAACCCTACTGGGTGATAGGGTAAGAGTAATTGATGTCCTCTCTTGAGGAAGGTTGTGTGGCCTCTAATTCATTTGGAGCTCAAGTTGAGACCTGAGAAGGGTTAGGATATGAGGAGAGGGTTTAACCAACTAATTATAGTCTCAAAATTATCAGGGCTGTGTCAGGTTGGCTCATTGCAGAGCTAAGCATATTGTAATGCCTTGCAAAATGTCTTCATTGAGTCAGAACTTAGTGTTATTCTTTTAGCATCTTGTAGAGGATTGGTACATAAGGAAGCATTTGAATGTGGTAAATAATAATGGTATATACTCTGCTTTGAGGATAAAACTCATTTTGGATATTTGTAAAATGTATGTGTGTAAGCCCCATAGTTGGAGGCTCTGATTGAGCACATCTAGAATATTACTTGGGAGTCTGTAATTCTGTATATTCCACAATTGATTCAGAGGTACCACCTCTAAAAGGAGCTGCCATATTTGAAAATAATTCACACTTTTATCTTGTCCTGAACCCTGTGCAGTACAGGCCATGCTATTATTTAGGCGTATGGATGTGTATAGATTTTTGTCCAATAATGAAAATTCCTAGGAAAACCAGCTGTGGCAACAACTAATCTCAGTCGGATCACATGGCTCCCGTTTCTTCTAGGAGGCTTTGTTTAACTTGTTAGCTTTCATGTGTTTATTTTGCCTTATGCTTGAAATTTCAAAGGATTTTCAAATTATCCTAATAGTAGGTTAGTTAAAATTTCTAAGTTGGCGCAGTCATACATGTTATGATGTGGGAAGAGAGAACACAGAGTTTTCCTTATCCTCCCTATACCTCACTTTTTCAACTGTAAAATGGGAACTATATAGATTAAAACTGAACTGCCTCTTAGGGTCATTTTTATGATTAAATGCACTAATTCATTTAAATACTTAAAATGCTGCCTTGACTTATATCGGCCACTCAAATGCTAGGTTTTATTCATGACAATAATGGATTTCATTTTCTTTTATTGAGAAAAGATATTATTTATGCCAAAATCCATATAACTGTCTTTCAGAGGGAGTTTTAGAATGAGGGACTAATAGTTCTATATTCTAACAGCTCAGTTTTGAGGACTAATGAAGTATCGAATTTGAAAGAATATTTCTATTTGTTTTGGTGAATTATTTTGAAAAGATAATACACTTCTTGCTGAGATTGCTATTGAAGCTGAAAAAATAAACTTGAACTAAGACTATTTTCAGAGTCTTTGTGGAGAGAAATGATAATTGTGTTTCTTAGTCAAATTTGTTTCCATTCAGATAACAGCATGCATTGAACTTTTAATTTTATTAAGAACGCTGCTTCAGGTCCTTTGGATAGCACAGAAGTAGGTGGTAGTTAGACTCAGTAGACTGAGCCTGGGTGGCTCAGTCAATTAAGCATCTGCCTTCAGCTCAGGTCATGATCCCAGGGTCCTGGAATTGAGTCCCACTTTGGGCTCCTTGCACAGCAGGGAATCTGCTTCTCCCTCTGCCAGCCACTCCCCCTGCTTGTGCTCTCTCTTTCTCTCTCTCTCTCTCTGGCAAATAAATAAAATTTAAAAAAAAAAAAAAGTGGGTAGTGGTATTCCTATCACACCATCCTCCAGGCCCTGACCCTACAGGATATTTACATCCTGGACATACATTGCTTCCATGTTTGATGTGCACTGAGAAATCTGTGATAATCAACCCATATGCCATATCCACTTAACAAGACAAAACACTTAGAAGCAGTCTATCACAAATTCCCTTCAAAATAATATATTTGAAAGACCTACTATGCATAAGAACCATCATAAAGCAGATCCATTAATGTAAATTGATAGCACATATTTTTATTGCTAGGCTTAAAGGTAATTGTTTTTTGAACTTATTCTTCTACTGTGAGTCTTCTGAAATCCAAATGTTTGTAATTATGGGGCCCGTGATGATTACTGTAAGTTTATGGGTTAAAAGAAAATTTTATGATAATACCAAAGAAGAAATCTTTACTGTTTAGCACAAAGTAGGGAATGAACAAATATTTGGTAAATAAAAGTCATTTGAAATGTAAACAAAGACTAAATTTTGCTGGTATTCCTCATTATGATGTTTAGTAGGAAAAAAATATTTTTTTTAGTGGATCTGCCCTTGAACCTTATTTTACACATACTGACCTTTCTTAATTCTTACTTCTTTCCATATTTTGCTATAAAGAATCATGGCAATTGCAAATAAAAAAAAAAAAAAAAGAAGATTGTGAAGGGCCTCTGGCTGGCTCAGTTGGTAGAGCATAAAACTCCTGATCTCCAGGTTGTGAGTTTGAGCTCCACGTTGGGTGTAAAGATCACTTAAAAATAAAATCTTAAAAAAACCAAGATCGTGGTATTTTATTTGTATTCTTTGGCTGTTCTAATTATGATATAATCATAACCTTGTAAAATGAATTGTCATACAAGATAAAATGAAGGCTTACATTTTTGAATCATCAACAGGCATTTTATGTATTTTAAAATTCAAATTACTGACTTTTACAGACCGAGAAAAGAGGTGAAGAATATAGCTCTCGATTTAATTAAATACAAGTTACTTTTTGATGATCAGCCTTTCTGCATTGTTCACTATTTTTGTTTACTTTAGTTGACCTGGGATCCAAGTCAATGCATTTGCATATATAGATATAGATATAGATATATCTATCTATATATATCTCCCCCCCCTTCCTACACACACACACACACACACACACACACACATATCTCGTGTGTATATATATATATACACATACATACACATCCTTCATGACTTTTTGGCTAGTTTTTAAACTTAGCTATTTAGATATAATGGTCCTTCACAGTGTTCATTGCTAATGGAGGGACATGGTTCTCTAAGCAACTATGATGTTAAGTTTGAGGAATTCTGTACACCATATCAATTTCTCTTACCTAGCCTAAGCCATTCCTTTTTCTTTCCTCCTCCACCTCTTATTCTTCTCTCTCTTCTCCCCACTCCATTCTGATTCACAGTGCATATTCACATATTAAAGAGTTTGAAAACTCCTGAGATTTGTAGAAATTGACTTACTTTTGTTTAAAGCATTATCATATTTTCAGTGAATAGATGTTATATATTTTTGTATAAGTTATAGATTTTGTGTTTATACGTTTTCTCCTTAATCCATGATTTATAGATTTCATATTTATACATTTTCTCCTAATCCATGATTTACTTTGAGTTTAATACCTGGAATAGATATTGTAACCATCTTTACAACCTCTAATCTGAATTTCTGATCTAACAGAATAACTTTGTTGGAGAGAGTAGCTGTATTTCCACCTTCTCTGTTAGGGCTGATTGTTACTACCTATCTTGGTGAAAATGCTGAAGATATTATAGCAGACCATCACAATGTTTCATAATTTTATTGTATATTATGGTTTTTGAAGTGCATTTGAATATATGATCTCATTTTGTTCTATGAACAGCCATATGACATTCTGATTCCCACTTTGTAGACCATAACACTTTCGCTCAGAGGAGAAAGCGGCATTAATAAAGGCACACAGTGTGTGAGCACTTGTACTGGAACACAGCACTTTATTTATTTATTTTTTTTATGGTGTTGTTAGTCACCATACAATATATGCAGCACTTTCCAGCTCACAAGACACGTTTACAAAGAGCATGTCTTGCCACTGAATCTGACAGCTCCTCTCTTGTTGACTCCTCACAGTGCTAGAAAGGACTCTTTCCTAGGACTTTCAGATTTTTTACATGCATTTTTGGGATGATCGATCTATACATAACTAAGATTACACTACATTTTATAAAGTTGTTAAACTGTGAAAATAAATATTTCCTTTAAAAAATTAAAAGTTGCTTTTCGCACTCTACTTATGTCAGTCAACTCCCCCACTCCCAAAAAAGTTGGAGAATAAGAGAGAAGGAGAAAGTCTTGAAATCAGTACAGTATATTTATATGTTCTATATTACCTTGTGTATTCTCTTTTCACTCGTATGTTTGGGTAGTATGTGTAGTATGTGTAGTGATTCTGGAGTCAGATTGCTGGGGTTCAAATCCAGGCTCTACCTTCTAGCTCTTTGATCTTAGACACATTTCTTAACTACTCTGTGCCACATTTATTCATATTCACAATGGAACTTTTATAGATGCTTAATAAAATTGTTGTAAGGATTAAAATCATTATTATATTAAAAGTACTTGACATATAGAAAGCACTCAGTCAATATTAGCTATTGATCTTCTTTTATGCTCTTTATGTTGGGAGACCTCTTTTCTTTTTCTTTTTTTTTTTTTT
>CM052883.1:7947007-7974580 GCA_028534135.1 Potos flavus
TGTTGAAGAGACTGTCTTTTTTGCATTGGATATTCTTTCCTGCCTTGTCAAAGATTAGTAGACCATAGAGTTGGGGGTCCATTTCTGGGCTCTCTATTCTGTTCCATTGATCTATGTGTCTGTTTTTGTGCCAGTACCACACTGGGGAGACCTCTTTTCTAAACCTGATTAAGCTATTAGACTCTAAGCAAGTCTCATCACATTTTAACCTGAAACAATTGTCCTAATGACAAAGTAAAATGGCATTTATGGCAGTACCCAGTGTGTAGTAGGAAACAAAAGATGAACAAAAGTATGAAACAAAAGGATGTCAAAAATAAATTCTTCCAAGCAAATTTGCATTTCTGCAGTGGGATTAGGAGCGAAGATGGCTAAATCTAAGCTCATTGCATTTAAGTTGTCAAATTATGTAGTTGGTGGAATCTGTAATTCAAGAATTGCACAATTCCTTTGGGTCTAAGAACCTGTTTATTTATAAATCCATGTTTCAGTGGAAAATTTCAAACAGCTCCGTAGCAGGATAGCAGAGAGTTTGTGAACATATCAAAATTTGTGACAGAAACTTAAAGTACCATTTGAGAGTGTTGCTTTCCAAGAAGATGATCTTTAGAGAAACTATAATAGATGCAATCAGTAATATTTCTTGAAGTATCTGCATTTTTGACATTTTTTCCAATAGTTTTCTCAGAAAAAAGCTTATGATTAGCCAATTTGTAAAGATTAAGGTTTAGCACAACTAAGTTGGAAATTCCAGGGATGAAGGGTTAATAAAACTTTTAATATTTTTTTCTTCTTCTTTCTTTTCTTTCCTTCTCCTCCTCCTCCTTCTTCTTCCCCTCGCTTATGATTCGGGTTTTTTTTTTTTTTTTAAGTTTTTATTAAGATTCTATCTTTTGGGAGCAGTTTTAGGTTCACAGCAAAATTGAGCAGAATGTAGAGAGATTTCTTATACATGCTCTGTCCCCAGACATGCATAGCCTCCTTCATTATTAACATCCCTTACCACAGTGGTACATTTATTGAAATTAACCTGCATTGATGCATATAATTATCCAAAGCCCATAGTTTACCTTAGGGTTCACTCTTGGTGTTGCATATCCTGTGAATTTGGACAAATGTTTAATGACATGTATCCATCATTATGGTATCATACAGAGTATTTTCACTGCCCCAAATTCTTCTGTGTTCCATTTATTCATCTTCCCTCTCTGGAAACCCATGGAAACCACTGATCTTTTTACTGTCTCCATAATTTTGTCTTTTTCACAATTTCATATAGTTGGAATCATATATATGTAGACTTTTGTGATTGGCTTTTTTCACTTAGTAATATGTATTTAATATTCCTTCCATGATAGTTCATTTAATTTTAACACTGAATGATATTCCATTGTCTGGATGTACCATAGTTTATCCATTTGCCTACTAAAGGAGATCTTATTTGCTTCCAGGTTTTGGCAGTTATGAGTAAAGTTGCTATATATCCACATGCAAGTTTTTGGGTGGACTTGTTTTCAAGTGATTCTTTTTTAATATCTGTATTCCTCCTCTGAAAGGAATGATAAGATACTTTGAAGGAGTGACTTGCCGTACCATTATCACCTCAACTTACATGAAATCAATAGTTGATTACTTGATATTTCTTTGAGAGAACAAGCAGGGAGGGCTTCCTAAGTGGCATGGAGCACCCAGAAGAGGTAGATCTCATGCAGGAAACAGAATTGGAGCCCAGGATAGAGAGGCTGAAATTGAAAGGGAGATGATGCCACAAATGAGCTTCTCTGTTTCCTCAAGAACCCCAGCTCAGGAGTGCTTCCTCTTTTTTCTCTTACCATCTTAACTTTATTGAGTTCTGAAAATCCAGGCTATTATGTTATCACATGACTTTATTTTTAATCTATTTAACTTGCTTTATTTTCTTTGCCCTTACGACAATTTTATTTCCCTGCAAACACCAATGTATTATGAAACAATCTGCTATTATGTCCTGCTTGTTTTTAATCAACTATTTCATGTTTGTCTTGCAATATCCTGACAGTGACTACAACTACTTTCTTCCAGATCACTAGCTTTGGCAGGAGGGTGTGTATGAGCTCTCCACATGCAGATAAAATAATTTAGAGAAAAGTTTTCTAGAGGCCCAGAAATAATGGTGCCCTGCAAAGAGATCTAAATTATTATGAGAGTAACTACTTGTCACATTAGCATCAAAGACCTCAGTTTCTCTTTCCAAACTCAAGTACAAAGAGTGAGAACTATTATGATTATAGTGAAATTTTAATTTTTATATTTTATAATACTTATGGCACTGCTGAGGCTGTGGTCTTTTCTTTATCCTTACATCCTTGTCTCCTATCCAGTTCCACAGAGCACTGTCAAGATCACTAGATGGGCAAACTGATGAGTTAATTTACATTAAATGGCTAGAGATTGTTCAAGTCTTAATGTGATATTTCTTCTAGTGGCTGTGTTGTGGAGGAGAATTTTTTCTCTATTCTTTAAGGTTCTGGCTGGTCTAAGAATTAAATTGGCATGAAATAGATGAACAAGAGAAAATCAAATTTAATTATATATTTGTAGGGAATCTACATAAACAAGAGAGATTCCAAATATAGGTAAAATGAGACATATATGTCCTTCTTGACTAAGGAGAAGTGGGTAGGGGTCTGGGGCAAACCAAAATGTTTGGTAAAAAGTTTGCTGGGCCATCCAGAAACAACAGGACATAGACAGGAATTTTAACAAACAGACTTTGCTAAGTTCCTCCCTGTCTACCTCGCCTAGTTCATAGTATGCTACAGTTATCTATAGTGATATCTTTGAGGTCCTCTATCTAAATTCTTTTAAGTACTTGTGGGGGAGGCAAAAAGAAATGGTTCTTGATTCATTTGTTTCTTAAAAATAATTAGCTTAAAATAATTCACACATCAAAAAGACATACTATGGGGTGGCAAACTTTTCTCCCCTAAAGCAGCATAAGCTATCATGACTATTTTACCGCTGTTCCTGATTTGGTCTCTAAGCTAAACCTAGAAAAATCTCAACAGATAATATTTGTTTTTGGAAGCAAGAAAAAATTAAATACATTGCCATGAATTACCATTCATAAAAAAAGTTGTGACAGCTGAAGATAGATGATTTGTTCCACCCATTTTTTTTTAGGGAAGCTATTCTCCATTTAATTCAGGTGCAGGAAATATATTTCCTTGGCAGAGGGTGAACTGGAGATGGGTATTTATAGGATCAGTATGCCCAGTCATATCGCCTCCGAAAATGCTCTGAAAGCTTAGGCAATTGAAGACTTCACACTACTCTGGTCTTTCCAGAAACATTGTTTTATGATTCCCACTATCTGGAGAGAAAAACATCTTTTAAAAGCATCCTGAAGTAATTTTGTCCATGTTTGTTTGGGCTGGCCTTTAAGTTCTGTGACTAAGCTAAATACTCGTGCAGTGTAAGGTAGCTCTATCTAAATCTTGTCTTTCTTCTGGGTATCGAGAAACTAAGAAGAGGGAACAAGTGGGGATTGGAGGTGAGGATTTTTTAATGTTAGGTAAATCTAATTGGATGCTCATTGAAAGAAAAATCAAGGTATATTATCACAGTAATTCTCTCCATATAGTATTGAGGAGAATATAATGAACAATTAAGCAATTAATAAAATGTTTAATAATGCCATTCTAGATGATTTCCAAAAAAACACACTGTAATAGAGACGATGTCTTTAAGTTTTTAAACTGTGTTACCATGGAGATGGGACTCTCAGCTTCTTGTAAAGGGCACATCACCAAAATAATACATGAAAATGAAGAATGACATTATTAAAATAGAAAACCTAGTCTAAGTATATTCACTTCTTAAATTTAGCATATTCTGATTTATATATGCAATGTTAAGAGAACAAAAACCCACTTTGATTTTCTTAAGTATGCTTTTCTCCACATATTCTTATCCTTCATCCCTGCCCACAGATGATGGAAACTCAGCAAGTGGTTGTCACTCTGATATGCTGTCTCATTATTTCCTTTCACTATTGTACCCTGTACTGGATGCATTACCTATAATACAGTAATTCAGCAAGGAAAGCATTGTTATTATCATTATTTTGCAAAAGAGAAAGTTGAAATTGAGAGAAGTTAACATATGCAAGTATTATGATTGGTAAGTGGTAGAACCAAGTTTTGGACTTAGGTCTTCTTAATTTTAAAGTCTAGCTTCTTCCACACACAGATGTGATACTTCCTCAGGATCTCTTTCTGTGCTGGAAATATAAAAAAGTGATTAGTAAATGCTTATTTTGTAAATAAATAAATGAATTAAACTCTTTCTTTATAAAAGATAAGCACACTTTCCTTTCCTTCTCCAAGTTTACACCTGAGAAGAAATAGATTCTGGACAGAGCACTTGTTGATTAGACCCATTTGTGTTCTCTCTGTGGAATATCTACATCTCTGTGCTCTGAAATGTGGACTGAACCAGGCTGAAGTTGTCTTTGAGATTCATTCCGTCTTTGTAGAAATGGCCCCTGCCTTCATGCCTGGTGCCATCTGCTGCCATTTTAACTGTTTGGTTTAATGACTTCACATCAATTTTACTTTGTTTCTAACCTGTTATATAATATAAACTCACTGTGAGAGAATGTTCTGTTTCTAAACTGAAGTGAGGAGTTATGCTATTTCAACCATGTATTTAGTAAAAAGAGATGGTTCATTTAAAGTGTGAAAGTAACTAAATAGGGCCCTGAGGTAGCAGCCATACCATCTTCTTTTTCTCTACTCTACTGCTGCTTAAGTTTTGAACTACTTGACTCTTTCCTCCATCTAATTTTGGATATATTTTTTAATCACTCAAAATTTAAGAACTTTTAGATTTTTAAATTTTGTGGTCAACTTTGGCAGCATTTCTATAAAGAATTGGAAAGGATCAGTGTTCTCTGTCTGGCTTTGGAAAACTTGACTCAAGCTTTATCTTACCGTAGTGTGAGGAAGGAGAGGAAAAGAGAAGACAGGATACTTATTTGTTTAGGTCACTTTCCTTACAAATCTGGTAATTGGTTAATGAAACACTTAATTATAAACAAGTTGAATTTTTATTAAAATTATTAATGTATTAGAATGTTAAAGCAAGCTATTACTAGTTTTTAAAGATCTTATCCTAACGATGTGTATATTGGTGGAAACTTTTTGAAGGTCCATTTTGAAATCTCTATAAAAATATTTTAAAAACATCTATTTTGACCAAAATTTCTATTTCTAAAGTCATTTCCTAAAGATATAGTTTGAAACATGTATACAGTGTAACCTCAAATGTTTATCGCAATGTCCATGAAAACACAAACTCATGAACATCAAACTCATTAAGAATAAACTTCAATTAACTGACAATAGGAAATTGGTTAGGAAATTAACCAATAGAATAGAATGTTAGTCAACAAAAATGATGTTGTAACTATCTATCTATCTAATCATTAAGTTGTTTATATGGAAAGATGCAAATATAATATTCATCATGATCTTATACAAACACAAGTATATGTGGTAAAGGTAAGAAAGAATATACAACAAGATGTTAAAAATATAATATATATGAAACTATGGGATTTTTTTTCTCATTAATCTATCCTTTCCACTTTTATTTCAAAGAATAGATATGGCTTTTGTATTAAGGGAGGACTTTTTTTTTTTGTAATTCTATCACAACTAACAAATATTCAAATTAGTCTAAATTTTCAATTAGTTTTCTGCAGATCAGGGTTGATAGCTCTGATACTTATTGATGATGTAACATAGATCTAGAATTTATAAAGTTAAACCCTACAGCAGAGATAACTGACAAATGACTCTCAATCTTTTCCACCCAACAACTGAATTAGGTTGTGATTGCATATCAGTTTCCCTGGTCTCAAATTTCCCTACTGAAAATGTGCTTGATTTATACTACGTAAATGAGTTCCCATAACAAGTTCAAGAGAACCTTTGTTCATAGTCTACCAAACACTAACATTTACATCCATATTCATATTTTCTTTGGTCAGTAGAGCAATCAAATCATCATATGGAAAGGACTGAGAAATATACCAATCATTTTGCTATTGAAAGGCAGTCTATTGTCCTAGTGTGTGACCTAAAGGCAACGGGACATTTACATGATTAAGCATCAGCATTGCTGTATTTTCCCAGTGTAAGATGGCAGGTCTTTCTAACACCTGTACTAAAACGTGCACAGATTAATGACAATACTTATGTAATGCCAAAATAAAAAAAAAATACCTCAGGAAGTGCAGAATAGCACCATTCAACACTGAGGCCTGTTCATCAAATGGACATTCACCAGAAATGATTTTAATAATGATGGAATGATTTAAAGAGGCCTTCCCTAACTTGGGAAATAATAGTAAGTTCAGTAATTTGGGGCTGTGAAGAATGGATCAATATGTTTTCAAGACAGATCAGAAGACCATTCCATAGCTTTTACTAATGAAAGATTTGTACTGGAGTCCCCAGAAACTAGTACATACCCAACACAAACACACCAATTAGATGACAATTGATAATATGAATTTCTTGCAATTTTCTCTTGGTAGTCATAAAAGTGTTGTCTCATAAAATGGAATTGGAGGATGTCTTCACTAGAAAATTTATTTCTTTTTTTTTTGTGGTAATTTCCACATAAATTACAAGCACAGATGCAGTGAGATAGGATGACTCACATGTGACCTGTAGTCTGGTCTCCTCCCTAACTTGCTCGTAAGTGGGATCCAAGGCTCATCCTTTTATATCCTGATTCTCTGATTGCTTTTTTCTTCTTCTGCCCCAGTTTATTCTAACAGATAATGAGATGTCTTAGAAGTACAATAGGACCTCATTACAACTTTCTCATTATTATATTAACTCAGGGACATACCAGGAGGATCACGTCCTTGGATTATCACAATATAGAGTAAAAGATCAATAACAAAAATAGGAAGAGTTTCATTAATCCCGTTTGACAGATAAAGAAATAAAGTCACTGAGTCATTGAATATCTCTACCTGTTGGGTAGCATTAGAACATTGATGGGACTCACCTCTCCTCATCCAACCATGATAGGTGCCTTACTGTTCACTCACTACGAGTTCAGAAACATGCTCATAGTTTCACAGTTGACCCATTCATATCTGCGTCCTACATCTTACATCTACATTATATTATAAACACATTCATGGCTCTTCACACTTGCCTCAAAACAAAACTTATTAATAATGCCTTAGAGGTATTGAACACGGACATTATAGCTTGTGCACTGTATTCAGTTTTGACGTTGGGATTCAGAGAGAGTGAAACCTGAGGTCATCATTATCCATGAGAACCCTTCTTCCTTTCCTCCTTTTTGTTTCCCCTAAAACAAATCGAAAGGTTTTGTTAGCTGAAATAGCTGCACTGAGAATTACAGTTAAAAACTCTTTAAGTATCCTAAGTTTTTTAGGAAATTAATTTCTATTTAACTTAATGGTATTTGTCCACCTCTCAGAAGTAAGTTTTTGCGACTCATATTTCAGACCCTGGTATTTTCCAAAGTTTCTGATTGTTTATTTGGGCTGATTTCAGGTAGTAAAAGGCCTATAAATTGTAAATTCAGTTTGGCTACTTTTGGTTTGTTTGTTTCTGCATTTAGCTAGAATAAGGGGGAACCACTTTTTAGAAAAGGTGAACTTCAATAAAATTTTTATAATGACTTGTGGTATTTGAAAAAAAAATTTTTTTTCAGAGTTCCACAACACAATTGTAATGGATTGAAAATAGATGCCCTCACATGGTGAAGTTTTGAAACTTTTCTGTAAATCTAAACTTATTCCCAAATAAGAAGTTACTACTAAAATCTAATAATACAATAATCCAATAATAAATATCTGCCATGTGCTTCACTGGCTGACCTGTCCTAAGTTTCACCAGCACCCGCTGTCAATGTAATTGATTAATCAATTAGGCAGAGCCACCTTCTATTAGCCTTCCTCTGCTGTCTTTCCATCCTATCTCTTTATAATTACATATAATACCTTTCTTTTCAGAAGTTCACATTATGCCACTTTGCTTTTATGAAAGACCTACATCAGTACCTGGTTTGACTCACACACACACACACACACACACACACACACACACAAAATCCAAGGAGGATTTTCACTTTTACGAAGTGGTAATTGCTTCTTTGCTTTACACCATTTCAGCTTACAAAAGGTTTCATAGGAACACTCTACTTTGAAATAGTAGGGAAAGCCAGTATTTTATTTCTCCAATAAGATTTTTTTGATAAACTTATTATTAGGGAATAAGTCAGGGTCACCCAAAATTGCAGAGATCGTAGAGAGGATTCATGTGTATACTTTCTTCTGCTTCCCTCATTGCATTTTCCCCAATTCTGTTGACAGAATATGTCTTATTTGTTTCTAGAACCCCTCTTAGCACTCAGAACTTGTACCTTGTACTTACTCATTGGGTTTCAATAAATTGAGGGTAGGTGGACAATTGGAGAAGCACATTTTAGCTGATATATATTTTATACATAAACAAGAGTGGTTGTTGTTATATACAAATATAATACAAACACCCAATAGAATTGCAAGTTCAGGAACAAACTATCATTTATCTTCTAGGTGATTATAATGGTGACTTTAGTATGCAAAGGTTTTACCTAAAACTTTGAGAGGGATAAAAGTTGGTTCATTGCTCCAAATTGATTACAAGTTATAACAGGAATAATTTGTCAGGAAAGATTGATATTTATCTCATATGTTATATCTGCATAATGCATTTTATAAGTTAGTTTTTAAGATTGTAATTCACAACATAAAACCTTTTCAAGTTTGGTTAATGATGAGAAGCCATGGAAAAGGTGTGCCACCTAATGTCCTTTTTCAGCAGGCTTTGAAACTCTTAATTAGGAGTCATCTTTGTAAATATTGTTTTTATTCAAGTCACCTGGATAGGGCATATGCCGATATGTACTACCTTTCAAAAACCAATCAGAAAAAACACACACAGCATATGGGAAAGATCGGTGGGCTGATATTGTTCCTGATATGGGTAAAGAAAAAGATGATAAGAAAAAATCTTGAAGCTGAGGCCACATGAAGATATTTTGTGTGGTGTCGGCATTAAATAGAGAAAGCTCTGTGTGAGTTTAAAAGCTACTCTTTGCATAGAGAACGCTGTAATTCAAAAGCAAAATCATCATTTCTTAGGCTTATTTGCATCTGATTATGTATCTATGTGGAGATTTTTATAACAGAGTCCTAAATGGGAATAAGAACTAAAAAGAAGTTCTCTCTCTGGAAAATAGATTGTAAAGCAAAATGTGCCCAATTTGCATTAAACTTTGGATTACTTCCTTAGAATAAACCCCAGGAGTAAATGAAATCAAATGTCCAAAATGCCAAAACATCATTCATTGCCTGACGTTCTAATGCAGTATCTTCTTTGGAAAGGAATTGATGCGTCCATAGAAATGCTTGTTTCTCCAAAGGCAAATCAGCCAAGATTGTTACTGAGGAATGAGACAATCTCAAGTCCTGAGTTAATGAGGTTAATCAATGCAGGGAGGGGCTGTGAATACAGATAGATACTTTGTCAAGGAGGGAGAACACTGCTGAAGTCCACAGGCCTTCAGATGGAGACAAGAGGATACTTTGGCCAGAGGGTCACTGCTTCCAAAAGGAGCAAACATCTGTTTATGCCAGGACTTGGTCTGTACATCGGCAAACTTGACGTATCCACATCTGATCTGATGAAACAACTATGTTTTACTCCTGTGTTGAATCACATAAACATTACAGTCTAAAGTGACTCATCTCCCTTCTCTCCCCAAGCATAACTGGACTCATAGAAAACGTCTGGAATAGATCTAGTTCCTTTTCAGGTATAATTCTTTTCCTCTTGCTGAAGGCACTGGATGCCTTATCTTCTAACCGGGTGAGCAAATAATGTTACGTAGATACTTTCCCGCAAATAACGCTAGTCAATGCAGAAGAAAGGCCTACAAATTCCCCGGTGAACTCTGAGACTCAGTGTGATTGATTCAACTTGGCAGCTTTTCTGGCAGTGGGGTAACATACAGTGAGCTCTCTAGGGAGAGGAACAACAAAGCAGAGGGGACACTGGGGACAACAAAAGCATCAGACAGTGAGTTGAAAGGTTGAGCTCTGTTCTCTACTTGATCACTACCAGGATGATGACTTGAGTTTCTTTGCTGAGTGTAATGTCTATTTTGGCTCTGCACATGGCCATTAGAAATATTTAACAAATCCACTGGTCTCAGCCAGAGGTTGGCATTTTTGAAACCGAAAAAGCTGGCCCAGGAGAAGTCATGCATCTCCTTCAGGTGTGTCTTATCACTAGGATGTTTTCTATGTTCTAATTGTTGCTATGTTTCCAATTGTTCCTAAGCCCATGTTAATAAAAGAAAGCCAACTTTTGCAATCAAAAACAGCCACTTGGTTATGACATCTTTGATGTAACGAAGCTTACATTGTGGTCCATGGCCTCAAACTATGAATGTTCTTATCTTGGCATTGTATTTCCATAGTCTCCCATTACCCTTGGAACTGATCTTTACAGTGAAATGTCTAGCATTAGGATCTCCATGAACCAACATACGGGTTTCCAGATGACTCTTTGAGCCTAATGCTTGCTGGTTTTCCTGTCATAAGGCTTCCTTCACGAGCATCCATGACAGACAAAATTTCTTTCCTGGATTTTATCCTTCTTCTGGAACAGGATATTATGTTCAAGGTGCAGGTACGCATTTGTAATCATAAAGAAAAGATATGGAAATTTTTCAATGTGTCCTTTTCCCTGGAATTTCTAGTCTATGTTCTTAAATAATCAAAACAATGTTTTGGCTATTATTCCTTGTTTTCAACTTATTTTTTAATTGTCTTGATTCTGCTACTACACGTAAATAAGCAGCATTTGGTACTGTTGATATTTTTTCTTGGTTTTCATGAGAACACTTTTTACTGGTTTTTCTCTTTATTTCCTGACTCAGTTCTTCATCCCAACCCCAAATGATGGCTCTCTCCCTAAACTCCAGCCTTGAATGTCTGTTCTCTTTTGTTAGCTCTCTAAGAATTCATTGGCGTTTTGCTCTCCTGGCTTTTGCTATTCTCTGCATTTAGGTGACCTACCAGCCTTCATCTTCAGCCCTAACTTTTCACTCATAGTTTCAGCTGATTCTAGGACATTTCTATTGACATGTGCTCACACAGTCAGATTATAAGAATACAAACTGGAACGCTGTGCTCCTCTGAGGTCAGAGGTGTAGTATGTGGCTAAGCTGAAGGTCAGTATAAGCATTTATATTCAGAAACATGGAAAGCAGTTGTCAGGGGACTCAGGGATGAGAATCTGGGGAGAGATCAGGGTCAAGGAAAAAAGGGAGAAAGCCAAGAACAAAGGATCAGAATATTTACTTGCAAAAATATTTACTTGCTATCCAACTGTTATTTCCTCTCTTAGTCACAAAAATAATACATACTTTTGAAGAACATACGGAAATCATAGCTAACTACAAATTCACCTGCAATATGAATACCTAGAGCTAATGGCTGTTAATATTTTGATGTATAACCTACCTACTCCCTCTTTATATTTGCATCATAACATAACCACCTTTTGTAACCTGTTTTTTAAACAATATATCATAAACATCTTCACATGCTGTGAAATAGTCTAGAATATAATTTTTATGGGTCAACTGGTTTAGCATATAGGTTTTACGTAATTTATTTAGCAAATTCCTTTTTGTTGGAAGTCTAGGTCATTTAAGTGACTTTTATGAGATCCATTTGAGTGACCCATGGGGAAACTCCCTTTGAACTGGTCTTTAAGACTAAGGTGGAGAGGGAATGTGATCCACTGAAAAGAGCCAGATACGGGCTTCCAGGCCTAGCACTTTACTTACATCATTTATGTGACTTTGGATAAGTTCCTGCATATCTCTGGGCTGGTTTTCTTCTAGAATCTTGGATTAGTTTACTTGTTAGTTGCTTTCAGCTCTGGTATTTTAAAATTTAATGTGACTGGGGAATAATGCGCGAAGAATATTTGGCTGTGTAGTATGGAATTCTGATGGAAGCCCAGAGAAATGGAACTTGGGGCAAAGCTCCTGGAATGAGAATAAAGATTGTCCCACTTACAAACCACCACTCATTAATGAATTTTGTTGTCCTCCCAACCCCTTTGGCAGGCAGGTGCTTCCACCAAGAAAAGTCACTTTGAAAATTAGTTTGGTGATTAGTTTGGTGATTCTAGGGAATCTGTGACTCCCTTCACATTGGTAGATTCTCTTCGTTCTCTTCATTTTCTTTGAAACGTATCTAGAAACTCCACAAACTATGTATTGATTTCTGTTAGTGTTTCTTGTCACTTAAAAACCTATGTCACCTATGACAAAGATTTAAAAACTTACACTCTGCTATTGTGGTGACCACTGAGTAAGGCTTAGAATTGTTGTACACGTGAAACTAATATAACAATGTATGGTAATTATGCTTCAATAAAAAATGGATTTTGGTTTTTAAAAAACTTACATTCTCCTTTAAGAAAATCTCAAATTATAAGATAAATACTATATTGTTTAGATAATAAATCTGAGGTTTTCTCTTTGGTTACTTTCTAAATTATTCCCTAGTCAGTCCACCTCTCTCCATTCCCATCCCTTGTGTTTAGGTATTCTGAGATACACATTGAAATTACTGGAGTTAAGAATTATATTAATCTCCTAGGATAGTAAGATTAAATTTTTGCCTTATGTGTGTTTGGGGGAAAAAAATGCATGTTTACTAAGCAGGGTGTATAGTGAGCCATGAATCTAGGTAATTTCGACATAGGTAATTCTATGGGGTAGAAGTGTCCATCACTTACCCCTAAGGAAACAAGGGTGGAGAGAGGTCCAAGGCCACACAGCAGAGCTAGGATATAAACTATGTTTTGCCTAATTCCAAAGTTCTTTCTGTTGCACCATGATTCATATGCATACACTAATGGGAAGCTCCAACCTGTGCACATGTCTGAAAATTTGCAGTGTATGAGGGTAGAGGGGAAGACTTTCTGAAGGTCTTGCATGGCAACTGTAAATTGATTTTAGAAATCCTTCAGAAGGATCAAACAAAAACCAGCCAGTAAACAACAAAGTGAATTTTTGTGATCCAATTTTCATTTAGTACGTTTTCCTTACATATTTACGATGATTGCACCCCCTGCCACAGTCCTGTTTGATAGCTATGAACCCAGTAAAATTAATAGCACATTGCTCTCTCAAAGTTCCCTAGTTTGTGTGATAAATAATGTGATTTTTCTACTTATATTGGTCTTTAATTATTAAAATCCGTATGGTCTTAAGTCAGAAATCAACAAGGGCCCAAGAGATGATATTAATTCCCAAGACATAATTGCATCAAGACATCTGATAGTCTTTGATGTTGTCCTTGTTGTCTTGATAGTAACTAGAAGTCATATGCAGCATTCTCCTTCTAACAATGACTTTCATTGTTTCCTATTACATCCTCAATGCTTTGTAGTGTGAATTTAGTTCTTTTGAGCAGTGTAATGCAACTGAAGGAAATGGAGTGTAACATTTTAATCCAATTAGGAAAGCAAAAAGACTTTCGAGGTATTTTTAAAGTAGGTTAGAAAGCTGAAAGCCCTGCAAACGGAAGCAGTGATCTCTTCCCCTTGGAACCTACTCTTCCATTACCAAAACACTGAAACATCTTAATTCTCTGACTTTGTAGACTTCTCTCATGCTTCTGCTGAAATTCTGTTATAGTTGGTAATACAGTGGTTCTTAAAGTGTGGTCCCTTGGCCAGCAACAACATCACTCGGGAGCTTGTTGGACCCATCCCAGACCCACTGAATCACAATCTCTAGGACTGAGGCCAACAATCTGCTTCAACAAGTGACTCTGAAGCGTGCTCAGGTCTGAGAAACACTGCTATAATGCCAAGCAACTGTCAAGTCAGCAGTCTCTGAGAGTAAAATAGTAGGATAACACTCATGAAAATAATTGTATTTAAATTGAATAAATAAAAAAAAGAGTTGCCTTGTGATATGTGCAGTTGATTGAAAATTGCACATATAGTAATTAATCATCTTGAGAACTCTTGATACTAGGATGTCTGATACCTCCAAGGCCAAAATAAAAGCAACGTTCATTCAATTAATTTTTATTAATTAATTTTTATTCAGGATCCACTGCATAGTGGGCACCATTCTAGAAGCTGAGGATGTAGTTGTGGGCCAAATCAAAGGCCCTACTCTCATGGAACAGTTTTTTGTTTTTCTCCTGCTGTGGGAAAACAGACAACAAGCACAGATCAAATACATCCATGTTGAGTTGTACATAGTGTCAAGCCCAGCGTTGAAAGGTGCTCCGAAGCACCGTGAAGCTGAACCACAGGATGCAGAGTGCGTTGTGTGTGGGAGCACAGCTAACTCTACTAATTCCCCTGGCTGCAGAAGCCCGGCATTAGAAGGCATTTCAGTGGTGAGTGAGAGAGCCAAGGGGTCCTCCTGGTGTCCCAGGCAGAGTACATTGAAGAAGCAAATGCCCAGAGGCAGGAATGTGTGAGGCATCAGACCCTTCCTGCATTGTTTTACAGTTAGGATGCTGGTGGGTTTTGTCAGTCTATGTTTGGGAGGTGGAAATAATTGTCCCATGCAATAGTGGTGTTGTAAACCAGCTTCCCATTTATGTCACTTGTAACTTTGGAGATAAGAACAAAAGACACCCAAGAGCCAAGAGCTTAGAGCCTCAGGAGTGCCTTTTGTTATTGGCTACTGATCCCTAAGCTACTTGCAGACTACATTTGGGGGATGGCTGCAGTGTGAATTCATAAAGCTCAGTTCTTTGTTCTCAGATCTTTGTGCTCCATTTCAGTGCAAGATTTCAACCACACCAAAACCCTGAGTTATCTTTAATTTGGTTTCTTTTCTTTCCCCCTTTTCCTCAAGTCTAACCTAAGTTCATCTGTTGTATCCCCTGGGTGTTTCTGTGACTATGCCTTCTTTTTCCTCTCATCATTTTCACCTGGATTGTTCTAACAGCCCCCTAACTCATGTCCCTGCCTTCAGTTTCTGCCCACTCCAGTTCATCACCTGCCGGAGTTGGAATCCAAAAACATGCGCATTGGTCACTACCCTTCTCAGAAAGTTTCTCCATTGACACAATGCTCAGGTCCAATCTCTTCACCCCAAAAGTCAAGACTTCCTATAATTGGCCTCAAACTAATTTTCACTCTCGTTTTCCACCTGTCCTACAATTTGTACCAGTTAAAAACCCAAATAAGCCATCCCTTTCTCATCCAGCTTTCAATATCTCTTTTTTACTTCAAGGCATAGTTAAAATGTCAGCTCTTCCATGCAAAATTCCCTGATTTACCAACTAAAGAGGTTGTTCTCTCTTCTGCTGCAGCAAGTTGGTTTTTCTTCTATTTAGTACTTTGTTTTGTTTTACAGTTAGGTGTTGATCTGTTATCCTAATTAGATTATGACTTTTTAGAGTGAGCAACCAGTTTTAGTCATTTTTATATCACTCCGAATCTTAGCACAGGGTTATGCAGGTAAGTGCTTGTTAAATTGAATCCCATTAAGTATTAGAAGTTGGCATACTTTATGTTGTAAAATAAAAACCTGATTTAGCTCTTCCTTAAGCTAAATCAGGGTGTTTGAGGTACTGCCACACTCTTATTCCACCAAAGCTGGCAAACAATTTTCTTTTTCCCGAATGACATTATATTTATAGTTCTGAATTTCTACTTACTGAGAACTTTTTTATTTCTCTTAAAATATGATTCCTTTTGGTTTAGGGTCATGTTGTTTAGAGAAATTCCTCACATATCCATTTTAATTGAGTAGCACATACGCAAAACATACATGCAAGTGTACTTCTTTTGAAAGATGATGAAAAAGCAAAAAACTAAATGAAGCTTTCAATTCATTTTTAGAAAATTACTGCCCTTCAGATTTTTTTGCCCTTTACACATGACAGTTGATAACAGATATTATTTATTATTATTATTATTATTTTATGTTATGTTATGTGAGTCACCATACAGTACATCATTAATTTTTGGTGTAGTGGTTCATGATTCAGTGTTTGCATTTAACACCTAGTGCTCCATGCACTCTGCGCCCTCCTTAATGAGAACAGATACTATGATCCTTTAACTAGCAGATGTTCTCTTCAAATTGCTATAATTTTTTTTTATCTTGTGGTTAAGATACTAGTATAAAGAATTTAAAGTAGAAAGATAGGTGTTTATAATGGTCTTACAGTTTTATTAGCCATATATTAATGTGTCATGCCTAATTATATAACACAACTCATGATAGTGCTGTTACTGGTCTTTTAATCATGCTGAGAATGTACTATAGAATTGCAAGGCATATTTCAAATAACTAGGCAGTTGACTCAGTGGGCAGTAAGTTTTTCCATGAGGAGTAGCATGATATAATTGTAAATTTAGCAAAATGTGTTTATTAGCTCGTTTTTAATTTCACATGCTACTAATTTTATTTCCTGCAGTTCCTATAAACCTCAGATTACTTCTCATTATACAATTATATTACTTAGGAAGTAAAATAAAAATTGCACAACTTGTGATTTATGGGTTTAAGTGACCTGTAGCTAATGATTTGATAATCTCTTGTGGTCCAAACCAATTTCTCTGGAAATTAGAGTAAAAATAAGTAGCAGCATCACTCACAAAAGATCTCGTTATTTATAAATTTAAAAAACAGAATTCATCAAGCTTATTAACAGTAAATCCTCTGCCTTGAGATTCCTCAAAGATATTATAAAAGTTAAAATGCGGATTTTTATGAAGATCTTTGCTGTAAAGCCTACTCTAAAACAAATACAAGAGATATATATTGGTATTAATTAATCCATTCATTCATTTTTTATTAAATGATTTTTAAAAATATTTTATGTATTTATTTGTCAGAGAGAGAGAGAGGGAGAGAACACAAGTAGAGGGAGCTGCAGAAGCAGAGGGAGAAGCAGACTCCCCGCTGAGCAGGGAGCCCAATGCGGGACTCGATCCCAGGACGCTAGGATCATGATCTGAGCAAAAGGCAGTCGCCCAACCGACTGAGCCACAGGCGCCCCCATTAAATGATTTTTAATCATTTTTGAACATATAGGAAAGTTGAAGGAATTGCACTAACTACAGTGTATCCATGTCTTAGATTCAACAATTATTGGAATTTTCTATTTTTCTTTATCTCTTTCTTTGCACATAAACACACACACACACGAATCATTTGAGAGTGAGTTTTAGATATCGGGATGGCATTTCATTCCTAAAGACATCACCATGCATCTTCTCAGAATAAGATCTTATTCCCATGTAACCACAATACCATATCACATGTAAGAAATGACATAATTCCTTATTATCCTCTAATACCCAGACTGTATTCATGTTTTCCCAACTGTTCTAAAAATTTCTTTCATCGATTTTCTTTTCTTTTTCTTTATTTTTTTCTTTGACACTTACTTCTTTCTCAGGTTTTACTGAGTATTTTATATTATCCCAGTTTCTCTTTTCTCTTTTATCAATTAGACTTCTGTTTTAAAAATGCTTGTGGTTGCCCAGAGTTTGTGATATACATTTAGACAATGTAAATCCACTTTCAAATAACATTATACCGCTTCATAGACAGTGCAAGTATATTAGTGTATTCCCAGTCTCTCCCTCACTGCATTGCTATCAGTCATCCTACCAGTCTATGAACTGTAATCCCCCATAAGATGTTGCTAATAATAATATTGTGAACCAACTTTTAGCTATTAGATCAATCAAAATACAAAAAAAATCAAATACTTTCTTTTACTTTTACTTATTCCTTTTTCTATTCTTGTCCACTATGTAGTCTGAATTTTTCATCTATATTTTTCCCTTCTCTTTGAAGAAGTCCTTTTAACATATATTACAACGCAGATTTACTAGCAACAGAGTACCTCAATTTTTGTTTAAGAGTCTTATTTCTCCTTCATGTTTGAAGGACAATTTTGCAGGATACAGATTTCTTTCTTTTTTTTTTTAAAGATTTTATTTATTTATTTTACAGAGAGAGAGAGAGAGATCACAAGTAGGCAGAGAGGCAGGCAGAGAGAGAGGGGGAAGCAGGCTCCCCATTGAGCAGAAAGCCCGATGCGGGGCTTGATCCCAGGACCCTGAGATCATGACCTGAGCCGAAGGCAACGGCTTTAACCCACTGAGCCACCCAGGCGCCCCAGGATACAGATTTCTAAGTTGATAATTTTTTTTCTTTCAACACTTAAATATTTCACCACTCTCTGGCTTGCATGATTTCTAAAGAGAAGTCTGAAGTAATTCTTATTTGTTTTTCCTTATAAGTAAGATTCCCTCCCCCTTCAGCTTCTTTCAAGATTTTTTGTCTTTTATTTTCTGTAATTTGAATATGGTATAGCCAGATGTAGATCTCTTGGACATATTTATTCTGCTTGGTGTTCTCTGAGATTCCTGGATCTATGGTTTGATAGCCATCATTAGATTTTGGAAAATTTATTTTATTTTATTTTATTATTTGTCAGAGAGAGAGAGAAAAAGCACATGCAGGGAGAGCGGCAGGCAGAGGGAGAAGCAAGCTCCCCACTGAGCAAGGAGACTGATACAGTACTCAATCCCAGAACCTCGAGGTCATGACCTGAGCTGAAGGAAGATGCTTAAACCGACTGAGTCACCCAGGCGTCCCAGATTTTTGGAAAATTCTTAGTATTATTTCAAATATCTATTTTATTCTTTTCTCTTTTTCTTTTTCTTTTGGTATTCCAAAAATGTGTATGTTATAAACCTTTTGTAATCGTATCATACTTCTTGGATATTCTGTTTCATTTTTTTCTGTTCCATTTTTTTCATCTTTTTTTTCTCTTTGTTTTACAGTTTGGGAGCTTTCTATTGACCTATTTTCAGTCTCACTGATCTTTCCCTGGCCATGTCCAGTTTGATGATGAGTCCATGAAAGGCATTCTTCATGTCAATTTCAGGTTTTTTAAATTTATTTAAAGTATTTCCTTCTGATAGTTTCTTGGAGTTTCCATCTCTCTGCATTTCCCATCCGTTCTTGTATGTTTTTCACTTTTTTCCGTTAGAGCCCTTAACATTTTAATCAGATATTTTAAATTTTTTATCTGGACATTTTAAATTCTGTACCATATCTGAGTCTTATTCTGATGTTTTGTCTCTTCACACTGCCTTTTAGCATGCCTTATAATTTTTTGAATTGAAACCAGACATGATGCATCAGGTGAAAGGAACTGAAGTAGATAGACCTTTAGTGTGGGGTTTCTTTTTATCTGCCTAGGATTTAGGCTGTGTTTACTATTTGCTATAGCTATGGTGTCAGGGGTTTAATTTTCTTCTACTATCCTTGTTTTTGTCTCCCCAGATGTCACTGGACGTCCCTAGAGACTTCTTAAATAGGTTGCAGTTCTTTCAGCCTTAACCTCCTCTTTTCAGAATGATTACTTCCCCTGTAACTCCTGGAAGCACAAAATAATTTTTTTCTCTGAGAAACAGGTGGAACTTCTGGAAGTAAAACTCGGGAATGTATGTCCCCCACTTCCTAGAGTGTTTAACTCTTACACTAGTCCACACGGAGGCTCCAGCAATTCATCAATTACAGTTTAAGTGTTCCTCTCAGTATCCATTCCATCTGTGGGTTGCTGTTCCTGGGCTTCTGCTCCTGATAATATATGACTCTCTGTATACACCTGTCTCTCCAGTTCTCAGGGAAGTGATTTGCCCTGTGATCTCGGTTCTCTGATGGATCTAAGAAGGGTTGTTAATTCTCATTTTGTTCAACTTTTTTTCATATTGTGAGGGTGGGAATGACAACTTCCAAGCATTTTGTATGTCATATTAGAAACAGGAAGTCCATAACTTCTCTATGTATGACCCAGAACCAATCAGTGTAATTATGCCCATGTAGCCACCTTAATCTAGAAACTATTCGACTGAACTCAAAGTTGTTTAAAATTGTCATTGCCAATTGCATTACAGAAGTTTTACATTGTGATTTTGTCAGATTGTTTTCTCATTATGGGGACATCCTTTGGTGATGTTGCAAAGGAAATTTAAGAATATATTGCATTTTGGGTGGTGATGGTTACACAAGTCTGTGAATTACTAACAACCATTGATTTGTACACTTGGGGTGAATTTTGTGGTATGTGGATTGTGTCTCAATAAAGTTCTTTCAAAAAATATATATTAGGTATGTGATTAATCTTGATAAATTCACCTGTGAAAGATGCAAAACAAAGTTTTGTAATTACATAATTAAGGAAGTGCATTACTATTAATGTAAGTGCATCAGTATCATTTCTTTTCCCTTAAATTTAGATTCAATTGTGCTAGGAACTCTGCTGATTTTACTTAAACTATCTTTCTTGATTATCATCACAACTTTGTGAAGTGTGTTTTATTATCGTAATGCTACATGTGAAAAACTGAGATGCTAAGAATAGTGTAGTTAAGATTGTATGGCTCCTGATGAGCTTGGATTGATTTTAACCATTTTCTCAGATTATAATGTTATTTGTAGTTAATTTATGATGCTTCTCCTCTCCTACTCCTATAATCCTAGTTGTCAAGTCAGCATCCTCTGAGACCTATGCATAGCCAGTCCAGTAGAGGCACCCAGAACCCCACAGAGCGCCACAGTAAAGCAGTACCAGGGACAGTTCCCTTTGGTCTCATGGCCATGTCACGCCTAAAGTACAATCACTCCTAAATACCAAATGGCTTTGAGGTGGGTGGTAAACTGAGATGTAAATACAGAAGTGGATGTAGATATGAATGGACCTTTAATTAGAAAAAAAAAAAACCTGGAGTAAACATATACAAGAGTTTTAATACCCACCTATCCTCAATTGTTGTTGAAAACCATGTTCTTTCTTAACCACGTAGGGCGGTGGCACTAATCTCTGAATCTGCTAGCTCAGGGATACCAAGTAGGAATCACCTCGTGTGGGAATCAATCCAGTCAATCTCTAGCAGCTGCCTGGGGTTCTGTGTGAAGAAGGATTGTGAGGCCAGAAGAGGTTTACAATTAAGGGACCATGTCTGCCGATTAGAGAGAGGCAGCACTCAAACCCTATATTTGCCATCCCTACTCTGAGTGAGGCCACCAATTGCGAAATGTGGATGTAGATTCAACTTGAGTGTTTCTTGTGTTCTGAGCTTGGACTCATAATATTTCATGAGCACCACAGTTCATGTGATTTTGAAAAATTATTCTGAAAAAATCAACAAAAAATATTTGGAAGAAACTGAGACAGAATTTTCTTAGGGACTGATTTATTAACTTATAATAAATCTGGCTTCTGTTTGGAATGAGTAATAGAGAGAAGTTGGCAAGAAATTAAAGTTAGAATTTCTTAGTGAAATAGCTTCAGGATGATGTCCAAAAGGATGAAAAACAATAGGTGCAGTGAGCTATCTAATTAAATTTTATAGGAGAATCCATGCTAGAAAACCCATTTAAAGCTCATAAATGGTATTAGGGGTAAAATTCTAATGGTATTAGGGGTAAACTGTTTACTAAACTGTTTACTAAACAGTTTAAGACTAAAACATATCTCTTAATTAAAAAATATCACTGAACCTATAAAATATGATCCAAATTGATGTGTCTGTAAGCTTCAAACCAACAATTATATATTTACATGCACAAAGTATGCATGTTTATATGCCATGGTCTATGTAAGCTTTGTTTATTAGATGAGTAGCTGTAGAGGATCACCTATCGGTTAATTATTCTTGTCTAAGAGATTTAGAAAATAGCCATTGTGAAATTGACTTAAGAATAATCCAGTATTTATGAAAATAGAAGGAAACATTATGATGCAGAAAACCAAATGTACAACATCCTTCTTTATAATCTACAGAGAATTCTCTATAATGTTTCAGAAAAGCAAAAACCCATGAGTATTTGTTTTGTAGGTAAGAGGTGAAGATAGAAGACGTAAAATCTACCTGATAAATTTTATTTGTGAATTGAAGCTTTTAATAATTATAAATTAAAATTTTCAACTTTTCATACATTTAACACAGTGGAATTTACAAATAACCAGAGATATCAGGAAATTAGTTGATTATTTTAAAGTCTGTTAACATTCTCAAGCATATGTGGTCCTTTGGAAAAGTACATTTGAAGTGAAGTAAGTGATTATCAAAAGATTCTTTTTAAATCACTGTAGTGTCAGAGACTCGAAGGACTGGGAAAGACTGTTAAGAAAGATCTAAGATGCATTTCTCAAGCAATCAGAGAAATTCAGGCTTTGCCTTGACATTGGAGAGTCAGATTCAAAGTGATAAACTCAGATCCTTTCAAAGCAATGAAGCTTTATCTCGGGGGATAAAGTCTTCAGGTACACATTGTCTCTCTGCTGATAAAAAGCATTTATTTATGTGGGGTTGAACGTATTGGATGAGTTCAGTTTGTTTAGCACTATCCATGACAGTCATTAGTTACCCTGTCTTCATTTCTTCCTTCTGAGCTATTTTTTACTGCCTAGCTACTGGCCTGCTCTCCAGCTTGCCAACTTCTACATGTGTCACTCTGGCTGTGATCACCATCTCCGCAGTTACCCTGTCCTCTTGTTTTGTTCATTGGCACTAGGATAGCTCTTGTCGATTCAGTCACATTTTGTTTCCCTCTTGCTACAACCATCTAAGACCCTGATTCATCATCTGTTGTCTCAGCTTCACAAACCTGAATTGTTGCATTTCCCCATTTAAACTGAAGTATCTCTAAGAGATTTACTTATGATTCCTTGTGCAAAAAATATTGTTTTGTATGCATTTCATTTATGGTTTTAGAATGGGAATGAAAACAAAGCCTAGCTATTCACTCAGCATTTAACAAATGTGCCAGGATCAGTTGTAGGCACTGGTGATATATCAACAAATAGGATAAAATCCATTCCTGTCCTTATGGACTTTATGCTCTAATGGAGAGAGATGATCATTTAATTAGTGACTCAGGTAATGTCTACTGTAAGTTTGCCTTTAAAAACTAATGAAATAGGGGTGCCTGGGTGGCTCAGTCGGTTAAGCGGCTGCCTTTGCCTCGGGTCATGATCCCAGGGTCCTGGGATCGAGACCTATGTCTGGTTCCCCGCTTAGTGGGGAATCTGCTTCTCCGTCTCCCCCTCCCTCCCAACTTGTGCTCTCTCTCTCTCTCTCTCTACTCTCTCTCTCAAATAAATAAATAAAATCTTTAAAAAATACTAATGAAATAGATTTAAAGGCTCCCTAAGATACTTCTTTACAGAAATATATTAAACATTGGATTCATGTTGGTTAATTCAGCATCCACATGCAAAGCGTTGTTCTAGGTGCCAAGGATAACTGAAAAAGAAAAAGCAGATAATATAATGCTTTCATCAATTTAATGTCCTTATAGAGGGAAAATGAAAATAACTAATAATTAATAAAAAGATAAATCTGTAAAATTCAGGACAAAAAGTTGCTGTGAAAAAGAATTAAAGCAGGGAAGGGGGAAAGAGAGTGATGAGACAAAGACTTTTAAAATGTATGATGGTCAGCAGTAATCTCTGGTAAGGTGACGTTTGATTAGGATCCTCAGGAGATTTAAGGAGCAGGAGGTGCCAAGCTGGAACTAGAAGGTGGGTAGGAGACAAGGTCACAATGCTAGTCCGGGCAAGAATGTAAGATTTTACCCTGAGTGGGACGGAAAACTGTGGGAGGACTTTTCATAGAGGAGTATGTAATCTGAATTGTGTTCTCAAAGATAGTACCTGGAGATTAGAATGCAGTCTGTAGGTGACAAGAGTGAAATTAGGGGCAACAGTTAGGGGTCATTTCACAATCATCTAAACCAGAGGTGGGAATGGCTTGGATGAATACAGTAGCAGTTGAAATGGCGGGAGTGATTAAGTCCTGGATGTATTGTGAAGGTAGAGGTCACAGAATTTTCTGACAGATTGGACTCAGGGCAGGGGAGGGGATGCAAAATTAATTTCTTAACCCTGAAATTGGATTTTCTCTGCTTCGTCAGTCTTCTGTGTGCACCTAGATCAGTCATTAAGAACCATGGATGTAACCCCAGGCTTGGGTAGAAGTCGAATGTCTTCTGAATCCTTGCAGACTTGGCAGGAATGATGAAAATGGCAGAGCCTAAGAAGTAGCTATTTGGACAAAACTTGAGAGGAAATGGGAATTTGGCATACCATTTTATTCTACTCTTAAATATTTAAGCTGCATCAAAGTCTCTGTGCTTATTCAGCTTATATTTTGAGTAATTTTTATTGTGAACTGAGTAGTAATAACCTCAAAAATCTATGCATAGCATTTTACAAAATGTCATTTGGAGCTACAAAAAGAGCCAGAGATAAAGATGAAAAACACATATTTTCAGGTTTCTTCATTTGAACCATGGATTTTTTTTTTCAACAAAGAAAAAGCTATTTCCGTGGTAGATGTTCTCACACCATGAAGGACAGCACTAATGCATTAGGAATATGTCATCTATGATTAATGCTGATGATTCAGTGAAACACAGCAAGATACTGAAATAATGGGGTTTTTCTGCATTTTACAAATGCAATCATCTTAACACATGGTCCACGGGATATTTTTATGGTTGCGTTAATTTCTCTCTATTTCTAGAAGTTATTTAACATGAGGATGAGTTCTATGAAAATAATAAAACACACACACAAATCGAACTCCTCTTTTTCTAAATAGAAATTGCATGCACGTGTGAGTATTCAACCACTTTACTTAGGCTAACTTAAAAATTGCCAGTATATTGGGAACTCCCTCCATAGATTAAGCATCTGTTCTGGGTTAAGTCATTTTAGAAGTAACCCGAAGGTCTGCTTGCATAGGAACTAGGAAAACTGCTTCCTAAAATGAATTTCTGAGATAATTTGGTTGTTGTGCTGACAATCTTGAATTCATGATTAGTTCTTAGACACGCATGACTACTAAAATGGCTGACTGATATTTTTTCACATTTTAAGTGTTTATATTTCCTAATCTGTAAAATGACAGAGTTTGATCCATTGCTCAACTGAGTTTTTAAAAAATTTATATTTTTAAGAATATTTTTGTGCTTTTGTTGTTATAGATTATCCAGATTCTATGATGCTGTCTGCATATGTATTATTGTAATATTTTCATAACTCAGGCCTATTTCCTCCAAAATACTACTTTTCTTAAGTTTTTATGAACATATATCTTTAATGTAATTGTTGTGATATGTTTTTCAATTCATGTGTTTGTCTTTGGGGAAGATAGATTCTGATTGTCCTTAAAGCAGGCTCCCACCTATGAAACTGCTACATTTTATAGGAGTTGGTGATTTTGATGGCCTTAACATATAACATTGGTTAGCCTTAGTTTAATAATATAGAATTGAATGAATCCATTCTTCAAGTACTCTAAAAAATTGCAGTTGCAAATGAGTTTCAGTAAAATCTATTTTATTTATTTATATTTGAATGATTCTTAAAGAATAGTAATTCCATCAGATCTCCTATCTGATTAAGGAGACGGCAGAGCAGGTACTAGATAGATGTGAAAAGGGAGTTTTTTAGCTTGATTTATCTATAGTTTTTAATGTTCATGGTGACAGATGATAGATTGTATTCAGCTCAGTTCTTAGAAAATGTATGACTGCAAAAATGGCTTTTAGATGCAGTATTTTTCTCCACACTTTGGGTGTGAAATACTTACGGGAAAGATACAAAACTGAAAAACATCACATGCCAATCCTGGCATCTATTTACCAGGGCTTTTGTGAAATCAATATAAAAGAGTCATATTTTTAAGGGCCTGTTACTTTACATGCATTATCTTGTTTGATTCCCACACAATGTCATGAGGAGAAAGATATTATCTCCATTATTAGGATGGATAAATAGGCTAAAAGAGAAGCTAGGTAATTTATCTGAGTTCACAAGAATAAGACGTAGCAATAATAAGTAAATTCAGATGCCACTGACTCCAAAGTGTAGATCGACAGCCATGACTATGCAGTGAACCCAGATCGTGGGGAAATGCCATCACTTCTCTGGAATTGTGATGCCGCCAACTTCGGTTTTCTTTTTCAACATTCGTCAGGCTATTCGGGGTCTTTTCTGGTTCCATATAAATTTTAGTATTATTTGTTCCATTTCATTGAAAAAAATGGATGGTATTTTGATAGGGATTGCATTAAACGTATAGATTGCTTTTGGTAGCATAGACAATATTGTTCTTCCAATCCATGAACATGGATCATTTTTCTATTTCTTTGTGTCTTCCTCAATTTCTTTCATGAGTAGTTTATACTTTTCTGAGTACAGATTCCTTGCCTCTTTGGATAGGTTTATTCCTAGGTATCTTATGGTTTTGGGTGCAATTGTAAATGGGATCGACTCCCTAATTTCTCTTTCTTCTGTCTTGCTGTTGGTGTATAGAAATGCAACTGATTTCTGTGCATTGATTTTGTATCCTGACACTTTACTGAATTCCTGTATGAGTTTTAGCAGTTTGTATCTTCAGGAGTCTTTTGGGTTTTCCAGATAAAGTATCATATCATCTGCAAAGAGTGAGAGTTTGACTTCTTTGCCAATTCAGATACCTTTTATTTCTTTTTGTTGTCTGATTGCTGAGGCTAGGACTTCTAATACTATGTTGAATAGCAGTGGAGATAGTGGACATCCCTACTGTGTTCCTGACCTTAGGGGAAAAGCTCTCAGTTTTTCCCCATCGAGAATGATGTTCGCTGTGGGTTTTTCATAGGTGGCTTTGATGATATTGAGGTATGTACCCTCTATCCCTACACTGGGAAGAGTTTTGATCAAGAAAGGATGCTGTACTTTGTCAAATGCTTTTTCAGCATCAATTGAGAGTATCATATGGTTTTTGTTCTTTCTTTTATTAATATATTGTATCACATTGATTGATTTGGGGATGTTGAACCAACCTTGCAGCCCGGGGATAAATCCCACTTAGTCGTGGTGAATAATCCTTTTACTGTACTGTTGGATCCTATTGGCTAGTATTTTGGTGAGAATTTTTGCATCCGTGTTCATCAAGGATATTGGTCTGTAATTCTCTTTTTTGGTGGGGTCTTTGTCTGGTTTTGGGATCAAGGTAATGCTGGCCTCATAAAATGAGTTTGAAGTTTTCCTTCCATTTTTATTTTTTGGAACAATTTCAGGAGACTAGGTATTAATTCTTCTTTAAATGTTTGGTAGAATTCCCCTGGGAAGCCGTCTGACCCTGGGCTCTTGTTTGTTGGGAGGTTTTTGATGACTGCTTCAATGTCCTTACTGGTTATGGGTCTGTCAGGTTTTCTATTTCTTCCTGGCTCAGTTTTGGTAGTTTATATGTCTCTAGGAATGCATCCATTTCTTCCAGATTGTCAAATTTGCTGGTGTATAGTTCCTCATAATATGTTCTTATAATGATTTGTATTTCTTTGGTGTTGGTTGTGATCTCTCCCCTTTCATTCATGATTTTATTAATTTGGGTCCTTTCTCTTTTCTTA
>CM052883.1:7975080-8017067 GCA_028534135.1 Potos flavus
ATAGTGTTCTTGGCTGCATATTTTTCTCGTTTAGTGCTCTGAATATATCATGCCAGTCCTTTCTGGCCTTCCAGGTCTCTGTGGATAGGTCTGCTGACAATCTAATATTCTACCGTTGTATGTTATAGACCTCTTGTCCTGAGCTGCTTTCAGGATTTTCTCTTTGTCACTGAGACTTGTAAGTTTTACTATTAGATGATGGGGTATGGACCTATTTTTATTGATTTTGAGGGGAGTTCTCTGTGCCTCCTGGATTTCGATGTGTGTTCCCTTTGTCAAATTAGGGAAATTCTCTGCTATAATTTGTTCCAATATACCTTCTGCGACCCTCTCTCTTTGTTCTTCTTCTGGGATCCCAATTATTCTAATATTGTTTTGTCTTATGGTATCACTTATCTCTCGAATTCTCCCCTCCCGTTCCAGTCGTTGTCTCTCTTTTGCTCAGCTTCTTTATTCTCCATCATTTGGTCTTCTATATCACTAATTCTCTCTTCTGCCTCATCCATCCTAGCAGTAAGAGCCTCCATTTTTTATTGCACTTCATTAATACCTTTTTTTTATTTCAACTTGGTTAGATTTTAGTTCTTTTATATCTCCAGAAAGAGATTTTATTTATCCACAAAGGGATTCTCTAATATCTTCCATGCTTTTTTTGAGCCCAGCTACCACCTTGATAATTGTCATTCTGAACTCCAGTTCTGACGTATTACTAATGTCTGTAGTGATTAGGTCCCTAGTCATCGATACTGCCTCTTGTTTTTTTTGAGTTTTTCCACCTTGTCATTTTATCCAGATAAGAATAGATGAATGAGAGAACAAAATACTAAAAGGGTAGCAACGACCTCAGAAAAAGATACACTAGCCACATCAGAAGAGACCCGAAACCAGGGAGGAGAAGAAAGAGGGGGAAAAGAAAAAAAAATTATATATATATATATATTAGACTGGTGAATAGAACAGAGACACACAGAGCCACACACTGGATTTTGGGTGTACTTTGGTCTGTTAGAAGAAAGTACCTCCCAAAATTTTAAAGAAAGAGAAACATATATATAAAAAATAAGGGTAAACATGATGAAGGGATGGAATATGACTGTAAAGATGAAAATTAAAAAAGATTCTAAAAAAGAAATTGATAAGATAAGAAGTTGGTTAAAAAAAGAAAAGAAAAAAAAAAGGAAAGAATATGATCAGGCTGGAGACTTGAACAAAGCCATGTGCTAGATTTAGGGTATATGTTGATTAGAAGTAATTGTATCCCAAAATTTTAAAGAAAAAAACCCTATGTGTATACAGAAAATAAGGTTAAATACAATGAAGGGATAAAATATGACTATAACAATGAAAAACCTACATGTATACAAAAATAAGGCTAAATACAATGAAGAGATAGAATATGACTATAACAATGAAAATTTAAAAAGATTTTTTAAAAGGTATTGATAAGATAAAATAGTTAAAAAATGTTAAAATAAGAAAGAGGAAAAATTTTAAAAATAGAATAAGAAAATAATAAAATTTAAAAAATTTAACTTTGAAAGACCAAAGGATCATGGGGAAAAAGCCATGAATTCTATGTGTTGCTTTCCCCTAGCTCTGGAGTTCAGCAGCTCTCATTGATCGGTGAAT
This sequence comes from Potos flavus, assembly GCA_028534135.1. Classification (NCBI taxonomy): domain Eukaryota; kingdom Metazoa; phylum Chordata; class Mammalia; order Carnivora; family Procyonidae; genus Potos; species Potos flavus. The sequence goes on from CM052883.1 coordinate 7,976,710, forward strand.
TTGGTCTTGGCTGAGTGTTCTTGCTGATCTTCTGGGGGAGGGGTCTGTTGCAGTGATTCTCAAGTGTCTTTGCCCCGAGGCAGAATTGCACCACCCTTGCCAGGGGCCAGACTAAGTAATCTCCTCAGTTTTGCTCTTGGAGCTTTTATTCCCTGAATGCTTTCCGTACAGCTTTGGAGGAGGGCAATGAAGATGGCGCCCTCCTAATCTCTGGCCCTGTAGGAGCTGAGAGCTCGGGGCTCCACTCCTCAGTGGGCCTTCCGGGAAAAGTAGTCAGTCACTCCCGTCTCCCTGGTCTCCGGCCGTACTCTGACCTCACCCAACCTGTGACCGAGCATTTCTATCTCTGGTGCATGGCCCCATTTGGAGTCTCCAAACCCAGCAGATTCCTGGAACACACTCCCATGCCATTCCTCCCAGAGGAGGAAGGTGAGTCTCCCTGGATCTGCTGCTTGTTGGGTCCCTGCCAGAAGAACAGTGGCCCAGTTGTGCCTCAGATCACAGTTTAAGGTAAACCCGAGCTGAGAGCCCACTCCATCTCTGCAGCCAGCTTCCCCACTCCAATACCAGGGAGCTCTGCCACACTCAGGCACCCCTGGTCTTTTTTTGACCCTGCAGGTCCTGAGACCGCACTGTCCCCGTGAGGGCTCCACCCCCGCTTAGCCTCTGGAGCGATATCCCTCAGTGGAGCAGACTTTTAAAAGTTCCGATTTTGTGTTCCGCTGCTCTACCACTTGCTGGGAACCGGCCCCTCTCTCTGTGGTCTCTTTTCCATAATGTTGCCTCAGATTCACTTCTCCACACATCCTACCTTCCAGAAAGTGGTCAATTTTCTGTTCCTAGAATTGCTATTCTTCTTTTCTCTCTCCTGTTGAGTTTGTAGCTGTTCAGAATGGTTTGATAACTATCTAGCTGAACTCCTGGGACCCGATGATACTCAGTCTCCTACTCCTCCACCATCTTGCTCCTCCCTCTGCCCAGAAATGTCTTAATGCCCCTATGGATTTGAGTCTTTTGAAATATTTCCTCTGTCAATGCTGCCTCATGGCCACCTGGGGAAAATATGAAATTTAATTCCTGGGTTCACAGAAATAATGTTTTCTAACTAATGAGGAATCTAAGGCCAGGAAAACTATAAACTACCCATAGCCAAGCCTGAATTTCTACCTTATTGTGTGGATCCAGGGCTAATAGTCAAAAATAGGAAAATATTTTTCTTTTTTCCTTTTTTGATTTGAATTTATTATTGATTATTTTATCCCATTCCTAATAAGGATCATATTACTTTATGTATTAATATTAGCTTTCAGTTAGTGTTTGAGAACTAGCCAGAGGCTTGAATTATAATGACACAACATTGGGAGAATATGGGGAATGAATGATTTGGGTAACAAATAGCTGCATGAAAGTTGATTTGCATCCTAACAAGATGGTTCTGAAAGACACCTTATCAATTTTTTTATTCGTAACTCTAAAAAGACACTATAATATAAACAACAACTTATATTACTGGTTGGTGATAACTAATTAATATGCTTTTGCATGGGTATCTGGCTTGATTATATCCATAACTTTTAGGTAGAAAATTCATAGAGGAGCTTCTCCACAGCATTACTGCATCTAAATAATTTAATTACATCATGTCTCTTAAGTAATATGGGTTTATACAGAAGAATATGCTTTCCAGTTTTTTTGCTTACTGGAAGATTTGCATGGGTAAAATAACGTAAGAGAAACTTTTGCAGATTTACAAAGACAGGACATTTAGATCAGACCATAAATAGGTTTCGTTTTGTCCAGTTTTTCTCTCTGTTCTCTAGGACAGAGGAGGCCACCTAAATTCACAGAGTATCTCTAATAACATGAATAATAGGGCTTATTGTATCTATAACATATTCCTTAAGTTTCTGTGAGATTCGGCATGTGTAGCTCCCAGACATATTTAAAATGCAAATTTGCATTTTAGATAATATATGAATTGTTGCGATCTACTTTTTTAGAGAGTATTCTACAAGTTAGACATCCGTATAAAAGATACAGCCTCGTAATCCGTCACTTTGTAGGGTGGAAGTGTGTACACCCTTATTCTGGTGTCTTGCAGCATTCAAAGCCTCTTTGGAAATCTCTTTTGTAATTCTGTCTTATGTTGTAGCATGTTTTGTAAAGAGCTCATAGTGCCAAACCTTAATTTTTGAAGATGAATTTCATTTTGAAAACAAATACTTTTAGATTGAAACATGTTGTATAAAATGGAAAGACTCAATTGAAAACCATGTGTCGGGCGCCTGGGTGGCTCAGTGGGTTAAAGCTTCTGCCTTCGGCTCAGGTCATGATCTCAGGGTCCTGGGATCGAGCTCCGAATCGGACAGAGATCTCTGCTCATCAGGGAGCCTGCTTCCTCCTCTCTCGCTGCCTGCCTCTCTGCCTACTTGTGATCTCTCTCTGTCAAATAAATAAATAAAATCTTTTAAAAAATAAAATAAAAAATATAAAGAAAAAAAGAAAAAAAAAAGAAAATCATGTGTCAGTTAGAAATATGTATTTATGTGTTCTGTAACTGTGATAGAATAACACTGTATCAAGTAAGCATTGGAATTAGAAGTTAGTCCAGTTTGTTTATACCCCTTATTCCCACCATAAGTATATCAGCAACACTTCTCGGAAGAGTTTCCTCTGAATGCCCGGTTTTATGGTCAGCCCACCAACTGGTAAGTTTAGAGGAATTCAGTGATTGCTACCCATCTGTCATCCAGTGACTACACTGGACAATGAGGAGTTTTGTCCATTTCTGAGGCCACTCTGTCTCTTTCCTAGCTATCTTTTCTTCCCTGAGATTCCACAAACAGGAAGTAGAAATAACCTTGGTTGCTAAGTCTGTGGAACTCAAGATGGGCTCCTTCAAAGACTGGCATTGCTAAGTTGGCCTGATGCCTCACCAGCATTCCTCTTGCTACTGTGGCTAATGGAGGGGCTGATTTGTTCCATCTCTTATCCATTTGGCCAAGAGTCTGAGAAGTATATGTTTCTTTTGGAGGAGCCTTCCGAATCTTTAGTAGACTCCTGAATACCTTAACTTGAAATAAACTTGAGAATCAGTGGTTTATATTCCCTCTCCCTACCCTAACATAATTTTGAGTTTATCTTTTTCATTATTGCAACTTTGTTTCCTGTGGTTTTAAGCCTCTGATCTCTTCTAAATCTATAGTCCTTGTAGTGTTTGCTTTACTAGGGTGTTGGTTAGACCTGGCCTGAATTTTCTATATCCCATGTCCCGAATAAGTTTGTTCCCAAAGCATCTTTGTCTTTACACCCATTCATTCTGATTCATTCCCTGTGCTATGGGTCTTAGGTGTGAATTAGAGCTTACACATGAGTGTGGTAATGCTTTCTGGTGGTGTGGTGGCATTTGATAGGGGAGGGGTGTTTTCTGTAGAAACTGACTTGATCCATTGCAACAAATGTATTTGAATATTTTGGAGTCCGGAAGAGATGTTTTTGAGAAGATAGCCTATTTATCTAAGGCCCTCAAATTCTCTGATAAATCAAATATAGATTCACACTTAGAAATTAGTCCCTTATCAACTGCTTCTCAATAGCAAATTTTATCAAAAATCATTATGATGCTCTAGTTTCAATTTTATCATTTCCCACTTTCAGTAGACTTCTTTTACGTTCTTGTATATACAGAGGCTTTCAAAACACTCTCATAGTAGAAAACTTTAGAATATCTTCTTGCTTTGTTTTTTGTAATTTTTATTCTAACAAGTGATATTATAAAATGAACTCCTAAGTCTCCATAGGTCAGAATAAATATCCTAGCTTTTATTTTATCTATACTTTTTGTTTAGGTAACTTAAATTATTAGAAATAGCTACCTGTTTGTTTTTTTGTTTTTGTTTTTGTTTTTTTGCAATTTAACTTAATTAAATCAGACTTTATTGCACATTTATCTGTTTATGAAACAAGATGTTTTTTTCCCCTTACAGAATGCCAGAAATAATGAGCTGGCATTACTCGTAGATAATGAATCTTTTTATTCTTTATAAATGATACCAATATCACCATGAGTCTTGGCACTTCCAAGTAGTATAAAGTCCTTTAAAATGGCATTGGTTGAGTTACTACTGATGGTGGGCAGCTGCTTTCTCTGCAGTCAACAATTAAATGTTGACTGACAGTTTAGATGAGAATCTGGAAGTCCCTGCACTTCTGATGGTTCTCTTGTTGCACTTCGCCCTTCGCTTGTAGTAAATGGCTCTGCATTGTCATCAAAGTGAATTTCCATATTGTTCTTGCCTCAATTTCTTTTTGGCATTTTCTTTTCATCATTAACCAGTTCTACAATAAAGATGTTTTCTTTGCTATTCCATAGGGCATAATATAACTTTGATTGTGGCAATAGAATTGAGACCATCCTCTTTTGCCTTCAGCCTATTTAGTATTTGTCTTTTATCTACTTGACTTTGTTTATCCTCTTTGAATTTCAGTTTCAGGTCTTCACCATACTATTCTAGCTTCCACAAATAAGATTCTGCAATGGAAAAGCAAACAAACAACACGTCAGGTTTCAGAGCCATGGAGACTTGGATGCAAATCATAATGCCCTGGAAAGAATTGCTTAAACTGTCTGTCTTCATTTATCTCTTCTGTAAAATAAGAATAATAATGCCTATTTTGAAATTTGTTAAGGAGAATTTTATCAGACAGAGAAGTAAAGTATCTGTTTCACTAAATAAATTAAAAATATTTTCACTCTTTTCCCCTTTGTGGGACCAATTAAAAGGGTAAAACTGCAGTAAAAGTCCACAATACATATTAGTCCTACTTTCTAGTTTGTTTATTTACCAAACTTATATATAATACTTAATAGTGTTAGAAGTACTTTATTAATATTAACTTACTTAATTCTCATAACTATTCCCAAGAAATAGGTACTGTCATTTTTCCTGTTTTTATCCTTGAGAAAACTGAACCACTAAACAGTTAAATATCAGGGCACCTGGGTGGCTCGGTCAGTTAAGTGTCTGCCTTCAGCTCAGGTTGTGATCACAGGGTCTGGGATCAAGCCCCACGTTGGACTCCTGGCTCAGCAGAGAGCCTGCTTCTCCCTATCCCCCTGCCCATGTTCTCTTTCTCTCAAATAAATAAATTAAAAAGAGGCGGAAAAAAAAAAAAGAGGGGAAAAAAACACAGTTAAATATCATGTTGAAGACCATACAGCTAGTGATCGTCCCAAGTGGGATCTGAGCTAGGAGGTCCTGGCTATGGAGGTCATAGTCCTAACCACATCATGATCCCTCTTTGCTGCTCGTACCTTCTCTTTATTCTCTATTCAAGAAAACAGCGTTCAAGGTGACATGTTTTCTTGTATGGGGATTTTTCCATGACCACTTCCTTGGCTACTAGCCTTACCCTGCCTCATTTAGTTCTGCTTCTTCTGTTTAGAATTCTATCACATATTGGCCATTTCACCAGGAAAGTCTCCACATCATTTTGTGGCAGGTGTGGTGTGAAGTATAACAACAGCTAACCTTTGGAGAGGGAGGGGGAATGAATTGTCCTCCTCAAGGGAGGGCTCATACATTAGAGGTACTGTCTTGCTTCTAGAATCATAGTACTTCTTAGTGGTCTGACAGAGGTTATTTATTCAACAGAGATATTCTGAAAGTAGATCTGGCATTTACTAGAATTACCATTGTTTTCCACAAATACCTAATGAATTCAGATGATGTTATCAGCCCCATAATTTAAGAGATGCATCCTAGCCTGGTTTGGCAGGTATCCTATTTTAATGCTTAGCATCCTATTTGCTATTTAATTTAAAAGCCATTATTTTTTTGCCACATATGCAAATGACATAATTTTTTCTCTTTTAGAAAATTATAGTGCGCTTTGGCCTTGTAAAGCATTAGGAAAATGTCCTTGATAACAGTTTTTTTTGAATGTTATTTGGTGACATTTGAATGTTATTTGGTGACATTTGGCTCCATGGAATTATGATTAAAATCAGAGACTAGGATGAAGTGTCAGTTCTACTATGCAGATGAGGCGGACACAATTAAGGAGTGTGATTGTAGTAGGATAGGAATGTCAAGAAAATGCCACATCAAATATCCCCATTCTACACAGATTATAGGTAAGTGGAAAACTTCATTAGCAAGATAAGGACAGCAAGGGGTTTTTGCTTTGAAAATGTAGCTCTGTTAAAAGAGAAGATTTGTCTATTGCAGCTGGAAGGTTGCCCTAAACAGAATAATTAAACCTATCAAAAAGTACCCCAATTTTGGTTAATCTGTTTAAATCGCCCTCATTTGCAAGAGGGATGAGTGGAGGGTTAATAATTGAACCCTAGGAAGATGAAGTAGTTATAGCAAAAACCGATTTAGTGGATTTTCCTCTTAAATGGAAATTTTAGCTCACTAGCATTTTCTTTCCTGTTGGGAAAATTATATTCTAGTTTGTCTACTTTGGGAACAGGGGTGTTTTGCATTACTGAAATTTCCAGTTAGCTGATATCTAGCTGATCTTATGACTTGTTAAGAATGTAAGTTAAAGAAAACTCAAACTCAAATTGACTTATATAAAGTGAGAATCTACTGGCTCACATACACGTAAAGTCCAGTCGTGACTCGGTGACTCAAAAATGATACCAGGGAACATGTTTTGTTTTTGTGGGTTTGTTTTTTCTTCAATCTGCCTTCTGTGATTTTGACTCTGGTTAGAGGCAAGCTTGGTTTCTACTTGCAAGATTGTTTTTAAAAGCTCCTGAGGTCACCTACTTCCTTGTTGAGCTTAAACAGAGAGAGTGTCACATTAAGAAGAAAGGAAGGAAGAAGAGAAGGAGGGAGGGAAATCCTGGTACCTTTCTTTACCAGGTCACTTGCCCAACTTGGGCAGGGATTGTGACTGGGTGATTGGTTTTGGTTCAGGTAAGAAGTTCATTCCCAAGCCTTTAGACCAATTTAGGGTTAATCTTCATAGCTTCTTCACAAAGGGGAAAGAGTGGGGGAAAAGATTGAGAGGTATTTTTCACTTAAGTTAAAAAATGGTTACATTTCAAAAAAGTGCTTTGTATTCATAAATAGGCAAATCTCAGTTATGGTGTTAGAAGTCAGGATTGTGATTACCTATAGGGAGAAGGGGAACAGTGACTGGATATGGGACATCAAGGATTCCCATAGCCTATTGTTAATGTCCTATCCCCGGATTTGGGTAGAGGCTACATGGATGTGTTCACCTTTGAAAATTCATTTAGCTGTATATTCATGATTTTATACTAGCTAGGTTTTCATAAATAGATTAAATGCAAACTTTAACTTGGAATAGAAAAGATCGTAAAGTTATTTCTGTAAAACAACTTACATAAAATATAATGACTATACCAAGGTTCTAAAACAATGCTCTGAGGTACCCCAGGATGCCATGGCAAATTCATAGTGATGCCATGGATTATTTTCAAATTTTGAAAGCAACCTGCCATTCTACCATATGCAACATCTACTGAACACTGTCAACTACTAGCTGGGGGTACTTTAGAATTTCTGCAGTAGATCATGCTATCTCTATTTCGATCATATGCTATCTTTGAAAGTCTGGTTTGTGGAAAGTTGCTCTGATAAAAAACAAGCACTGCACAAAAAGTTCATGAGGCACAGGAAATGAGGGTGGCTTGTTGTCCAGTCTGATTCCAAGATTTAAGAAGTCACACAGTGCCCAACAGGAGCACAATCCCTTTAGTCATTGTGGCTATCAAAGAATGAAATAAAAATATGATTGCATTATTTCTTTTCACTTGGCTACTAAATTGTTAGGACATCAATGCTTATTAAGTTGTTTGGATCTAATTAATAGATGTGACAGATTTTTCTTTTGGCCTAGAATATAATGGAAAAACCACCAAGATACCTACCTAAGACCCTTAGGAGTTTGGTGATCACTGGATTATACTATTTTTGGACTGGCAGACTGGCTTCCACTATTTGACTACTGTGCAGTCGGGTCAACAGATAAATGAATAAAAACATCAGCGATATATTATTAAATTCTCAGGCTTCTGAACTAGAACATATTTAATAGATGAAACATTCTTATAATAACCCAGATTCATCGTTCTAAATACCAAACCTTACTCCTGACTTTAGTACCGGTTAGAGATGCTTCACCATGGAACCAGGCTGGAGATTGTAGGCCTAAGGACCCCAATGTAGCTTTGGAGAGCTATTGATGTGTATATATTTTAGGTAATATTAGCAGTTTTCTACTTCATCTAACTGGGTTTTGTTTCCTCCTGTCAGAAAAAAAGGATAAAACCATGGAAGGGTCATGGGCTTTTGGTAGGCCTATACCAGGATTCTGGTTCTAACACTCACCTTTTGGTTTTAGTAAGTTACTTCTCTGAAACTCAGCATCTCTACCGTGAAAGGAGGCCAAGAAGGCCTATGTTTCCATGTGACTTTACAAGAAGCCTAGCAGGTGACAGGCATTTAAGACATTGTCAGTGCAAGTATTTATAATATAGTTCCCATGTGTCTGATCCATGCTTAACCCTCTGGAGGCTAAAACCATGATTAACATACAACTCTGTTTTTAAGATGCTAAAAGATGTAATAAAGGGAGCTGGAGCATGGCTAGATGATTAAGGCAGTAAGTGGAGGGTGGTTGGATGCAGGTTTTAAGTGTAATGAGAACAGAGAAGAACAAAAGATGACTGAAGTGAATGGAGAACATTCCTCATGGGAGATGATGTTCATGGTGGGGTTTGAGGTAGGAGTGCACTTCACCAGGTGAAGGTAGCGCTGAAGCCACTTGATGGAGAGGGAGGGCAGTTAGCAAGGGCTTGCAGCTGAGGGAGAGCAGATGTGACAAGCAGGCCAGGCCCACGTGGTGGCGGAAGCAGCTGCTGTGTGCAGTGTTTAAGGTAGGGAGAGGGTAGGAAGGTGGAGCAGAATAATGCGACATGAGCCTGGGAATGAAGCTGAAGCAAGGTGGGGTAGATTTTAATTATTATTTTCTGGAGGCTAGGTTTAAGTTTGTAGTTGAGGATTTTAAGCTGAGCTGGGGAGGCTTCAGTCTTCTGGATGGAATATCCAGAAAAGGCAGACAGGAAGCTGGGACATGTTAAAGAACTCATCCCTCTGTCCTGTCTCAATCTTTATGCTTTTCATTATCCCCTTTTTCCTTTCTCACTCTTTCTCTTCTTCTCACTGTCTCTTTTATGTACCTAGGTTTCTTGACACTTTCCCTTACATTTCTTTGCTTTTACCCCCAAGAATTTTGGCCTATTTAGCCATCACCTCTCAATGAGAAATCTATTATTTCTGGTCAGGGCCTGGACATACATTCATTCAACAGGGATTTATTGAATATCTGTATAATACATTATTTGGGTCTTTGATTTCAGAATTAACAAAAATAAATTATTTTTGTGGTATTATTATTCCCTTTTCCCCCTACTGCCCATGGGATTGTTTTTTAACCCATTAGTCAGGAAGACTTTATCATCAGGGCTGTCCTGGATGGCTATCAGGGCCTGGGTACATGACTCCAAGAGGGATCATTCCTATGGAATACAATGTGAATGATTGCCCCAGAGTTGTGCAATGTGGTGGCTCAAGTTCAGAAAGCTGAAGTATGTTGTTGTAGGGTAATTGATATTTACAAACATAGTTATGCAGCATTGCATTTTTTTATGTGGATTCCCCAGTCATTAAAGCTAGTTTATACTATAAATGTACCATGTATTTGACAGCAATCTAATATGAGAAATATGCTGCATAGTAAACCTTAGAGTCAGATAGTCTTGGGGAGTTCTGACTCTGCCACTTACTAGCTCTGCGACCTTGAATATGCTTCTTCAACTTTTCTGAGCCTCAACATCCTCTTCCTCAAAATGGAGAAAATAATACATAACTCTGCAAGTTCTTGTGAAGATTAGGAACTATATATGAGTCCTGAGAGTGCTTCTGTGGAGTCTTGAGATAGCCACGTTCTCTCTTGGCTACCTAGTGGATGCCATAGCATATGAAATGGGCTAATAAAACACGTATCATTTATTAATTAGACTTTAAGGTTGTCACGAGCACGATACTGAGTGGTTGTAATGAGTGATATTGAATGAGATTTTTATATACTGATACATAAAAATAAAAATTCAAACCTTTACAGGAATATCTAAGGAAGCAAGTATGGTGATAATTAGCTAACTGGGGCTTCTTAATCAAGTTAGCTAATTATCAAGTATAAAATGGAAGGTAAAATAGTTAGTACAGCAAAGGAGAATATCTTCAAGCCAACTTGCATTATTTCAGAAAGTATTTATCTTGGGGCGCATGTGTGGCTCAGTTGGTTAAGCATCCGATTCTTGATTTCGGGATTTCGGCTCAGGTCATGATCTCAGGGTTGTGAGATTGAGCCTCTCATTTGAATCCGCGCTGGGTGCGCTGGGTGTGGAGTCTGCTTAAGATTCTCTCTCTGCCTCTGCCCTGTGTGCTCTCCTGTGTGCTCTCTCTCTCTCTCTCAAAAAAAAAAAAAAAAAAAAGGTATTTATCTTTGTAAATGATGTTAAAGTTTTCTTTTCAAAGAATGGCTATATTTTATTTAAAGGTATTACAAGGTTTCTATGACTACGACCTCTGGAGGAAGGGTATAACTTTTTTTAAACATGCATGTGTATCATTCAGTTCACATTATGTACCAAACCAGCTGGTTAAATGCTTTCTCAAGAACTTTAAAAAAAAAGAAACAAAGTAAAATGAAATGTGCTCTCTGATATGTTCTGTCAGCTAGGGAAAGTATGCATGAGAATGGTGAAGATAATTTTCCCTTTTTAAAGGGAGGGAAACCACAATGCTAAGGGGTTATATGTCCAACCCACTGAGCATATCACCAGTATTTCTGAAAGTAAGTCTCACATCTCCTTTTTTATCATTTTTTTTGCCAAAAAGTACCCACCAACTCTGCTCTTTCTCATCACAACCAAACCTCTCCTCCAGGAAAGGAATCCCTCTGCCATTATTGGGCTTGTCTTACCCCTCCCTCCAAAAAACACCCCCAAAAAAGCCTTGTAAGAAAGAATCACACACACACACACACACACACACAAAAGAATCTATCAATAAGATTGCAATGAGTTATAAGGGTGAAAAAAAGAATCTCTTTTTTTTTCCCCTGAAATTGAGAAAAGAGAAAACTGGATTTTATAATCTCTCAGGGCACTTTCGCTCCAAAATATTCTGAAATTAAAATACTCAAGGGAGTCAGTCCTGTAGATGAGGCAGTTACATCTTGGCTTCCAGGTTCTGCCTTCTTTATACCAAAGTATTGCAGCTGCAGGCAAAAATAGCCATTAAATTGGTTGCCAATCCTCACTAAACAATGAGACCTTTGAATTTGCTCTAATGTTTCCAGTCGGTGACTTTGAAACAGCCTGAGTATGGCTGGTGTTCATGGGGTCCATGAACAGCTGCTGTTGTGCCCGCAGCATACTCTGACTTTGGGGGTGCAAGTGAAACAAGATAGAAGAAATCTAGGTGCCATACCCACAAAAGAACAGAGCACTATTGGAAGCATGCTTGTTTTTATTTGAAGTGTATATATAATCTTATATTCACCTGTTATTGTACTGAGTCTGATTGATTCATCAGTAAAAGTAACATTGTTAGAAGAATGGCACTCCCTTCCCCACCTGTTCTTTCCTCAGCTTGAAACTCCCATGTAGGATCCTCATCTCCATGGAAAATGCAAAGGTAGGAAATATGGCCTTTACCCTTCTCTATGGAATATACATGTTTATATATTTGCTTGCACTACAAAATTTCAAATGCTCATGTATTTGCCACACTATGTTATCACTGACATGATTTCGAAAGAGAAGCCACTTTATAATCTAAATAAGGTTTTGTGACAAAACATTTCCTCCCAGCCTGAAAGTGGTATACAGCTTTAAAAACACTTAACTGAACAGAAATTTAATTTTGCATAGATAATTTCTGAGTGCCCCATTAAGTAAGTGGAGACATCACCGCAGAAAACTATAAAATCAATGTTTTGTGATTTTCTCATCTGGGATTCCAGTATCTGCACATTTGATTAATCTGAAGTCCTTAAATGTCACTCAGAATCCTCTAGGCAGGTCAAATTACAAGAGAATATAAACATGTTTTTGTGCAAGGGGCCATATGCAAAGAGTAAAATATATGATGTATAGGGGGAAGTACTTTCAAACACATACTGAGAATAAAGTGAGTTGAAGAAATGTTTTCTGGCTGTACTCAACATAGAAATAAGAAAAAAAAAAAAAGATGTGAGTTCAAGGTCTAGATCCCCATATATTGTTGCCATAAACATTGGCAAACACGTAGCTTCTGTGAACCTCAATGCCCTCATCTTAAAAATATGAGACCCAAATGTGGTCCTCCAGAATTGACAGCCGATGCAACCAATTAGAAACCCTTGTTACCTTGTATTCATTTTGAATAGAATAAAAGAGTCAAGAGATTGTTAGGAGGCAAATTAATGATAAAACCAGAGAAAAAAATATCCAAAGTATCCTGACTCATAAACAATAAATGTTTGCTGTATGGGTGAATGATGGAGGAAAAAAAAAAGAAGAAGACTCTGTGTTGGCCCCTGGAGGTGAGGCTTTGTCAGGACGTAGGGTGTTTTGTGCATAGAACAAAGGAGCACCTCTGCCCACCCCCGACTCCTAGTGCCAGTCGTCACAACCCAGTGCTCTATCAAATAAGGATTCCTTCTTTTTTCCTCTATGCCTAATTGGATGCTGCTTTTCTACTTTAGGCAGCAAATCTTTCATATAAAAACTAACATGAGTGGGATAAGGAAAGGAAGAGTGAATTGGAGGAGATCGGAGGGGGAGACGAAGCATGAGAGACTATGGACTCTGAGAAACGAACAGGGCTTTGGAAGGGAGGATGGGTTAGCCTGGTGATGGGTGTTAAGGAGGGCATGTATTGATTTCATGGAGCACTGGGCGTGGTGCATGGACAATGGATCTTGGAACACTGAAAAAATAAAATAAAAAAAAACTGACATGAGCCAACATTTAAAATAGGTGGAAATATGCCAGTTTTAAGTTTAATTGGGAGTGAAAAACAGTAATAAAACAGCCATGTGGACTTTGTGTGTGTAGTGATGTAAGGAGTAAAGGGGGGTACCAGGAGCCTATTGCATTCCACACATAATTCATTTGAACCCCTGTTCTTTTGCTGAAAGAGAATGTTGACAAGGCCCTGGGGATCTTCAGTGGCAGAACTTAACTATGACTCTCCAAATGAGGCCAGCCAGAAGCACTAGGCTGTATCATTTCTTATCCTTCAGCCAGAGTCACAGGACCAGATCAATTTGTTTAGTTCATTTAGTTTAGTTTAGTAACTTACCAACACGTTATGAGTGCCAGCTATAAATTAGGTGTTTATTTGGAAAAGTAGTTAAGAAGATCTAAGCCATCCATCCCTTGCAAAAGAGGCTCCAAACATGGAGCCCATGAGCCAAATGTCACCCACCCTTTCTTCCATGAGCAGTTTTTGTACCTGTCAACTTGTGAGTTCTTTGATAACTTCATTCCAGGAGTGCCCTTCTCTTCTATCCAAACCAAAGTGATCCTAGGTTGAAATTGTGGATGGAAAGCAACCTGGTTATAGAAATCGATTTCCCTGAAAGTACCCTCGCAACTTTCAAACTCCCAGCTCTGTTCAGCTCAGTGCCCAGATCAAAAAATAAAGTCTGCTGATGGAATGAATGAATGAATGAATGATTAAAGAATATACGAGAAGGCAGACAAAGGAGCAGTGGGGGAAACTTAGTTTAACAGCTGTGTGCTCTGACTCTTTTGCCAGTGGGGTATTCTTGAATATTAAATACTAGCAATCTTGAGCTGTGGAGTCTTCCTAAATGTTTTCTTTTCTTTTTTTTTTTTTTAATCTTAAAAACAAAATGTGTCCAAGAGCTATTATAAGGAAACAGGATTTTGTACATCCAACAGTTGGAATGATATGTTACATTTTGGTAGGTTGTGAAACTAATTCAAAGACATATTTTTCAGACTTCTTGTTAGATTTATGACAACACTCTTAATAAATGAGGCATAGCCATTGCATCACAATTTCACCTTTATTCATTTATCTTCATTTCTGAGATAATATTTATCTACTTATTGCTGCACTTTTACTTGTTTGAGTAACAGAGATTGGTCGTGGTATGTAATCAATTAGTTTCCCCTACAAATCATCAATCTTAGCTAAAAAAAATGCAGAAGATCATTTTAAAACTCATCTTGAAGTGTTGGCAGAGAATTCACAATATGACCATTGACCCAGTGACTCATCTTCACTCCAATCATAGGTAAGCTTCAGAAAAAGATAATGTCATCGTCTGTCACCAGTGTGTCAGAACCATCGCCCCCTCTTTATCCCGAGAGTATTAATTTATCAGCTTTCCTCCTACCAATTAGGCAGCAGATATTTATTGGGCTCTTCATGTGTCTCAGGCGCGTGATAGATTTTGTGGAGGATTCAAAGGTGACGCAAAGACATCACAAGCAAGACGCGCTCCCTGCTTGCAAAGACAGTATCCTAAAGAAGGGAACACACAGGTGCATAAACAACTCCATGTGAGGCTCTTTGAAGAAATAACCTTGATTTGGAAGAGGCTATGAAAAAAAGAACATTTAAAGAATGTGTTTGCTTACTTATAACTTCTAATGTTTCCTTCCTTTTCTTGCAGTTTGAGTTATTCATGAGAAGGAATAAGAGGTTCCTCCTACACGACATAAAATTTCCCATCTCGTGACCTTGAAATGCTCATGCTTTGCCTGTTCTACGGAAACTGATATTGGCACACATTTTAACTGTAGCGTAGTCAGAGGGAAACATTATAGGAACAGTCAAGGAAAATATAGAACAGCAGTTCCCAAACTTAATGGGCACAAGGATTATCTGAAAGTAATTAGAAATACCTTCAGACATTCTGATTCAATAAGACACCCACCCTCACACATTCTTATTCAATAGAAGAGACCACCCTCTCCTCAGGTATTCTGTCTGATTTGGTAGGTCTTGGATGAACATTGGAAATATCAATTTTAAGGATCATTCTATGTGACTTTGATGCAGGAAGCCACAGGCAGAGATGTTCTGCTATAGAAAAAAAAAACCTAATGAATGTCATGGAAATGCTAGCTTGGTGCTATTTTTCAAAGAATTAAACATTGTAGTATTGTGCTGATGCTTAGTTCTTATTATAAGACTGGGTTCATTAACTATTGATGTGAGTTTAAACTGATTAGGCAAACTCATACATTTCTAGAATAATTTTCTTAGGCATTGCTTCAAGCCTCTTTTCCTTTTTTAATTTTTATTTTATTTAATTTCTGGCTTCGATATTGGCATATAACATATGTAGGCTTACAGTGTACAACATGATGATTTTGTACATGTATGTGTTGCAAAATGATTTCTACAATAAGGTTAATTAATACCTTCAACCTTCAACCCTTCACATAATTACCATTGTGTGTGTGTGTTTGGGGCTGGATGATAATTTAAGATCTGCTCTTTTGATTGAATAACTCCACTTCTGAGTATACATTCAAAGAAAACACATCCATCGTCTCAAAGAGATTATCTATACTCTCATGTTCATTGAAGCATTATTCACAATAGCCAATATATAGTAACAACCTAAGTGCCCATTGACAAATGGATAGATAACCAAAATGTGAGATATATATATACACATATATATATATCTGCATATATATATAAAATGGAATATATATATACACATATATACATATACATATCACATATATATGGAATGATATTCAGCCTTAAAAAAGAAGGAAATCTTGCCATTTGTGATAACATAGATAGACCTGGAGGGCATTATGCAAAGTGAAATAAGCCAGACCCAGAAAGACGAATACTGCATATCACTTATATATAGAATCTAAAAAAAAAGAGAAAAAAAAAAAAAAACCTCGTAGAAAGAGTAAACAAGTGATTGCCAGGGACTGAAAGTGTTACAAGTGTTCAGTGTTTTCCAGATTCATGTCTGAGAGTGCTCAAAGAATGAGAGTCCCAGACAAGGCAAGAAGAGGGGAGAAGCAAAATCTTTATTGAGTAGAAAGAAAGACTCCCACTTAGGGGAGCTAAGCCGCGGCAATGGTGTTGTCTAGGGGGTTTTATGAGTTTTATCTGGGCAAGGGGAAGAGTTTGTGGACCCCTGGTAGCAGGCATCAGTTTAAGGGCTTTTCTATATAAGGCTATGGCACCAAAGACTTAGTGGGCATAGTGCTACGTCCTAGTTTGCTGTTATCCAGGCCCATTATTTAGCCTTACACAGTCTGTTTTCAAGTTTTTAATCTTCTTTATGCCCCTTGGTGGATTCTTTGTTCAGTGGCAGTCTGGTTTTAGGCACATAAAGCTTGACCTGCAGTTGTTTCCTGCAGATGTTTGTACAACCTTGCTTAAGCCCAGTTCCTCGACTACCTATCAATTCCTTACTCCTATCAGATGGTGGGGGAAAACAGAGAGAGGCTGGTAAAAAGGGGTAAATTTTCAATTATAAGAAAAATGAGATCTGAGGATCTAGTGTAAAGTATGTTAATTATAGTTGATAAAACTGGATTGTGTAATTGAAATTTGCAAAGAGAACAGAACTTAAATGCTCTCGAAACACACACACACAAAAAGTAAATAGGTGAGGTGATGCAGGTGTAATTAACTCCATGGGGGGGGCATCCTTTCACAGTGTATACGTGTGTCAGTGTTGTACACTTCGAATATCTTACAGTTTTGTCAATCATACCTCAATAAAGCTGGAGGAAAGAAGAGATCTACTTTCTTCACAACTTCCTAGTATAAAATATACTATTGTTTGTTATAGTCACCATGCTGTACATTAGATCCCCAGAATTTATTCACCTTATAGCTAGACGTTTGTACCCTTGCACCAGTATCTCTTCATTTCTGCTACCCCTCAGCCCCTGGCAACCACCACTCTCCTCTTTATTTCTTTGAATGCTGAAGTCCATTATCTGATCAGGATTCTTGATGTGATTTGCAAATAATAACCAACTGTCTCAGAATCTTTTGCATTCTCTAGGGCAACCCTAACAAAGCATCACAAATGGATGGCTTAAACAACAAAAATTTATTCTCTCACAGTTCAGGAGGCTAGAAATCCAAAATCAAGGCATTGGCAGGGCTATTCTCTTTCTTGAATGGGAGAATCCTTCCTTGACTCTTGGGAAGGTAGTTTCTGGAGGTAACTGTTGATCATCTCTTTGGTATCCTTTGTCTTTTAAATCACCACCCAATCTCTGCCTTCATCTACATATAATGTTTCCCTTCAATGCATATCTGTCTCTGTGCCCAAATTTTCCTTTTTGATAAAGATAGCAACTGAGCTTCTTTTTTTTTTCCCCAAATACTTTTATTTTATTTTTTCAGTGTTCCAAGATTCATTGTTCCTGTACCACACCCAGTGCTCCATGCAATACGTGCCCTCCTCAATACCCACCACCAGGCTCTCCCAACCTCCCGAGCAGCGACTGAGCTTCTTATATGAATTTATATCTACGTTAGATATTTGAAACTTCAATTGCAGATCCAATTCAGCAAATATTTATTAAAATTGTATTATATACCAGGTGGAGAGTTGGGAAATCCTTAGGGAAAAGAGAGATGAATGAAGCATGATTGGAATTCTCCAGGAGCTTCCAAAGCTAGTGAAGAAGAAAAGAGGTACATAAATAACTAAAGGGCAAGATAGAATAAATGTCAAAAATGAAATATGAACGAGACACTGAGGAGAAAGTGATAAGTTTTGACTGGGAAATTAGAGAAACTTGCTTGTAGAATTTAACCTGAGCTTTGAAAAATAAACAAGGTTTCAAAAAAAAAAAAAAAAGAAGAAAAAAAAGAAAAATAAACAAGGTTTCAATAGTTAGGAATTAGAGTAAGGAAACTCCAAGTTAAAATAATAGCTCAGCACAGAGATGCGAAAATACAGTGTGTGTTGAGGGAAACACAAGTAGTCTAATGAGTTGGATGTGAGACAGAGAGTGGTGTAAAACCAAGTCAGGGAGAGCATTCAATGTCACACTCAAACTGTCAATGCCCTTCAGCCAAAGACCCCCAGGAACACACCTGCATATAAAGTTGCATTATTTCATGTTGCATGGAGAAAGAACACACACCATGGGGAACTATACGTTCATCTCCACAGGAGGACTTTAGAAGGAACCTATTATGGGATTTGGGCTTTGGTTGGGTGATTTAGGGGAGCGTATAAGCAATTGGGGGTGTGCTAGGATTGGATGTTGGCAGCAAGTGGGAACAGGTCTGTGACTGACTCTCTCAGGAAGCCTTCTCTATAGGGAGGGGACACTAGAATGAGGATGGGAAATGCAATTGGGAAAGCAGCAGCAGGGGCTCATTTTGGCCACAAGTGGTGCCGTTTGGTATTTTGGGGGTGGCACAGTGGCCGTGTTTTTGTCAGTGCTTAGGCAAAATTATGAAGTACCCTTGCTTTGTCTCACTATATGATGGTCTCAGAGTAACCTTTATCGGCAGTAGGTATTCTGTGAGATTCTTTATGCACAGGGGAATACCATGGCCTAGCCCTGAGTGCCAGGCTAGTTTCCAAGTGTCAGGGATGCTCTTTTTTTCTTTGTCAAGACTTATAATGGCATTTTACAGGTAGAGAGAGTTATAGAAAACTTAGGAGCTAAGGATTAGTAAGTACCTCCTGACTGCATTTTGCCTTGGAGAGCTGCAAGTGAGATATGGCGGCCAGGAAACCAGTAGAAATAGTCCACACAAGAAATAGCGCCAAACCAGAGTGAATGTACAAGTCCACAAGGGCCTTGGACTCTGAAGCAGGGCCGGAAGAAGGAGAAACAAAGTAAAAGGTATGGTAGCACTAATTTACCATTCGGCCAGTGACTTGTAGCACTCCTATTGTTGCGGAACCTGGACTGGATCCTGGCGGAAAAACCAAGCGGCACTCGGAGACTAAGGAGGATTGGAGATTTATTAAAACACCGGTGGACTCAGAGGAGACCCTTCTCCAAAGATCTGAGCCCCAAGCACAAGCAGGGAGAGTAATTTATACCCTCCTACTTGCGCATACTTGGTATTTTGGCGCGCACGGGAAACAGGGTAGGAAAGAAGAACCGGAAGGGCTTTGAGACAGGGACTGGAGTTCCCTTGCCGGTTTGGTCGTTCAGCTTAAAGTACAGTTTTTTCCTTATCGCTATATGCTTAACGTCCTAAAATCCCTGCCAACATTAGGAGCTGCTGATCATGGTTTGCTTTTGATTAACCTCTCTTCTCAAAGTTCATTCTGAGAATTGCTTCTGAAACACCTTATTTAATAGATTGCCAAGTTCACAGATGCAGAACCTGCTTTAGAGAAGTTTTCTCATCATTCCCAATTAATACGTATCCAGATGAGAGTTGCTCTGGGATGTTAACAAGTTTGCCACAGGCATGGTTTTATTTATTATATTTTAATTCACTGGACCGTTGGATTTTGGACAAGTTGGCACTTACAGTCTGTGTCCACTCTATGTCCTTGCCAATTTTTTTTCCTGTCATAGTCAGGTGGATGGAGGGAAATGACCCTCTGTGAACATATATGTACTCATATGATACGGATGGGAGTGAAAATCATTTCCTTAAGCCATGCCACACATCCTATTTTAGAATTGAGCCTCATATGTGTTTGCGTATAAACAATCATAGCCCTGCATCAATGTATAAATATTGCCTAGGGGGAGTGGTTATCTGGTTATGAAACAATGGGACAGTTCTAAATCATAACAGGCAAAAAGGATGCTCTGATCTAGAGCTTCTCAAATGCAAACCTGAATATGAGTCACTTGGAGATCTCAAAATGCAGATTCTGATTTGATAGATTGAGTAAAGACAAACTGCTGTGTTTCTAACAAGTCCCCATGTGATGTGATACTCCTGGTCTGCGGACCACACTCAGAGTGGCAAGGCTCAAGTTTGTCTTTGCACTAACTTAATTTGTTGACAATCTAATACTCTATGAGCTCTCATTCAGTTTCTCTTATGGTTCTGTATTTTCTTTTCTCTTTTCCCCTGCCTTTGTGACACGTGTGGTCTCTCTTTGCTCCTGTCTTCCACTACTCTCGCCTCTGCTTTTTTTGCCCACAAAGGAAAACCTTAGTGAACCCACTGACTTTTGTACTTCATTTAAAAAGCAAGCCTAAGTTTTGAAATAGACAAGATAGATACAGCACTCAAGGGATATTGATTTATATCTCTTTTGTTTCTATTTTGTTTTGTATTTCAATTCTCACATCTAAATGCAAATTTGCATATCTGGGAAGAAACATTGGGCATATAGGCCCTTCTTGGGATTCACATCCTCTTTATAGGTTGGAAATCATCTGCATTCATGAAGCAGATTCTTGATTATATTCCTACATATTATCTTGATTCTCTTGAATATTGATTACATTCAGCTGTGGTCTCATTAGTCTCACAATCAAATGTGTCTTTGTAGCAAGCATTTAATTTTCCATGTCTAAAATGAAATAATGAAATCTATAACAGAGAGAGCACGCGTACAAGAACAGAGGAAGAATATTTTATTTCTTTTTCATCTTTTGTAAGAGCCTCTCAGCAGCCTATTTCTTTATAGTCTTGAAGATTGGTATTAAAAATATTTTTTCTTTTCTTTCCTTCTTTCCTTCTTTCTTTCCTTCCTTCCTTCCTTCCTTCCTTCCTTCCTTCCTTCCTTTCTTCTTTTTGGTAAACTGAATAATTTATGAAGTTCATCAGAGATCTTTACATTTAAAGACCACACACTGTGGTTCCTTTTGCAAATCAAATAATAGTAATAATAATTATTCCATATGATATCTAACTATTTTAATGGCATGTGGTTATTATACTTTTTTATCTCACCATCTCTAGCAGATATGTAGGTCAGGCTTCATTGTTGTTTGTATTTTATAGAGAATTGAAGCTCAAAACTAAAGTGAATTCCTTAAGATAATCTAGCTGTTGAGTGGGGAAGCCAGCAAAAAAATGCCACTCTCCCCATAAATCCCAAGCCTTGTACATTCCACTTTGTGGAATGATTGCTTCCTAATAAAGCTCTTGGACAAATTCAGATTTCCTCTATTTGTTTTAAAAAGTAGTCACTACTTTAATACAATATTACTACTGTAATATAATCGTGTAATCTAAAATTAGAGAAGAATTACACAATATTATGAAATACCATAGAAGTGTGTGTGTGTATAAAGAGAGATACTAAGAGATAATAATGTCTGTATCTATCTGAGATTCAATATCCATCCTTAAAAATGTAATATATCATGTGAATTTGTGAACCAATGGGCCATTAGCTTTACCTGGGTAGAGATTTTTCATGCAGTATTTCTTTTATATCTGGGAAACTGATGAAATTGACTTGTACCCTTAGGGATTTGCAGGGATTACAAAGGAAATTGAAGCGGATTTGAGATGATTAAGTTATAATATTATTGCAGGCTGTACTTAATTTATTCTTTTTATTTTTTCCTCTGGATCTTCACCAATGAATCTATTTGCCAGGTGTCTGAAGGAAAAACAAAAATGAAAATGTTAGAGTTGCTTCTTTGCTCTCTGCTTTGTATGAGTAGTGCTAGGCAGTGACTAGCTTTGATTTAAATGTTAATCTGGGGTTTAATTTTATGTAAAAATTCAGTTTGGGGGTAAAAGTTAACTTTGATGGCAAATAGCTCTATCAAATATCCATACAAATGTTTATAAATCAAATGTCTTATTTTTTTGGAGCAAAAAAAATCTTGGTTCTGAAGCAATCCTTTCAGAAATGCATATGCCATTACAGGAATTTTTACCAAAGAAAATACTATGAAATGAATTGTCCATACTTCCTGCTCAATATCGGCCACTCATGTCTCATCCTTCTCCTCAAGAGTCTCGAATGTGAAGGTGGTGTGTAATGCATAGTCAACACTGTCTTCATTAAAGCACGTATAACTTTGACATCTAAATATGTATGTATTTTATGATATTTTAAGCCATTTCCCATTTTACTGACCTGAAGCAGTAGAGTGAATCTTTTTGAAAGCTAATTTCTGTGTCTTAATGGGTTTGTTTCCTTGCCTCAAGATGTATATCCCTTTGTAGTTTCACAGGAAGCTAACTTATGCATGGCTGAGACAGCAAGCCATTGAGCATAGCTACAGCCATGAAGAAGGCTATGCTCAATGGACCCACTGGCTTCTAGGATCATTGAAGCCATGTTAGATTTGCATTTTAGAAGCCAAACCAACTGCAGTGTAAACTCGTTTCTTGGCAGTTGCCCACTGGTTCAAGAACATGCCCAAAAAGTGAGTTCCATATAGAAAACAGTTTTAGAGCATTGCTGTAATTTCAGACATCCAAAACAAGAGTGATCAGGGTGCCATGATCTCTGAGATTGCTAATTGTGGCCTCCAAATGGGGATGCCTCAATTAACATTATTTAAGAGCTCAATTTTCTTCAAAGGAAGGAGAGGAGAAATGTTAGCCAACAGTTGGTAAAAGCCGCAGCAAGAGTGTCTGTAAAATGTTTACTTTGGAAACAGTCCTCATTTCACATTTAATTTGGGGAGTTGGGTGTGATTAGTCAATAGATACCAAATTATCTAACTCTGTTCCTTCTGCATAAAACACTGTCCTCCAAAGCCAAATCTATTCAAATACTGATGATTTTCCAGACTCAGGCCAAATGTTGTGTAGCTGAGAATCCTGACAGTCGCTTTCAATACTGAATTTTTCTAGCCTCTGAGCTTCCATAGCTATTAGAGTTTGTACCACTGTTTTGTTATATGTAATATTTGCTTGTCTTATGGACTATGCATGTGTAAACACACCCATGCACATGAATACTTTTAGTGAATTCTAAACTGTTCTGCAAAGTGCCCTAAGGGATTGTGGGAACATAGCTCAGTCTATCTCTGTCTTATAGGATTCTCCCCTAACCTTTTATTGAAGTATGAAGTCTACAGATAAGTATAGAAACCATTAATATGTTTCATATCCTCATTTTCAGTTTCTTAAAAGCATAAATTATAACTTGAAATTGCTTCTATTTTCAATAAATATTTATAGACCAACTAATTTTACTGAGCAGAGGAACTGAAGGTCAGGCCTGGTCAGGTTTTCCATGGTCCAAAGAGATTGGATCTGACATTATTTGCTTTTCTAATACTTCGACGACACATTTAGTTCTATAGGAATGCTCTCAATGCTGAACACTTAGCAGTAAAACCTAATCCAGTCTTGCTTTTACCTGTTTCTTCAAGAAATTAGAAGATGCCTGTCTTCTAAAAGTCCACAGAGTTATAAGAGGAAAAAATTGTAACATAAAAACTATCAGAGCAATCTCTAGTTATTCATCCAAACTCAATTAGTCTTTTCTGGTTGAGACATAGACAGAGAGTAGAGTGATGGCTGTCTTAATCTAAAATTCGTAGTAATAGATGGGTAAAATCTAGCAAGCTAGCAATTGGCCAAGCAACATTTCATGGCATCTAAAGCAGTGTCTGGAGCCTTCAGACAAGGCAGAGGGGATCTAGGAGTGAGTGTGACATTACGTAGTTGAAGTTCAAGAGTGGAATTATCTGTCACTTTGCTGTCAGGTTCATTCATCTCTGCTGGACCGGGACAACACTGTGATTTCCTGCTAAGTTAAGCAGACACTCAGGACAAGCAAGACACCTGCTTGAAAAGAGAGAGTTAACAACGATGTGTAGGTAGTGGAATGAATCAAAAAGTAAATAGAAAAAAGTCAGAAGGATATAAAACTGTGCATATATGAATCTAAAGAAAAGATGGTTTTCAATTTATGGAAACATAACAAGTAAAGGTAAGGAAAGGAAGTCTGAGATGATGACAAACTCCTCAAAGTGATATAGAACACTGTTAACACTGGCCAACTCGTACAGAGAGATTACAAATGGATTATCTGCAAAAGTCCCCAAGATTTTTTTAAATTTTATTTTGCCCTATTCATCAGAAATCAGTTTATGAATAGTCTAGGTGAAGTTTATTTTAGTGCCAGGTTTCCTTGGTGATAGTCATTTGCCACCAGTTAATAAGATTGCATTTATGGAGAGGTGCTTTTTCCCTTTGATGACAGTGATGGAGGGTGCCATTCCATGGTGAGCACTCGTCTCTACTTGAGCTGGAAAGGCTTACTCTTTAGTCACTACTCCAGGTTTGGCAGCTGAGGGGGAATATACACATTCCATTAGTCAGGCATGGGTGTTATATAGGACTATGTTTTATTCTTTTTAAAAACAAAAGCAAAAACTTGTTACCTATTCATGATAAAGGATAGATTTTAAAATAATGACATGTTAAAGGGCCAGCATTATAAAATACACAAATAATGAGGTAAATAAAAATGGTGTCTGTTTTGGTGAATTTTAAACCATGATCAACCAAACACCTTTGCAATGACTTTTCTGCATATGTTAATTAAAAATTATTCTACCTACTCCTTATCTTGGCTGTAATGTATGAATCTCAGTGACTGAAAATCTAGTGGAGGCTGTGTGACTTCTGACTGCTCCAAGGAATCTGTGTTCTTTGACATGTCAGGAAATAAAAGACAGGCAGAGCTATATGAAAGCAAGATCTCAACACAATACCTTTAACTATCTATAGCAACAACCATGGGAGTTATTTTTGCCAATTATGTCATTTCATCATTCAAATTTATTATTCTTGTACCATAGACTAACCAATCTAGGGCAAATTTTATTTTTTGCTTGGTACTGTTCCTTTCAGACAACAGAGGCAGAAAAGAAAGGAAAATGGGGATAAAGGAGAAGTTATGAAGACAGGAGGAAAAATACATTAAAGAAGGATCTAGAGAAGCCTTGCCTTTCAAATCTGGCTTCTTTGTGTAAAACAAAGGGAAACATCTAATGACCATGTAGTATGGCAAGCAAACTAACATTGAATTTGCAGTGAAATGACTTGGAAGTCAGCTTTACTACTGACTATTATAAGATTATGGACAAGTTATTGTAATTTTCTTACCAATGAAATAGAATAATAATATAGAATTCAATGCTTATTTTAGGGGAAAATACGCAGAAAATATCATCCATTATTTAACATAGTAGGCACCTCATAAATTTTGACTAGATTTAATTAAATAAAGTATATCAAATTTATGAAGCACAAGTTATCAAACAAAGTAGAGCAGTTTTATTGATATAATTGGAAAACTCTAGTAGTAGATCTGATAGATTGGCCATTGTCAAATATTTAATAGATGATTCCAAGAAATTTAATAATATATATTATTCTCCCTCAGGTAGTAAGGACTTTAAAGAAGAATTGAAAGGATTAGAATAGTCTGGGTTATTAATGTTATTAGTAACAGCAATAATGATAAATGAATAATGATGATGATTCACTATACTGCTGCGAGGACAAGGTCACATACTTGTCAGCTGAATTCCAAATCAGAATTCTCATTAAAACCCTGATCATTTGAAGATGATGTTAAATTGTATATTGATGAAATCTAAAGGCTTGGAATTGACTAGTTTGAAATCCACCAAGTTTGAGTGTTCATAAAAAGATTATTAAATGTTGAAATCTCTTTTAGAGAAACAGGATATCCATCTTCTTGGGAAATATATGTTGAGTCTAATTCTGCTATTACATTCCTTAATGTTTCCAAGCTCCTAGACTTCATTTAATATACACAAACCATGATTTGTTTATTAAGATAATTTCTGAAATTGTTCAACTGATAGATTATAATTGAGTACTGGGAAACCTGAGCAAAAGGAGTTAAATTTGTTCTCTTCCTGTACCCACTACTACAGTCTATGCTTGGACTTTCATACTCTCTTTGTAGACTGATAAACTCTCTTAACTTGCACTCCATATTGGTAATAATACCGCATTACTAGTGTAACAATGTTCTATCACATGCAACCAATCATGAATTGGGTCCTACAGCTGCACAGTTCTCCAAAGAAAGCTGGGGAAATGAGTTTTCTGGAAAAGGGATGTGGGCGGGCCATAGCTGGCTTAGAGCAACTCTGTTTCATTCCTTGGGGCTGAGGATAATGCATAGTGAACAAAATCAGGATTTTTTTTTAACAAAAATGAGTGGGATACTCTTTGGTGAAAACTTCGTGTCTCCCACACCAAGCAGTTCAAAACCTTTGAAGTTAACATCCTTCTGGGGAAAAATTGAGGCCTTTGGGGAAGTACATGAATTAAATCCCCATGGTACAGTAACTAAAGGGCATGGATTTCTAAGCACCAATGTGCCTTTACTGAATTTGTTTTCTGTTTACCCTTCAGCACTTACCAAATTAATAGAATCTGTAAATGGCATTCATTTGCTAAATAGTTCCCCAGGGGCCCCAGGAGCTATGAGCCAAATCCCTCAGGTTTCTGCAGGCCTACAGTTGAACAGCTGTAGCAGGCACTGGGGGAGAATATTAAAGAAACTGTAGATACGCAGGACTGCCAGCTCATACTCATTAGACTGTGTCATCATGGAACTCCACACTGCACAGTAATTGCATTCAGGAGTAGGATGGAGTTCCGGAATATTACTAGAGAAGTTTCCTGGAAGAGAAAAATGTTGGGCTGCCTTCTCAATTTATGGCCAAAATTCAATCTCCTCAACAGAAAGTCTTTCAAAGAAGGGAAACCGAGGCACGGAAATCTTAATCTAAATGTAAGACAGTGAAACCACTGATGAGGTAGGGACAGTACCCTTATCTTCTAGTCCATCGTATCATTCTTGTAATTGCTCCCCCCACCCTCCCGTATACACAATGAAAAGAGAAAGGAAATCAATCTTTTCCTTGTTACACGTCTTCAAATTCTTGAAAATGAGATCATCACGGCCACTTGAATTGGACTTAATATATGGAACACTGAGTAAAAAAAAAAAAAGACTTGCAAAGTTGCAGGAAGATGATGACTGTATTTCAAAATTTCAGGGCAAATTAGAGCTGGTGTCCTATTCTAGGAATGTTTGGTGATTATATTATAAAAGCTCATGCAAATGTGAAAACCATGTGTCAAACTCCTTTTATTTCTCTTTTTTAAAAACAGAGAAAAACCCTCGAACATTTGCTTCTTTGTCATTAACAAGACTTGTGCATTGGGAACTTATTTAATATTACTGCTAAGGAAGTCATTTTAATATCTGCATTTGTAATTAAGTTCACTTCTTTAGAGGAATCTAGAAGTCTGCCCCTTTGACAGTGTAAATGTTATGCAGCTTTCTCTCTCACTTTTCTCTTTCTCAGTCATTCCTGTATACTTATTTGACAACACTAATTCTCAGCGTGCATTCGGTATGCTATACATTGGACAATGAAACCTGAGATATTTTAAAATTTATTTTGATAACTAATAACTACTGGTAATGAAAAATAATCTCTAGTAACAATAATAATAATATATAATATGCCTTCCCCCAAAAATGACCATATGTATTTGTTTCATCTTGACTTTTACTATCCATCACTGCTAAATTTTAGCAAAGTTGGAAGGACCTCTTGAATATAACTCTCAGAGTTGACAAAAGACAAAATTGTATTGGAAATGCACATGAATGGTCTACTTGGACATCATTGCCTCTCATCATAGTTTTCCTTTCCTTAAAAGTGAAGTTTTAAAGTTTTATTTGAATTAATATACTTTAACTGCTCTGAAAGAACTGTCCTATTTTCAAAGTTTTTTTTTTTTCCTTTTAATTGCTAGATTATTCTCTTTTATGTATTACTTTTAATGTTGGAGACAACTCATTCTTTTTTTTTTTTTAAGATTTTATTTATTTATTTGACAGACAGAGAGAGATCACAAGTAGGCAGAGAGGCAGGCAGAGAGAGAGGGGGAAGCAGGGTCCCCACCAAGCAGAGAGCCCAATGTGGGGCTCGATCCCAGGACCCTGAGATCATGACCTGAGCCGAAGGCAGAGGCTTTAACCCACTGAGCCACCCAGGTGCCCCGAGACAACTCATTCTAAAGGAAAGTTTATTTCTAGAACTGCTTTATTGGAAAATCTCAGCATTAAGTGATTAAAAATTCTGAGACTAAAGAATTCTTCCTCTAGATATAATACATAATAACCTAACTAGGTTCAATATTTTAAAAATTATAAAATTTAATTCTCTGGATCATAGAGTAGTATTTTAACAATTATGAGTAACAAACAATATCATACTGTTTATGGGAAGTGATATGCAGCATAGATTTTTATCAGGTGCATTTCATGGGAGTGCAGCTATGTTGACTTGATATTCTATTAATTTCTAATATTGTGCAGCAGTTTGCTTTTCAAAGCAATGAATGGAATTCAAAGTAGAACAAACACTTGTATGATACTTATTACTTGTATTAAGAACATATAATTTTAAAACACAAACATTTAAATATAAGGTAATTATCAAGCATGTATAGTCTAACCATCTCTAAAAGATTCCTTCTAAGTGACCATTCTGAATTTTAGGGACCTTAAGGATGATGAAACCCATCAGCAGTGGCCTAGTCTTTTTCACACACTTTCTGTTGGGCATATTCAGCAAGGCTTGGACAATCATTCAAACACCAGAGTAACAAAAACATAAAAACAAAAACAAACGTCTCCAAGAGGCAGTTGTCATATGGTAAAAAAATCATTATTTCATTCATTTATTCAATAAACATTAACTGCGCAACTAGTTTGTCAAAGTAAGGTTTTTGAGGATTAAGGAAAGCTTTTTTAGATGGAATGATGCACTAGAGATGGAGTTAAGTGGCACTAAGGCAGAGAGAGGTGGATAGGGGTGGGGATATGGGTGTCCTAGATGCTGTCCCAAGGAGCTGTGGCTCCAGCTTTGTGATGGCTGGAACCTAGTGAAGTTCTAAAAGCAGATGAATAGAGTAGAATTCACGTTTTAGAAAACTTACTCTGTTAGTCTTATAGATGATGAACTGAGGGTAGGAAGGATGGGTGAACAATAAGGGAGGCAGAAGATCAGTAAGAAGTCTGGTTCATCAAATACCATTTAGACCAGAGGTCAAGCAAAGTTCTGTGTAAAAGTCCTCGGAGTAAATGTGTTAGACTTCACAGTCCACATGGTCTCTGTCATAACTACTCCACTCTGTGCTGTAATGGGAAAGCTGCCTTAGATAATATGTAAACAAATGAGCATGGCTGTGTGCCAATAAAACTTTATTTATAAAAACAGTTATCAGGCCAGATTTGACTGAAGGGTCACAGTTTGCCAACCCCCAATTTAGACGATCCAGTATGCATTAAAGATAAAAATTGATTGCCTTATTAAAACTTGCTATTTTTACCTATGTTTATAGTAGCATTATTCACAATAACCAAATAGTAGAAGCATCTCAGGTGTCCAATCGATGGATGAATGGATGCACAAAATGTGGTGTACACATACAATGGAATATTAGTCAGTCTTAAACAGAAAGAACTGTGGGGTGCCCGGGTGGCACAGTGGGTTAAGCCTCTGACTCTTGGTATCCACTCAGGTCATGATCTCAGGATGGTGAGATCCAGCCCTGCAATAGGCTCCACCCTCAGTGCAGAGTCTGCTTGAGATTCTCTCTTCCTCTACCTCTACCCCTCCTGCTCATGCTCTCTCTCTCTCTCCCTCTAAAATAAATAAATAAATCAAAAAAAAAAAAAAAAAAAAAAGGAGATCGTGACATTCTACACCATGGCCTAACCTTGAGGACATTACGCTAAGTGAGCTAACCAGTCACAAAAGGACAAATACTGTTATGATTCCACTTATATGAAGTGCCTGGGGTGGTCCTATTCATAGAGACAGAAAGTAGAAGGGTGGTGCCCGGGACTAGGGGAGGGGGAATAGGGAGTTCATGTTTAACGGGCACAGAGTTTCGGTCTACAAGATGAAAAAATTCAGAGATGGATTGTAGTGATATTTGGACAGTGTGAATATACTTAGTGTCTTTAAACTGTATACTTAAAAATGGTTAAATGGTAAATTTTATTTTACATATATTTTACCATAATTTTTAAAATAATTACTGAAAGGGCAAAAAGCTCGTCACTACTGCTCCATTCCAGTTCTGTTTTATTATGACTGTTAGGCCGGCTGGCCATGCACATTTATTAAAACAAGCAGGAAAGGGAGGGAAACCTATTATCGAACAGTGATGCAGGGGCACTGATACAGCGGCAAGATCCTAGACTTCGCCTATACCGATCTGGATGTTTTTGACTTTAGGTAACAAAAACCCTGAATCAAACTGACTTCAACAATATGAAAATTTATTCTTAAACATCGCACGAAGTCCAAGGGGAATGCAGCGTATGTGGCTGACTTGTAGTTCAACTATATTCTCCAATCACATCCTGCAGATCTGCCCATTTCCCTCTTCTGCCATCAGTGGAGTTGGTGTCCTTCTCAGCCTGGTGGCAAAGTGACTATTGCAGTCCCTGGCACCCTGAACAGAAGCGACATCTGGGGGGCAAGTAAGGTTCTCCCTCCTAGGACTACTTCTTAGGCATGAAAACCACTTTTCTCATTGGCCAGACCTAGGTCACGTGGCTGACACTGATTCTGCGTGACGTGCCCGGGACTGACCTGGCATCGGTTCAATGGTGGTTCATTTCTGAATTTTAAGTGTGGGGTCATTTCTGGAGGCACTTGGCTGCCTGAGCTAAGGAAGATCCCTAAACAAAGCTGGATTTGGTTTGGGAAAGAAGGCATGCAGTTGGTGGAGAGTGGGGTTTGCCTACAAGTTAGACAAAAAATAATATACACATACTTTGGAGGATGGAAATCATCACTTTGAGGAATATGGTATGTGTGAAACAATATGAGAGGGTCTTTGCATTACCTCACTTAATCCTGAGGCAAAAACTGTCAGAAGAAATCCACCTCCTCTTTTTTTTAGTAGAGGAAGGGAACTGGCTTGGAAGGTTTGAGAACGTGTGCCCCTTTCACTCCAAAACCTCGGCTCTTTATATGCTGTGGCACTATCTTCGAAAATAATCTATAACTAACTCCACGGTAAAAAGCAGCCAATTCTTTCCACAACCATAATTGTCAGGTAGTTTTGTTTTGTTTTGTTTTGGTTTTTGAGTTTTTTGTTTGTTCGTTTTTACCATTTTAATGCAAGAGACTGGGAGATTCAGGGAATAAGTTCACAAACGTCTTAAGTTCACTCAGTTGGTAAGTGATAGAGCCAGGATTCAAACCAGCTTCCCTTACTACAACCTCAGTATCCTTGACAGTGTGACCTGGGTAACCCTTTGTTGTGGGGGCTGTCCTGACCATGGTAGAATGTGTAGCAGCATCCTTGGCTGCTACCCACTAGATACCAGGAGCCCTTCTCCCTCCGTCCTAACAACGAAAAATGCTATCATCAAATGTCCCTTGAGGGGAGGGGGATATCACACAGAGCTGAGAACCTCTGGTCCCCACCCCTGTCTTTCCGCGGTGCTGCTCTGTTGCCTGTCCTGAAGCAATTCACAATCTGGTACGTGGCAGAAGACGGATGTAGAGTGTTGTACCGAGAGTCGGTATGGAACCCGAAAGGGCAGGACACAGTGGTTTTAAAAGCATAGGCTTCCCAGCTAGATTGCCTGGATTCAAGATTCAGATCCAACACTCACTAGCTGTTCTCCATGGACTAGATATTAATTTTCTGTACCTCAATTTCCTCATCTATAAAATGGGAATACTAATAATACCTATTTGGCACAATATAACCTCCCTGATTACGGCAAGCTGGACTCCTCTGCAGAGCAGGGTAGAAAGTGGAGAGTAAGAGGCTTCTATTTTGAGCCCACCACCTGATTTTCATTAGCTCTGCAGGTTGATTTTCATTATCCTTGCCCTGAGGGCTGGAGTTTATGTTTCTGGCCTCATTGCAGAAGGAATAGCTGTTTTATAAGGGTATTTTTGTTTTTGTTTTTGTTTTTTTTTTTTTGGATGGAGATTAAATAAATAACACCTTACCGGATTACACAATTGTAGCGGAAACTTTTTGCTCTAGTCTGTCCTGAGAGACTCCCAGAAACAGAGTTGTCAGGGTAGGAGTTTTTGGCAGTTTGCTGGTGTAGGTCTCAGAGAGACTGATGATCTGTTTAGGGTTGCAAAGCTAGTTTGTGGGAACCTTGGTTTCTGTCAGTTCAGTTTGATTCCTTAAACCTCTCATCAACATTTTCTGGGATGGGGATCTTTTGTAGATGCATAAGATACACTTGGAAATGATACTGATTGGAAAATTTGCAGCTAATAATATTTCCCATCAATTAAAAAACAAAAATCCAATGAAAACTGTATCTTTAAATGTACATATTTATTTCTTAGTAATGTTTGAATGTCCAGGGGAAACACTGATATTTTTTTCTACAGTTTATTATTTTTCCAGAATAGTCACTGATGTTACTGACTCGGATCTATTTAAAGAAATAAAGAGCGGGCACTTTGTGAGGTATTAAGCTGGGTTTTCCCTAGTCACTCTGTAGTGATAACTAGAGTAACAGTGTCCACTACTGGCAAATCAGATAATTGCACCGTACTTTGTCCTTTGTACAGTTACTGTCTGTAAGGAAAGGATTTTACCTTCACCAGGATGCAATTTCACGTTTTTAAGGCATATATTCTGACAAGATACCTCTGTGGTTTTAAAAAAAAAAATTAGTTTTCAATTAGTCCAAAAATCAATTAATGATTTGGCTCTATAACTCTAAGAATACAACAGAGTAACCATTTCTATTTTAAGATAATTGAGGTTTAATAAGAGAGTAGAAAATATAATTTTATAGAAAAACATTTGTACTTGGTGTTATCAAATAAGCAAAGTCAATTATGATTTTATGGTGAAATTTTTTTTTTTTTTTTACCATTTCAAACAATGATTCACCAAAAACGTGCCCAGATTTATCCTTTTCAGTACATTCATTGTAGGCTTGGAAGAGGAAGAGGAGAAGACTATTGAAGTGGGATCCCCCCCCCCAATAATTTGCTCAAAATCCTAAAGGACAATTCGGTTTGTTAAATTTCTGAAGCACATTTTGTAATCGAAGGACTTAATCTATTTAACGGGACAGTTGGATAAAAGCCTAACTAGAAATGGCTTCTTTTCCACGATTTCTAGTTTTAAAAAGGCTTCTTGGGTTTCAATGCCAAAAACAGGCAGCAGAGGGCCCAGCAAATTTTACCTATCAGGAGACTTGCTGAAACTGAGGACACATATCTGGTCTTCTTTTAAATTTCTCCCTAAAATGTGTGCTGTGTATGGTAAAAGCTAGAGGTGAGTTTTTGTTTTTGTTTTTGCTTTGTTTGTTTTTTGCTATAGGAAGAAAAAGCATGAAGAACATAGATAAAACAGTTCTATCGTGTTGGTATAATTTATGGAAATTGACAAATAGCAATTTATCCTGGTAATAGAAATCTTGCTTGGATAGTTAACAGCTACTGTAGAATTCCAGTGTTTATTTGCTTCGAGACTGGGTAGCTACAGCTAGAAGAGGGACCATCAATCCTCGATGAAGACTGTGCAAAATGTTGCAGCCCTGTCCCTCGTTCCCTCTGTTCTTGCTTTGTGATAAATCCCAGTTTTTGAGATTTGTAGCTATTGGCCTCTAGGTACCAGAACTGGGTAGGCTAATATCAACCTCTGCACGATTTTACTGCTTTTAGTTTATGAGGCTATTCTTTCTTGACTCTTCAGGTCTCACTTGGCATGCAGGATCAAGATTTGTCCCCTCCCTATGTCTTACTGGTGTCACCCACTGGGAATATTATCTCCCTAGGAACTTTATCCATCCTTACCATATTCTGTTTCCGGGCTTCTGTCTTTCAGATCTTCCCACAAGCAGATTTCAGTTGCAGCATCTCTTAAACATTTATTCATTGAACAAATACTTATTGAATTTGACTCTGTGCCAGGGCTTGGGAATGGAGCAATGAATAAGACCTATAAGGCCTCTGCTCTCATGGAGAAAGAAAAGTCAGGAGAGCTTAAAGACAAAACCCAAGAAGAACTATCACACTCAGAAAAGATCTCTGCAGACAAAGGAAGTAGGCTGAAATCTAAAGAATGCAGACAGTTCCTTACATTGGATGGGCAGGGAAGATCTCTCTGAGGAGGTGATATTGGAGTGGAGACCTGAATGACAGGGAAGGACAGGTTCTACCAAGTATTTTAGATACAAAAAAGCAATTTGTGCTGAAGCCTCAAGCTTTGCATGTTGAAAGAATAGAAAGTAGGCCACTCTATCTCCCTGTACTGTTTTCCTTTTCACCTTGAAAGGACGGGTAAGTGCAAGGAATACTTTTCTCATCTATCTCCCACTGGAGAATCATGGCTCCATTGAATGTCTGTGCCTTCCCTCCTCTCTCCTTAACCAATGCTTCTCCATAGACTTCCAGAGAAGAGGTGACCTCCTCTCACCTCCCAACAACACTTTGAAACTAGTCCCCTGCGCTTTATCCTATATGTGAAAGCCCACTTATCTAGGCATGCTGTTTGCTGAATTTCTTGCTAGCTAAACCAAGGCACAGATAGATATTTATTGCCAAAAAAAAACTTTGATCAAGATCATTGAAGGTAGGGGCACCTGGGTGGCTCAGTTGGTTAAGCGACTGCCTTCGGCTCAGGTCATGATCCCGGAGTCCCGGGATCAAGTCCCATATCAGGCTCCCAGCTCCACGGGGAGTCTGCTTCTCCCTCTGACCTTCCCCCCCTCATGCTCTCTCTCGCTCTCGTTCTCTCTCAAATAAATAAATAAAATCTTAAAAAAAAAAAAAGATCATTCAAGGCAAAAAGTCCTCTATTTTGCAGGTCCAGAGAGGTTACATGACTTGGACAAGGCCATTTTGCTAATTTAAGGAGGAAAAGAACCCAGGAATTCTGCATCTCATTCCAGGACTCTTTGAATTACCTGTTCTGTCTGCTCTAATACATTCCACTGCCACGTTCTATTTCACGCCTCCCGTCACTTTTTCCCCCTGTTCTCTTGGATCGTGTGGATCTTTCGTTTTCTGACCCTTCCCTTCATATGATTTCCTTCCAAAGCATGCCAGTTCTTTGCCCCGCCTCCATTTAATAGGAACATTTGGACCCACAGGTTTTTTCCCCCTATAAACTCAATGGAATGCAAACAGTAAGGCTACACACACATCGAATCTTTTTCACACTGAGGCTATTTCAGCTGGATAGTGCAGTCATACAAAACCAATTGGCATTTACAGTCTGTGAAGCAGGAATTAGGAAGAAGACAGAAGTCTGTGTCCCATTAGTGCATGGCGACATGATTTTTACAAAGCTTTATTACTGAAGATGCAAATCTGGCCGCGAAGAGTGCTGCATTCTAGGGTCTTATGTTAACTCCTTGGGACTTTCCAGACCTAATTCTTAGTTCTTCACTCAATCTTACTCAAGGTAGGAGTTGGCTTATAGTCAGGGATAACGGACAGAAAAAAATGTGCTTTCACTCTTGGGATCATGAAAAGTCACACAAAAATAGAGAATGGACTGAGATTGTTTAATGAGCTGGCGCAGTTTTAAGTCATTTCTAATGATCATTCTATGAATGTATATACTCGTGCTGTTAATGATGTTAAAGCTATTTCCAAGAGCACTGGAGAAGCCTTGCTGCCAATAATCAGGGAAAGAGGCCAAGGCCAGAAGGTCTATAAAATGCACAGAATTGTACTGAATGATCATTTGTCTGGAACTACAAAATATAACGTGGGAAAAAATTAGAGATCAATAAAGAAGGTGAAGTCCATCAGACTTTATTCATTCAGCAAACATTCCATGTTCAGCCATGGCCTCACCAAGTTCTTCTGATGTTGTAAATGAGCTAGCTCTATGGAGGGTTGGCTCAGCCTTGGCACTGTTGGCATTTGGGGTGGATAACTTATTCCTGTGAAAGTACTATACAATGCCCGGCATCACTTCTGGCCTCTTCCCACTAGAGGCTCCTAGCACCCATGGTCCCAGTTGTGACAACTAAAAATGTCCCCAGACTGCCAAATATGCCCTGAGGGGCAAAATTGTCCCAATGGAGAACCACTGCTCCTGGATGAAGACTTTCATTTTTCTCAGAGAGAGAATTCTTATTCATTATTGTGTCCTTTCTAATTCTAGAAAAGGACTTGAAGAAGCTTATGGGGAAAAATATAGTTTGGGGTATTTGTCAGTTTACTGACTGAAGATTAAATGAAATATAGTAACAAGGGGGAGAGATAGCAGAAATCTAGGCTGAGGATAATAATTATATTCAAAGAATGAATTTAATTTTGAGATTCCAAGGGGACCCATTTAAAAGGGAAATAAGTTACATAATTCATATTGACTGATAAGAGGAAAACATACACTAATTTTATTTGAGTTCTCTTTTCTGCCTGGAGTATATCAGGAGAAACATGCCATGATATTATTTTTAGTACCAATTTTTATTAGGAATTAAATAAATGTTCTTCCTATGTTTATACCTACTATCAACCAAGAGATAAGAGCAAAAGGATCAGGGTAAACATTAATTTCATAAAGACATTCTTCACTAGATGTTCATCATAATTAATTGTAACAGTTCTTGATTAAGAAAAATCATTTCTGGTAAATACACTTTATGCCAGTGAATTTCATTATTGTGTCTTCGGCAAATGGGTAAAAGTGGTCTCTGGCTGCATGAGGATGGTGCTTTATATCCACAAACAGATTTCATTTCCAAGACCAAACTGTGAAGTCACAAATGAAAACCTGATGAGACACCCGTGGATGTCAGCATAGCAGTCAGTACGTTGCTAACAGAACCCACGAAAGGCCCATCTTCCGGGGTACCTTTCAGAAAGACTGTAAAAAGCAAGCTTGGATCTAAGCAATATCACAAACGTGAAGGCTGGCCTTCCTGACTCCAGAGTTCTTCCTGTTCAAAGAAGCGTGAATTTGTTTTCAAATAGTGTTATTTGTTTGCTAGGGCTGCCATAACACAGTCCCACAGACTGGGTGACTAAAACCACAGGAAGCAATTTTCTCACCATTCTGGAGGCCGGGAGTCTGATAGCAAGATGTTGGCTGGGGTGATTTCTTCTGAGGCTTCTCCCCTTGGCTTGCAGACAGCACCTTCCTACCGTGTCCTCACATGGCCCTGCTTCTGCATGTGCATTTGGTGTCTCTCTTTGTGTCTAAATACCCAGTCAGGTTGGATTAAGGCCCACACTAAGGGCCTTATTTTAATTTAAGCATCCCTTTAAAGGCCCTAGCTCCAAATACAGCCACATTCTGAGGTACTGGGGTTAGGTCTTCAACATACGAATTTTGGGGGAACACAAGTCAGGCTGTAACAAAGGGCTTGCATGTTAATGTCATTTACGTGAGCAGTGATTCTAATATATTCATTATCCCCAGTTAGTTCCATTAATCCATAGAAAGAGATAGATGCAGAGGGAGAAATTTTAATCCACAGTGACAGTGGATTTAAAATATTCTCAAAGCATGTTATTCAGACTGAGGCAGGCTTTGGAGGTGCTGTGACAAATGCGAATGCCATCCTTTTTAGCAAGTGGGGTTTATGGGTATTTCACAGAGACACGAGTTGTATGAAACAGGCTTCATTCTAGCTGGTGTTCCAGGAACCCCCATCCCACCTTGTGTATCTGACCTTTCTGAGCTGATTTACTCCTCTCTAACTCTAGATAAAGAACATTCACTTGCAAACATCTCATGGAGGGTAGATTGAGGCTTTGGAGCAACTGATTCAATCAGGGTTATGGGCATGTTCTCTCATTCATTCAATCATTTGTTTATTCTCCCAACAAAAACTAGGGACAGTCTGTATGTACTAGGTATTGGGGAGACAGTGGTAAACAACATGACTCATTCTGCTCTGGAAAACAGGAGAAATAAGACAGGAGACCTAAGCTCCCAAAGGATAGATTTCTGGTGCTGATTTGGCATGGTGCCCTAGATTCTAGATCTTCTGCGTCAGATACTAAAATAATCTGTACCATAGTTTTCACAAACAGTTAAAATGCCCCTGAAATGCCAACGTTTTGCTATCCACAGTGGTCTGCATCTTATATTTAGAAGGATGATACGGGGGGATTTATGTCTCTGAATCAGGTTCTAGAAACTATGGTGACTATATTAGTCAGCATTATGTCAGGGAATGGATATGGCCAGAAGCACGGCCTTGGGGACCCTGGGGCAAGTGTCAGGATTAGTATATCCCTCAAAACTCAACTCTTCTCAGTAATCACTACTGGAAGTACCCTTCCAAACAAATATACTGTGAAGTTCTTTTCATTCCTTTGCCACATAAATGCCCATAACCTTCATGGTTTGGGCATTACAAAGCAATTTCGATCTGGTCTCAGGAAGCTACAGATGCTGTGACCTTGAAGCATACTTGCTTCCCCGCCCCATCTAGGGAACAGCAGGGAGGATCTTTCCTTTTAAGGTCTCAAGGATTAAAAGAGATGATATATGTTAAGGGTCTGCTACTGTCTGTGCCTGGCACTCAATAAATATTAGTTTATGCAGGATATTTGAGACCATGGAAAGGCACTTTCAACCACCACCATCCAGCCTCCAAAATCTCTCCCTTCATTGACTACCAGTATCTTACTTGTTTGAGATTACACACCCTATTTAAAAATCTCTTACTAAAAATTGAAACATCTTGGGGCACCTGGGTGACTTTGTCCATTAAAGCATCCAGCTCAGATCGGGTCATGATCTCAGGGTCATGAGACTGAGCCCCGTGTAAGCTCCATGCTGGGAGTTGAGTCCGCTTGGGATTCTCTGTCTCTCTCTCTCTCTTCCCCTCTGCCCCTCCCCACCACCCGCATGCACACTCTCTCTCTCTCTCTCAAAAAATTTAAAAAGTAAAAAAGGAATTAAAACATCTTACTTGAGCAGGAAAAGGGAATGCATTGCATGCATTTTCAGATTAACTGACCACAATAACTAGATGACAAAAAGAGCCCTGTGGGGAAAAGGGACAATTTGTTGGCAGACATGTGTGTGCATTTTGGGTTTTGTGTGTGTCTGTGTGCATGCTGGGGTTGTGGTTGGGGGCAGTTTGGGTATGAAGGAGCACCCAACTGGTCTATTGGTGGGATGTGAGGGGTCAACTTTACCCGGTTAGTGGGCACTCAGCAGTGGATATCAGGGGACAAAGGGGCTGCTGGATGCATCCCTAAAGGGGCTGAAAGGAGGATTTTTGTCTTATATCAACTCAGTCACAATTTGCCTGTACCCAATTATAGAAAGTGATGAGCTTCCAGCTATCGTTTCAACTTTAGCAGGAAATGTTTTATTAAAATGTATTCTTAGGAATAATTGCCTTTTCTTCTCTTTGATATCAATGTGCTGTACCTACAGTTCTATAATGTGCTTTTGTAGCTTTGTGAGTCTAAAACAAAAGCCAAATCTGAGCTTCCTTTGTAACAGTTTGGACCGTGGAATTACCCAACACCGGAGAGTCTGTGGCAGGGGGACATTACATCCCCCCAAACACCACCCACAGAGGACCTTTAATGGAAATACTGGTGTAGAGTTTGGGAAATATGGACTTCCAGAGAATCTCCATGTGCTGTAATTGTGCTCAGAGCTACCAGCTCATTTGAGTAGATGCTTTTGTTGTTTTTATTTATTTTCTTCTAATAATACTTTATTGAAGTACAACATATACAAAGTAAAATGCAAATATGTTAGGTGTACAGCTCAGTGAATTTTGGCAATATATGCATCCGTATAACCATTACCCGAACTAAGAGAGAGAATATTTCCAACAACCCAGAAGTCCCTCTGCCCCTTTCCAGCCAATCCCACCTCTGACAAAGACTTGATGTCTACGAATCGTAGATTCCACTTTCTCAATGGAGTCACAATTGTACTTGTTTCTGTCTACCTTCTTTAACTTCAACATAATGTTTTTTGAGGTCTATTCTGTTATTATGTGTAGCAGTGACTTGGTATTTTTTTAATGTACTATGATGTATGAATATAGCACAGTCTGTTTTCCATTCCATTCCATGAGGGACATTTGTGTTGTTTCCTTCTGTTGTATTTTGAAGAACCAATTAGGAGAGATGGTGATGGATAGAATGAAGAATTAAGGGTAAAAAAAAGATTGTTTTAAGATAGGAAAAAGAAAAAAAAGTGACAGAAAACAAGACTTCAAGATGTCGCTTATGGCTGGTTAGCTGGTCCTATTTTACCCTCAGATTTTAACATCCACAAAACAAAAACAACAACCACTTCATTTTAGATCGCTTGCCCATAGCTTAATTCAACTCAGCCATTAGTTATGTGAGA
>CM052883.1:8017167-8228153 GCA_028534135.1 Potos flavus
GATGGCTGCATAATATTCCATTGTATATCTGGACCACATCGTCTTTATCCATTCATCTGTTGAAGGGCATCTCAGCTTTTTCCACAGTTTGGCTATTGTGGACATTGTTGCTATGAACACTGGGGTGCATATGGCCCTTCTTTTCACTACATCTCTATCTTTGGGGTAAATACCCAGTAGTGCAATTGCCAGGTCATAGGGTAGCTCTATTTTTAATTTTTTGAGGAATCTCCACACTGTTTTCCAAAGTGGCTGCACCAACTTGCATTCCCACCAACGGTGTAAGAGGGTTCCCCTTTCTCCACATCCTCTCCAACATTTGTTGTTCCTGCCTTGTTAATCTTTGCCATTCTAACTGGTGTAAGGTGGTATCTCAATGTGGTTTTGATTTGAATCTCCCTGATGCCTAATGATGATGAACATTTTTTTCATGCTAGCCATTTGTATGTCTTCTTTGAAGAAGTGTCTATTCATGTCTTCTGCCCATTTTTTTACATGATTATCTGTTTTTTGGGTGTTGAGCTTGAGAAGTTCTTTATAGATCTTGGATATCAGCCCTTTGTCTGTAGTGTCATTTGCGAATATCTTCTCCCATTCTATGGGTTGCCTTTGTTTTGTTGACTGTTTCCTTGGCTGCGCAGAAGGAAGTCCCTTCTTGATGAAGTCCCAAAAGTTCATTTTTGCTTTGTTTCCTTTGCCTTTGGAGACATGTCTTGAAAGAAGTTGCTGTGGCTGATGTCAAAGAGGTTACTGTCTATGTTCTCCTCTAGGATTTTGATGGGTTCCTGTCTCACATTGAGGTCTTTCATCCATTTTGGGTTTATCTTTGTGTATGGTGTAAGAGAATGGTTGAGTTCATTCTTCTATACATAGCTGTCCAATTTTCCCAGCACCATTTATTGAAGAGACTGTCTTTTTTCTATTTAACATGATGATTTCCTTTTTAAAAAATGATGAAGAGAACAACATGTACCTTTCCAGTGGGTTCAAAATAAGTGTCAGACTGTCTTCCATTAAAGGACTTTGTTTTCCATATGCTAACAGAGAAATTACAGAGCAATGTTACAGGTCAGCACATGAAAGATATGTGTTTTCAAAAAACCTTTGAAAAAAATGTACCCTTAATTTTAATGGAATGTTTTGATCATTTACGTAATATTTTAGTATTTAAAATTGATCTCGGAGAGCTTTTAGAGAAGGTTTTTATGCTTGGGGCCCACATCCATCCCCAGAGGTTATTTTGATGAATTGCCTATGTTATTCTCATGAGCAGCAGCTGCAGAGCTCTACTGAACTAAAATAATAAACAAATTTATAATAGGAAGTGATGTGAAGAAGACTAAGAATGCAATGGGAAGGTTCAGGATGGGCCAACCATTTCCTCCAGCTATTGGACACAGTGATGGGTGCAGACCCACTGCAGATTACCCTGCTCATCTCTGCAGTATGCAGTTCTGATTTGAGGGCTTACTGTGGCCATCAGCACCCTG
Source organism: Potos flavus (assembly GCA_028534135.1). Lineage (NCBI taxonomy): Eukaryota > Metazoa > Chordata > Mammalia > Carnivora > Procyonidae > Potos > Potos flavus. Next base: position 8,018,658 of record CM052883.1, read on the forward strand.
TCCAGCCTACTCAGAGGAAATGAACCTTCTGAAATTATGAAACAACCAGTCACTGAATCACTTCTGGGGCCAAGCATGATGCTAGGCTCTGGGGGCACATTGTATGAGCAGTGAACAAAACAGACAAGACTTAGTAGGAAAGCTGAGAATTTCCCTCATCTTTCAAACATGATGGAGGAGGAAAGATGGGCATCCAGTTCAATGTTTTTCAGAAAATTGAGATATATGTAGCCTCATTTTGAGGTCTCGGTGTTCACAGCTAAAGAGAACATCAAAATGTGTATTCTGAAGTGCCAAGGAAAGTGAGTGTATGTACTAACTCATTGTCCCCCAAAGGCTTAGAGAAATAATTGGTGTTAAGACTTGGAACTGAGACAGTGTAAGTGTAGGATATAAGGATTTAGGAAGCCAAGCCCAAGAAAGAAGAGAAGGCAAGAGTGAAAGGCTTTGTTTGAACTCTAGAGACAAGTGGAAAAACATCTATCACCTTGGCGGTAGTTCTCATGGGTGGGTCAATGTCATTTAAATGTACGTACTGACACCAGAGGGACAGAAATACAGGCGGCTTGTGTTGTGATAAAATACTTAAAGACTGTCGTGTGAGAGAGGGAACCATATTTCGTTCCAGCGGGCAATACAAAATCAGGCTTTGGGCTCAATTCTGAGAAGGGCATTCTAAAATTCAAGGTATCTGAAAATAGAGAAATGCCTCTTGAACTTTTGGGTCCTCAGTCATTGGAGAGTTCAAATGGAAATCACACAAACTCTTGAAAGGATTGTGAGAACGAAACAGGACTAGATGATTATAAGGCCTCTTCCTAGGAAATTCTGAGCAGAAGAGTAAATGGGAATTTAACAAACTAGTCTCTGGAACTCTCCATGGAAGCAGTTAGTTTTATTTTCTTTGACAGACCCAGAGTGTTTAACGATATTTATTTACATGTCTATGTGTCTCTGTGTGTGAATCTAAACCGAAAGCACAAGGACAAGCACAGTATTATATAATTTACTTCTGCGAAGAAAATAAAATTGAACTGTTGACATCAACTAGCCAGAAAAGTTGATGGAGAAAAGTTTGAGTGACTATATCCCTCTCGGATAAATTAAAAAAAACCTGTGTGATTGTATAACCACAGAGAGGGCATCATGAGACCCAAGTGTCCCAGTGACAGAGATTATTTCTGTGTTTACCGGTATAGCATTAATACTGGAATATGGGGACATGAGTGTGCTATAAATAAAATCAGGTCTGTTTATCCAGGATCCAAAGTATGGTCGTAAAGAAAGCAATGTTTTATTGCAGGAAATTAAATTTGCTCTTTATGACACCGGACCTTGTAAATACTCTCAACCCATAAATTATATTACTCATATCCTAAAAAGCCATATTGAAGGCTATCTTAAAGATGGTAACCTTGATTTTTCAAGGAAAATATGTTATTTCTTTCTTGTTATTTTTTTATTTGTTTGTTTAGGATGATCTTATTGGGACAGTAATATTTGACATCTCTGCAAGCAGGAAGGGAAAGGGAAAAAATTTGATGTTTAAGAATTCTAAATGTAAGGCTTTAGATACCACATAAATAGAAGATGCTCTCCTTCTATTCTCTAAAAGGAAAAACAGTATTATCTGAAACCTAGAAGAAAGAATAATCTGATGAGCTGATGGATGTCCACAGCTAGCTCCTCAACTAAACATAAAGACCTTCTTCTATATATATGTGTTGTCCTCCTATTTCTTCTAAATCAACATCTTTTTGATTTGGGTTTAAAGGTTTAAAAATGTCAACCTTTTATGATTATGAAGATAGCACATGCTCCTTGAAAACTTGGGTGGGGGGAGAGTACAAAGAATAACAATAAATAAATAGCTATAACCCACCACATACTGATAAACCCTATTTATACTTCAGTCTATTTTTATGCATGTACATGTATGTGCTGAATGACATATATCCCACACATATCGTATGTTGTGTATATTTTAACTCCAATGACCCTGCCTCTCAGATGAACAGAAAAGTATGGAGAAAACTCGGCATGAGAACAGTGAGATGACATGAAAATACCCAGGTAAATCCGTGGCTCCTATTACAAACCTAAATGGAAAAGCATCTTTCTGTGACTTATCTATATTATTTATTTGCTCAGCTGGTTCTACAGCTGGTGCAAATTTCTCCAAATGACATATGACTCCTAACATGGTCACCAGCTGAGGCTCTTTGTACCCCTTCTTCCAACACGGATGAGGTGCTTCGGATGCATACCACTGTTGCACCTGCCTTCACACATTAAGCTGTCGTAACTTGAGGTTTCTCTCATTTGACATCTTTTCTCTGGACTCACCAAGCCCCCCTCATCTATCTGGTGAATCTTTTAAAACTTTGTGTTACTCTTTCCAAGAGACTCTTCCTTACCTTCACACAGGTAGAACTGACTTTTCTTTCCATTCTTCTTGTGCGAGCTTTATACATAGCATCTGTGATACTGGGTCCCACGTACACATGCAGCCATCTTCCCCTATACTCTGAGCTGCTTGAGAGCAGACTCACTTTTTGCTAATGTCAGAATCCTGGGTCAAGCATAGTGATGGAGAATTAGTACTCAGTAGGTTTGTGAATAAGGTGAATTAATGAAGGGATGCATAAATGTAGGCTGATCAGGTAAACAAAGACATATACCTTTATAAAAGTTATCTTTTTATGAATGTATTGACTGACAAAAGCTTATTTTACAAATGTCAGATATGTTGTTCAAGGGTCTACTTGAACTGCGCAGGTCCACTGACGAATGGATTTTTTTTTATAAATAAAGACCTATAAATGTATTTTTTTCTTCCTTATGATTTTCCTAATAACATTTTCTTTTCTCTAGCTTACTTTATTGTAAGAATACAGTATATATAATACATATGACATACACACTATGTGTTAGTCGACCTATGTTATTGGTAAGGTGTCAGTCAACAATAGGCTATTAGTAGTTAAGTTTGAAGAGAGTCAAAAGTTATATGCAGACTGTATGGGGAGTTAGCACCCCAACCCCTATGTTGTCCAAGGGTCAATTGTAATTCATAGATAGCTCAGGATATTTAAGAATCATACATGTACTTGCACAAAAAAAAATAATGGACTATTGCTTAGCAAAAAGGGAGAGAGCCTAGTTGTGTTCTAGAAGTGCTAGGGGGACAGTGCGATGGGCACTTTCCTCTAAGGAAGCCAAGCTCTTGGAAGAAGTCGCAAGGTGTAAAGGAGAAGCCCTTGCATGCAATGTCAGGAGGTTTGGAGTCCAGGCCTGGAGCTGCTTCCAGTTAGCTTATTAAATAACTCATTATTTAATTTAGCAAATTAATTAACTTCCTCGGGCCTGAGTTTATTGCTTAGTGAAATGTGGTTATTAAATTAGATCATCTCTAAAGTTATTCCTTGTTCTAACTTTTAAAGGTGGGAGATAAGGATGTAATATAATAAATTAAGATTTCATTCAAATCCATAAATGATTAGAACTGAGAAATAAAATATGATTCTGAGGCACATACAGTAATTTTCCATTTGTTGAGATTAGCAAAAATTAAGATCGCTGAGGGCCTCCACAAACCTCGTTCTCTCAGTCCTCTTTTAATGCTTCATTAGTAAGAGTAGCTTCCTTTAGAGAAGGTATTGTTTTAAAAATTTTCCCATGTTACCTGGCATGAGACGGTGAGAATGGGGGAATGGGACCAAAAGTCTAGAACCCAAGGCCATTTCTTTCTTATTCTCTTCCTCCCTTAGACTAACACTGATCCAGTACCTGTGGTGTGTGGGCATGTGCAAGGCTCTAAAGTCATGAACTGTGCATTGGGACAGCTGGGAGTGCTTAGGAGCCTGGAGCCTGGAGTTTGAGAAGCTGGGAGCCATAGGCAGGAACTTTTTTTTTTCCTATTGAAGTATGTAGTTGACACACAATGTTACATTAGTTTCCAGTATACAGCATAGTGATTTGACAAGTCTATAGGTTATGCTATGCTTATCACAAGTGTAGCTACCATCTGTCACCAGACAACCTTACTACAGTACCATTGATTATACTCCCTCTGCTGTAGCTTTTATCCCTATGACGGGTGGGCATGAATTTGTAGACGGAAGATCAGGAGCACATTAGAGTCGTGAAACAGAAGCTATGTCAAATTTCAGAGAATTAGGACCCCTGGTTTATCTCAACCAAAGCAGACCTGAAAAGTAGAAAGCAGCGTTTGAATATCTGCTCTGACTCTTGCAGTAGGACACCAAGGGCTAAAATCGAGACTTTGTAGTATAAAAACATGTCAAATTGCTGTCCTGTTTTATAGTCCAAAATGTCTGGCATAAACTAATCTGTGACTTGTCCTGCTAGAATGAAATCTCTTGAGAGGATCTCTAAGCCTGTTTTATGGAGAGATGAACACGGGCCCGTGAGTGTGGCCAGAGCTGTCTTCTTAGCCCAGCTGACTGCATCTGAGGGAAAAATAATTCCCTTTGGACAGTTTATCACTGCCTATCGGGGAGAGATCCATTTACTGATATGTTCAGGTGTTTCCAGTTATGTATGAAAATATGAAACCTGCAAAATAGAATAGCTACTATTTTTGACTCACTGCCAAAGACTTCTTGCAATCATTGTATACTTCATCTCTGGAAACCAGTTTCAAAGCTCAGAGGGAGTCACAGGAAGGTCAAGTGAGTGACAACATAGGGCAAAAGGGGGGAAAGAGTGAGCAAAGAGAAATTTAGAGACCAGGGCTCTAAAATTTGTTTATATAAAATTCTTCACAGTGTTCTGCCTGAAATTATTCTTTTTTCTGAGATTCCTTTTCCTCTATCTATATCAAGTTCAGGGAAATATTTGATTCCTTTAAAAATCTTTGACTTGAAGGCTATCTTTCATTTGTAGTCAGTGTCAAATCTACGGGTAAGGCAAATTCCTACCTAAGGAGCTAGTCTAAATTTCTAAAAGGAAACAGCAATTATCTACCACCCCTACAGGCTACATAAAAATGAAAATGGAATGAGGAAAAATACTTTCAGAATCTATTTCCTTCATTTGGTGATAGCCTTAGGCTCTAAATCTCATCCTGTAGAGCATCACATGTCTGGCCTTAGTTTTATTCAGCTCGATTCCATGGCCCTAAATCTCATGAAAGGCATGATATAAACTAAAAAATTAAATTTTTCATGGATTTCTGTGGGACTCAGAAAATACATCCTCATGACCTACAGGGGAGCACACACAGTGACTCTGTTTCCACAACTGCTGAGAAATGCTAGACTTCTTTTTTTTTTTTTCCCTGAGAGATGCAATAGTTGAAGTCATAAGAAATTCAGGTAAGCAGGTGGTATCAGAGAGGCCTGGGCAATGATCAGACATTATTCTGAGCAGGGAGTAAAGCAACAGAAATACAGAAGCAGACAGTAGTTAGAAATTCAATCAAGCAAGCAGCTGGTATTTGAATGTGTGTATATATATATATTTGTAGGAAGCAGGACTGTAATTTAAAAACTGTCATTCCAGAGCAGTTATCCTGTCCATAGTAGTGAGGTTGGGTGGGTGATTGTCAAATGCTAGGGAGGGCTCTATTTCCATGTGCCTTAGATATGGGGTAGGTTTGGTAGACTGAATAATAGCCCCCAAAATGTCTAAGTCCTAATTCACACAACTAGTGGCTCTGTTAATTTACATAGCAAAAGGGACTTTGCAAATGTGGTTAAATTAAAGATTTTTGAAATAGAGAAATTATTCCTGATTATCTGGGTGGGCCCACTTTAATCTTCATAAGAGGGAGGCAGGAGGATCAGAATCAATAGCAGGAGATGTGACAAGAAGCAAGAGGGTGGAATGACTCAAGAAGAGCAGTGTGGACCATGGAACAGAATTGGCCTCTAGAAGTTGAAAAACCAGCATTCAGACTCTTTCCTCAAAGCTCCCAAAAGGAATCAGTGCTGTAGCCCTCTTGACTTAAACCCAAAAGAGACTGATTTGAGACTTCCTAACTCTAGAACGGTGAGAGAATAAATCTGTGTTGTTTTCAGTAACTGAGTTTATGGTGATTTGTTACAGAAACAATAGGAAACTTTCAGATTATTCAGGGAGATTCAGGGGAATAATTAAAGGATTTAATTTTTTAGTTCTTACATACAAAGTAGGACTAGGCTCAAGAATATGGCATCAATTTATAAATACTTTTCATAAGTGCATTGCACTTTGGAAATTATTTTCACATGCGTCTTTTAGAAGTGATTATATCAGAGATGGGTTAATATCAACTTTTCCAGGACTCTAAGTCTTAAGATATTTAGCTAGACTTTCTAAAACTCTGACCACTAAGGCAAGGATTGGTCCCGGAATTTAGAACATGTAGAGCAAGACTTAGAAGAAAGTGATTTCTGAGCTGTAAAAGGTTTTTGGATGTGTATAGAATATAATAGTTTCTGAAGGACTCCCGGGTCATATAATTAAATTGTATGTTTTCGTACACTGGCTTTTACCTCAGTTGAATTTCCTGGTCACTAAACTGTGCCAAAGATAGGGTAGCAAATTTGCATGTGAAATGATTTTTTTTTAAAAAAAACTGGAAAAATACACCAAAAAGTTTTAATATTGGAATTAGAGTTGGTTTTTATTTATCATTTAATTTTATATTGCAATTATTTCTCAACGAGCATGTATAACTTTTATAATCAGAAAACCTAGTATTGGGTGTTATGTGCTCTTTTTTTTTTTTTTTTTTTTTGCCTCCTTCTATACTTGTGGTTCTTATTCTTGCTTTGGATAGCAATTTCTTTAGGAATTGGATAAACACTGAGTCAGTGTATATAAACGTCCACCAGCACACCATCCTTTTCCCTTTAGTATAAATTCAGGGGAATCACAGATAATCCAAAATTCGTCCACAAAACTGCTGGGAGTCTTTGAATCCCATCTAAGTCTCCATTCTAGACTTGGTGCTGTGACAGCTAGTTACACTAAATAGCTGAGTGCTAGGTGGACATGGTATGGTGGAAAAGGCAGGAGCTTAAGATCTGACTCCTCCACTTCCTAGCAGTGTAAACACATGAATCATTTAACATCTTGAGGGCTTAACTTTCTCTCCTATTAAATGGAGATCAGGACACTCACTTCAATAAATGCTAAAGCTCTTCAGGCACAGCTCCCTTGCCACCGCCAACAACAACAACAAAAATGCTAAAGCTTGTCACAGATTATTAAACCCATATTATTTAGGTGTTTTATAAGTTGAGAGAGACATAGTCTTAGTTTTCATGTAAAGAATTATGACTAAAATCTATACTTTAATGTATTTCTAATTTCCACTTAACCTATTGAGAAAAATGCAAAAGTAAATTTAGAGAGGTATTGCACACTCTTAACAGTGGTAGCAAAAATAGCTATCTAAAGTCTTGAATTTGACCCTTAGAGTTTGCAAGTGACTCTCCTTTGGAAATCACTAGTGCTTCACCATTACTTTTGCCAGATTAAGGACTTTAGTTAATATGTTTTGGCACATATGCATGTGTGCATGTGTGTGTATGTGCATACATGTGTGTGCAGACACACATGTTTATATATGTGTTTAACCTATACATACCAAATACAAAGAGCATAATCAGTCTAGAGTAATTAATTGCTATGAAACTGGTCATTCTAGTAATCATTGAGTAGATACTGTTTACCATGTAAAATATAGGTAAAATTATATATATATATATATATATATATATATATATATTTATTTATTTATAAGCACACAGAATCTTTGCATAGAGAATATAAATGGATGTTTATTTCTCAATTCTTTTGGACATTGACTAATATTTTTTCTGTTAAGATATTTGTCTTTTAAAAAACCAAGGAACTAATATATCATTAAAATTAGTGTTATCATCTCCCACTACTGATTTAGAGTAAGGAAAGATACATCAATATTCAAAGCTCTGAAATGAATGCTATGCACATTTCGGGTTTATTTTGATATAGAAGGCTGGAAGCCACTGAGAATATTTTTTTCCAATGTATTAGTCAGATTTAAAAAAAATACACTAGATTTGTAAAGTTAAGCCATCTGCTATTATCAATCTGGTATTGCTTCTATAGGAAAGAATGTTCGCAAGGTTTTGGTACCAATAGTTTTTACTTTTTCGTTATTGAATCAAAATATTAAGTAACAATAAAATTCCTTCCAGGTTTTTTTAATAGATGGTAATCTGTCGCCTACTAGAAATAAATGTACCCAGCAAAATACATCAACAAGGTTGTTGTAACATTAATACAATCACTTATTTCTTAAAATTTTAATTTAAAATGCTTTAACATTCACTTAGATTAGCCTTTGAATCTAAAGTAAAAGTCAATAATACTACCACAGAAAAAAATATGACTTTGAACTTGAACTGTAATGAATAGATAAGTATTCAATCTCAATTAACTACCTGAAAATGTGTCCCAAGTGCATCTTAACATTACTTTTTGATGTTCTTCCAGATGAGTAAAAAAGGAAGAGGAACATTAGTATCAACTACGTTAGCAGAATTATCTTACACATTTTCAAATGGAACCCATTTATCTGGGGGGAAAAAGGATGAAAACATAAATGCTGATATATCTTTTGTAACCCCACTTCAGTTCATCTCAAATTAGTTTACAATAATGTATTTGTGAAAAAATGTTGGATCTTCATATTTTACCCTTAATTTAGGCGATATTTAAAATGTTCAAAAGTGATTAATTCACAAAGGAAACCATGTTACAAAATGAAGTACATCACTCACTGTATACAGATGATCAAATAAGTAACTAGGAAATGTTTGGGGAATATTTTTTTTTTTCAACCCTATCTATCCCTCCAATTCAGACACACTGGGAAACAAAGAAATTACACAAAGAACAGCAACAATGAAACCAAAGACGTTTTGGGCTGCAGGTGCTCTGAAGCACCTACAATCTTTTTTAACTAGAAGATGTGTGATGTCTAAGCAAAATATAGAATACAACAGGCTTATAAAAGTACAACTCCCATTTATAGACTTATATAGTACCATTATACCATATTTTATTGATTATAAAATGCAAATATACTGTATGTATAAATGTCTCTGAAATTAGTATACATCTTTTAATCTATGGCATGACATAGTTTAGTAAAGTTTTTTTCTTTTATTATCACATCTAAAATAATGCATTCTAAAATCAGTGGTTTTGTAGATTTGATGAATTTGGTTAAGTTGAAATAATTGTTGTGGCAATGGCAGAAATGAAAGATAAACAGACAAATTGTTACTTTGTGAAAGATAGCATCTAATAGAGACATCAATGTCATAAAATACATTCTTTGAACCTTTTTGTTTATTTAAATTTGAAGCAAACACAAAAATTATGTACTTTTTTCTGGTAAGCCATATAAAAACTTATCTACTTGGAATATAAGCAGTCTACACACAAAATCACCTAGAACACAGCAAAAAGTCGGAAGTCAAGGGAGAAAAAAATCACCTTTGATAATGAAATTAACATGAATAAAGGCTGTTTCTTGTTTATATGCACTCTTCCATTAGAATTCACTAAGTTTATATTTATAGACACTTCTGATAAATATGTCCCTCAGTGTTTCTAATTTACAATGGATTAGATGTATCAGGTTTGAAAAAGTGCATATTGTCTGTTGGCAGTGTGAAAGTGAAGAAGAAAATAGAGTTTGGGGGGATGAGTCACAAAGATCAGTAGTACATACTTCTTTGTGGCTGCGTAATATCCCATTGTGTATATATACCACAGCTTCTTTATCCATACCTCTATGGATGGACGCTTGAATTGCTTCCATATCTTGGTTATTGTAAATAATGCTACAATAAACAAAGAGGTGCATATATCTTTACGAATTAGTGTTTGTCATTTGCAACAACATGGATGGAACTAGAGTGTATTATGCTAAGTGAAATAACTCAGTCAGAGAAAGACACATACCATATGATTTCACTCAATATGTGGAATTTAAGAAACAAAATAAAGAGAGAAAAAAGAGATAAACACACACACACACACACACACACAAATCCAGACTCTTAAATATAGAGAACAAACTGGTAATTGCCAGAGGGAGGTGGGTGGGGGAATGGGTGAAATTGGTGAAGGGGATTAAGGGTACATTTATCATGATGAGCGCCTAATAATATACAGAATTGTTGAATCACTATATTGTACACCTGAAATATAACACTGTATGTTAACATACTGGAATTTAATAAAAGATAATAGTAGAGTTCTCTCCAATTCAAGTAAAATTGGTCTCACATCTTCCAGTAAGGCCCCAGGTTATCCCTGCTGGAATTCAGGCTTCAAACTAGTTGTCATCATAGACAGAGGCTAAATCATCAAGAAAAGGTTAAAATACTCTTTGTATACCCTATTAATGGGGTTGAGATTATGTGTAATCCAAATAGAACTTTAGATGCCTTGGTGCTTAAAGAGATCAGCACTATGGGGTAATTCATCCTGGACAGACTGGACCAAGCACGATTTTCTGTCCCTTTTATTTGGTAATAACTATCTGTCTGTGTATCCAACTTCTTAATTCTTTCAGTAAACAAATATTTATCAAGTGCCTACTCCGGTACCATTTTAAGCACTGGATAGTGTGGCAGTTGACAAATGAAACCAAGTATGTTCCTTCATATATTTCAAAGTAACAAGACAGTCCAAATAAATAAGGAAATACATAGAATTTTTAAAAGTTATAAGTGTTATGTAGAACCATAAAGCAAGGAAGGAAGAAGGAAGGGACTATGTTTGGAGGTTGCAATTGTAGACAGATTTGTAAGAGAATATCTTATATGAGAAGATAATATGTGAGCAAAGAATTGAAAGAGGTAAAAGAGTCAGATTGAAGAACAAATACAAAAATCCTGCTATAGGATAGGAGCATGCCAGGTGGTTTGAGGAACAGCAACTGGTGAATGAAGAAAGAGAAGTAGAAATTATGTCAGAGAACAAATGAAAGCAGATGTGGATACAAGTCATATGGAACATCATAGGCACTGTGAGGTCTTCAGTTTCTAGTGAAGTATAAGATTTTGAACAGGGGTGTGATGAAATCTTATTTATATTTTCAAAACTTTGGCCACAGTGTTGAGTGTGTATCAAAAAAGAGCAAAAGTGGATCCCAGGGGACCAGTTAGGTTGCTTTTACAATAGTCCAAAAGATGATGATGGTAGGTAGTAGTGAAAATAGCGATAGAGAAGAAGAAATGATAATATTTTGGACATATCTTGAAAATAGACTGAATATATTTTGCTAAGGAATTACATATGGAATATGAAAGAAAGAAATGAGATTAGTATGATGCCAAACTTTCTGACCCATGGAACAAGAAGAATGGAGTTGTCATTCCATAGGTAGGTAAGATTAGAGAAGAACAAGTTTGAGAAGGAAGAATCAGAGTTTGATTTTGGCCATGTTAAGCATGAGATGCCTGTGAAATATCTTCATTAAGGTGGAACAGATGAAGAACGGAGTGATGAAGAGTTATTATAAAGAGGTACTATATGTTGAGCTTCCAATGTGACAGGCACTGCTTTAAGTGTCTTACACAATGTTGTCATGTAATTATCATAATAACCTTATTGTATTATTATGACAGAAGTGGGAAGTGATACTTAGGCTTAAATGAATTGCTCAAAGACACATAGTCAAGCCTATGTTTGCCTTACTCCAACTGTGATTTTAGCAAATGTTTTATATCATATTCCAGGCAGAGGGAACAACATGCAAAGTAGAGAGGTCAAAGGGAGCATGGGATCATCAAGAGAACTGCAATCACAGGGAAGATATTTGAATAATTGCCTTCCAATGAATGAATGCTTTATGATTCTTTACAGTTTTAGAATTGTTTTCTCATAAGCACAAACATTAGTCTCTACAAGGGAGGAAAATGATTTTATTACCAGTATTCAGTAGGTGGGAAATGGTTTTACAGGGCCAAGTTCACAAATTTAGTCAATTATAAGCTAAGGTTTGAACTCAAACTTCTCTCTCCAAAATTAAAAAAAAATAAATATTTTGTATACTGAATATTTTAAATCTTATCATGAATCCATTTAGGACATGAAAAATACACATGAGAATACATATATTCCAATATTGGAAAAAAACATGGGAATTGGAAAGGAATTTATGATACGAATGAGTGATCTGAAAAATAATAATAGTAGTAGTAGCACTAGTAGCTGTCATTTTTGAGCACGGAGGAGGTGCCAGACACCATACTAGGATCTTTACATTCAGTTACTAAATTTGATCTCACAAGAGTTTCAAAGGAGATTCTATTATTTCTATTTTAAATATGAAGAAATTGAGGCTGAGAGAGACTAAGGCAACTTGCTGGAGCTCATTATACACCAGGTAGTAGCAGAGTTAAGAAATGAACCAAGACTTTGTGAAATCAGAGTTCAGACTCCTGACAGGCTGGTCAGGGGCCGCTTTACCTAGGCAGTACTTTATTGTTTGTTTTTACAAAGTCAAAGGTGAAATTAATAATTCTGGGGGGTGGTTCTCATAAGTGAGAAATTATTTTCTGAATTACAGCAAGGTATAGATTTATATTCACCCGCCCTGAACGGGTGAATACAAATTTCACCGTAGTTTTGCACACACTTTTATCACAGCTTAAGACAGCAGATGGCTCTCTTGCGTTTTCTTTCGCTTGACTCCTCGATCTGTAAACAACTAAACAGCGTTTTGGGGAGGTAATAGGAAAACACAGGGATTAAACTAAAGGACCTTGATTATCCCAATGCTGCCCCCCCACACACACACACACACCAGGCTCCCTTAAAACGGGAAACCACATAAAATAGAGGACCGCTTATGGCTTGTGAAAACGCCCTGAGTCTGAGGAATCCGCGGTTCCCCGCGATGCACCAGGGGTCGGAATGCATCAGTAAAGAAAGAGTATTTCTCGTTATCAAAGAGCTGAAAGGCTTGATGCGAAGAGGAGTGTTATTAATGTTAGTGGAAGCTGTGAGGATTAATTTCCTTTCCACCTTGAAAAAAAAAAAAAAAAGGTGGAAAGCTGCTTTTAAGGGAGGGAAGTATCAGAGACTTCTAGCCAGCGCTCCACACTCGGGAACTTGCTTTTTGCTGGGAGAGCCACCCTGGGGGCAGGATCCCTGTCCGCGGTGCTGAACCTCAGCCTGCTCTGGAGGGTACTGAACAAAGACAGGAGGGGTCTGAAGGAACCAAAAAACCCACCTCCCAATTACCCAAACTGAGGAACTGGCGAAAAGACTACACTTTAAGAAAAATGCCCGGAAAGAAAATAATTAATGCAGTTATAATAATAAGAAGCTTAATCTCAATCTGTTCAAATTAATACAGTAGACAATATGCCATAGGATAAAAACACCTTTCAAAGCAAACTAGGTTATGTTGATTGGGGGAGTAGTACTAGATTTAGAAGGTCACCATCCTTAATGCTTCTTAGAAAAACTCACTACTAGCTTTAGATAAATATGTTTATTTTAAGTGTAAAATCATTCAGAAATTCCAATCTATAAAGCCCGAAATGTCCAAATGGCCTCTCTTCAATAATGGAAGTCAGGAGTAGCTATTCTTTATGTTCACTGAGATTTGTTTCAGTGAATTTTTAAGAAGACACAATTAAATAGCCATCTCTGCAAAATGGCCTTTTCTTTTTCAGCAGGAACATGGCAACACAGCATAAATAAACACTTAGTATAAATATAAGAACAAAGACATTAAAATAGAAAATAAAGTGGTAGAGATAGAGCAAAATAGTTAATACACCCCTTTTCCTCACTTTTACTATCTCCTGGGTTACTAGGCTAATTTCTGGCAAAATACTTCTGCTTACTCTTTTTAATAACTGATTATTTTGTAGATATCATAACATAGCAAGGTGTGGAAAATAAGCTTACAAAGTATGTTCTTAAATGTCAAATACAATATACATCATCCTAAAGCCAGTGATAATTGCACTGGACCCAAATCTATACACATTCTTTAAATTTTCTTCCATAAAGAAAACTTGCTAGTAAATGTGGGGTAAATACAATGAGTTACAGATGAGAAATAATTGCTTACGTGGAAATGTTGTGGATAAGCTCTATGGAGCAGAAGGTGTCTAGCCTCTCTGTAATCAACCCTGGGCTGAGCTTCTCCTACTTTGCTGGGTTGCAAGTCTTTGTAGTACTTAACTGCCTATTCCCGAGACAAAGATAAAGTGTGTCTTGGTTCAGAACTGTTCCCAGGACTGTTGGCAGAGTCTGCCTCTCCCCTTTCCTGCTCTAAAGCAGTCACCAGAGAAGTGATTGTTAAAAGTCTCTCGATTAACAAATGAATCTTCTATCCTCCATCCTTCACACCAGATTGCTAGAAGTCTAGTTTTTGCATTTCTTTTCTTTACCTTCCTGTAATGATAAGCCAAACAGATTAAAGGGAAGGGGAAAAGGTACAAAACCACAGGAGCAAAACCTACATTTGGTTCTGTCACTCCGAGTGTATCCTAGAAACCACAGATCTGTATTCATCCAAGCATGAAGTGTTTCTCTCTCAACCTTCTTTCCTAGGGTGCCCTCCTCTTGCTCCCTTCCTCTTGGACCTTTATGTTTTCAGTTATCCAAGATAGAACACTGCCAGGACACAGACAGGAAGTCAAGGGGAGGAGGCAGCAGCTGTTGTATTTGAATTTCAGACACAGTTCATATGGCTTTGCTCCCTGACAGAGCTTCTCTACCCAGGGACGCCAAAGACAGCAGCTCGAGTTGAAGTGTCCCTCAGTCTGGCTGCTTTTCATTGTCCCTGGAATACTGTGACACCCTCCCCCACCCTTAATATTTCTGCGGTGACTTTTTCAGTATTCAGTTGGGCAATTATCCTGTCCAGCTGCTGTTCTGTAGCTGCTACAGCCGCCGGCATCTCCTCCTCCTAGTGCTAGAGAGCGAATCTGGGAAGGGGGTCTCTCCGTACATACAACCCTAGCATAGCTTCTCGCCTTCCCCTCCTCCCTCCTTGTTTTGCTCCGTGTTATGGTTTCAAAATGACAACAAGAGGGAGAGTCCGCAAGTTTGGGTGGACCGGGTGAGGAGTAGAGGCGCCTCCCTCCTCGGGACACACTCTCCTCCCTCCTTCCTCCTCCTCCTTCCCGGGGTGGAGGGGTTTGGGCGCTGAAGGGATAACCAGGGAGGGCGGAAACCACCTCGCCCTCCAACCGCAGCCGAGAGTTTCTGGGGACCAGGAGACACGTTAAGATTCAGACGCCCTGGCCAAGCCGCGGAAACCTTGGAAACCTGCGAGTTTCATCTAAGAAAAAGCGCACCGATATTCCTTCAACCCCACCTGCTTTGGCTCAGCCTCTTAGCACCCCACCCCCCTGGAATCCATTTTAGCTTTCTTTTTTTTATTATCATTAATATTTTTAATCATTACTATATAAATTTTTTTTTCTTCCTTTCTTTCTGAAGAGAGACATAGGAGGGGAACGGGAGGGAGGTGTAGTGGGGTGGGAACGAAACGCTTTGATTAGAGATCTCCGGGGAGAAGATTGCTCTCCCCAGATGCTGATTTCCAAAGCACTTGACAATCACCGGCAGAATCCGCGAGCGGGCGGCGGCGGCGGCGGCACCGGCCGGGGGGCAGGTCGAGCCCGGCGCTGAGGGCTGCCTGGTCTGCCCTGGACGGACGCACGCGCCGAGATCCGGCCGGGACCTGCCCTCCATCCCGTGCCCTGGAAGTCGGCGGGCTCTACCTCCCGCTCGGGAGGCGGGAGAGGCTTGAAGGCAGCGCGAGTGGCGGTGGCGGCCCCCGACAGGGCTCCGGCGGCGCGCGGTGAGCGGCGGCGCCCACCGCCCCGGTCCCACTCCCGGCTCCGACGCGGCCAGGAGGCGGCCGACACGACCTCGGCTCCGGGGGCTCGCCCCGCAGCGTCCCGGGAACGTCTGCGCGCCCGGCCCCGCGCTCCGCCGAGAGGGCGATGGGTCCTAGTCGGGACTGAGCGCCCCTACCCCTCTCCTCACCCCCTGGGGCCTCCTCCCTGCGCCTCCTCGAGGGCGAGCCGCCGTCTGCGCCGCCCCTTCCCTCTCCCGTGTCCCCAGCTTCCCTTCCCTCCGTCCCCTCCCTCCCCGGACCCATTCCCGGGGCCACCATGGCCGCGGCCATCGCCAGCGGCTTGATCCGCCAGAAGCGGCAGGCGCGGGAGCAGCACTGGGACCGGCCGTCTGCCAGCAGGAGGCGGAGCAGCCCCAGCAAGAACCGCGGGCTCTGCAACGGCAACCTGGTGGATATCTTCTCCAAAGTGCGCATCTTCGGCCTCAAGAAGCGCAGGTTACGGCGCCAAGGTCTGTGTGGGTCACTGTTGGGAGGCGCGCCCTCAGACCTCTCCCGTCTCCCCACCTGCATGGGGCCTCTTCGGACTCCCCTTTCCCTCCCTCCGTCTCCCGGTACCCAGCCCCCACCCACCCCTTAGTCTCCCTTCCGAGCGCTCCGAGCGCCTTCCGCCCGCCGGTGGCAGCTGGGAACCTGCTCTCAGGCAACCTGTAGCCACTGAAAACTCAACCCTGCCAGGAGCCGCCAAGTTGGCCGGTTCTTCGCCGGCTGCCTCTTGTTCCCGAGTCTCCTGCGGGCTGGGCTTCCACGGAAAATCTCTTTCTACTCTGAGGGTCTTGGCTTCCCCCGGGGGTAACGTCTGACTCCAGAATGCTGGAGAAAGATCTCCGCAACGCCTTGGGGTTTGGGTGACTGCTTCCAGTCTGACTGGAGGGCTCAAGAATGTCTGTGTGTCTAGCCTCACTTGGCCTCCCAGGTCCCCTGGAAACCTCCTGGGCTCCCAGACCTTGGCGAAAGGTGGTGATCACCACCCCACCCCCGCGCGCCTTCCGCAGGGGCCGGTGTCAGGGGAGTGGAGGGTGTGTGAACTAAGGGCCAGTTCAATCGAGATTTACCGGAACGCTGCTTAGCGGGCAGCACTGAGCGCGCTGGAGCCCGAGGTCACAATCTTGGGATGCCGAGAGGGGCGCTGAGTAAGGAAGAATGAGTCCGAATTGAGGGTTTGGCGAGGTACACATCCCTAATATGCCAATTTAAATTCAAGGACTCGCGAATTACATGAGGCAAAACAAGCAGTTACTACAAGCAGATGACTAGAATAGTTGCCTTACTATACATATTTTTTTCAGAAACAACTAGTGCCCAGCGTGACCTGCTTTTGCTACCTTAAAATGTCAGAGTCTGAAGGCAACTTAGGAGCCGGAACCCAACTGCTTTTGTTCATCTCGGCTTGCTTCCACATCCAGTTGCAAAGGGCGATTGTTTTGAGACTATGTGGGGTTTTCTGTGGGAGAAATGGGGCTTGCTTGCTTTTCATAACTAAGTGAGCTTGGCAGGAAACATCGAAGAATATATTTACATTAATAGGAGTATATGTTTGCCCAGCACATTATATTCTTGGTGCCCAGCTGTATTTGTTTTAAATACCCTATTGTTGCAAAGACAGGGAAGACAAGCATACGCTATACATGTGTATCTGTGCGTGTGTGTGTGTGTTCTACACGTTTACAGATTTATGACCAAAAGTTTTAATGCCTGTTTGTTTTTTTAAAGCTCTAGCTAAATAGTTTTTTAAAGGACAGTATCTTCTTGTCACATTAGAAATTGGAGATTATTTGCTCTTAGAATCAAACTTAAAAGACAAACATTGAAGAAAATGAGAGTGGCAGTTCAAAGGAAGATAAAATTATAGCAATACAATACCTAATTGTATAAATATAATACCTCTTGATGAAGTATTTGGGGACAATATTTTCAGATGAGCTTAGAAGCTATTAAGAAAAATGGGTTTTAATTTTCCACTTTAGCCGAGAGCCTTATCCAGCAAACCTTTGTATTATAAGAGCATCTCAATTGTTCTAAACATTGTTGATCCATCGAGTGTCACATTATCTTGACTTAGAGTGCTTGCTTCTCTCCCTTTTTAAAAATCAGATTCTCTTTTAAAACACAGTTTTCTCCAGGTAGAGCTCCAAATTTGCCATCTACTTGAAGTAAATAAACCTGTTCTCTTCTAGGTAAGATTACTCTAATATAAACAATGATTAAAACTTACTATGTGTCTTCTTTAAGTATACAGCCAGTAGATCATTTTGTAAATATGGACAATAAATGTTTTTTCATATTGCATAATGAAGGAAGGTGTGCTTTACACTTCTGTTTTTTAAGATGGGTAAATACCTTTTTTTTCCCCCCAGATATGGAAAAATATCTCAGCTTCCTAATAGTCTGTTACACCATTTTCAACCCTGAGCGTTCTCTTGGTATTCATGAGTTCAAAATGATACGCATGCATCAATGATCTGTAAGAAAAATATATTTGAGGTCACTTCTGCTCCCTTACTTCCCAAACAGATGATAGGCTAAAAGGAAATTTCATCAGGACCTTTCCTTTTAATCCTCCTTATACTTCTTATATATAAAGAAATATATTCTTTTGTGAAGAAAAATATATCTCTGGAGCATCAGACATTAATTTATTATTACTAATTTAAGCAAAATAAATATTAAAACTTTATATTATGTAAGTTATATATTGATATCTATATGATTTTATATTACCTATATATAATTATTTCATTATTTATTTAAATGCTCTTTAAGGAAATATTTTTAGGCATAGTTATTTTTACCTCCAAACTCAGTCTTTGCATAGGAACTGCCTTCAGGAAATTTAAAAAATCTGATTTGTTAATTTAAAGATACAACTTTTAGGTATGGCAATTTTATATATCTTCATATTTGAACGGCACTAATTTGACAAAGAGTTATTGAATCTTCCTACTCTGTCAGGTACTCTTCCAGGTGTTATGTGTAGAGCAGTAACATAGAACAAACGAAGTCCCTTCCATCATGGAGATTACAAATATGAGGTAAAAGTCAGTGCATATGGAAAGGAAAAAAATAAGAAACTTAAAGTCCTATAAAGAACAAAGAAGGCTGAGGTGGAGGCTGCAGGGGCAAGGGTAGTGGGAGAGAAACTTAATTAGATCAAGTATGCAGGGTGGGCCATGCTGAGAAGTCCAGGTTGAGAGCTGACATCTGAGAAGGACAATGAAAGCCCCTGAGTTGGGAAAAATCTTAAACTGTTGAGAGAGGCAAAGGAGATATAGAAATTCAGTATACTGTCATCTTGTATCGTAGTCCATTTTGGCTGAAGTTTACATTTTGGCAGGTGAATTCAAATGCATGTGACATGTTGGCAAACAGAAAACGGAATAAAGAATAGCTCCACATTTTGGGGGAAGAGTAATAGACATTTCTTAAATGTGGGGTGTTTTTCCTTTTTAATGCTTCTTTAATTAGTAATTTATTTAGTATAAAGAGTATGACTTATATTTACTTACATGCTTTTGGTTGGAGCCCTATCCCCCACTCTGATCAGCTCCTACCCCCACAGAAGTTTGGTTTTGCACCAGTTGAGGTACCAGTTGTATCATTTTGTCCTCTTGTAAAGGACAGGAATCTACAAGATGGCTTTTAGGGATTGTGTGGGCACCATGACTATCCCACCTTTCCAGATTCACCTCTCTCTACCTTCCCTACCTCCAAAGACTCCAAACACCATTCAAAGTTCCTAAATTTAGCCATATGCTTTCAAATCCACATTCTTTTGTTTGTGCTTTACTCTGTATGGTATCTTATGTCTTCTATCTTCACCTGTTGAAATTATCTCCATTTCTTAAAGCTTGGAGAAAATACCATTGCCTCTAGGAAGTCTTCCCTTATTGCAGAGAAGTAAGAATAGTCCTCCTATGGCATTTTATACCTCACTATCATTGTTTATGCCTGATAATAATTAATTGTGCCCCATCCCAAGAGGTGATTAATTGTCATTAGGAGCAAAGTCTGTTTTCTGCACTTTTATAGACTCTTAAATCTTGATAGAGTGTCTACCATGTCCTGAGTACTTGGCATTGCCCTTGAGTTGAAGCGAAATAGGGAAGGTCCATAGGTCCAAAGCTAAAAGAGTGTCCTTGAACCACAGTACTCTAAATAGACCATTAAAGAAGTATATATACTTTTCAAATTTTTATATTTTTTCCTCTCCATATATACACACATATATATACACATATATATATAAAACTTTATATATATTTCCTCTCTCTCTCTCTCTCTTTCTCTCTCTCTCTCTCTCTATATATATATATATATATAACGTATCCCTTTTTTAAAGGACTAGAGGGTGATTATATATAACCAACCTCACTTTAAGGCTTAACTAATTTATGAAAATAGATATTTAGGATATCTGTTAATTTAGCTAGAGAAAGAAAAGGGCACAAGGAAACCAACATTTTGCAAACAGTTTTATTTGAAATCTTTACCTTTTCTTATAAAAAGTTAAAAACTAAAATAGAAACTGCAAGCAGGGATGTATAATGAACATTTTATCCTAAAAGTGTTACATTTTCATTGTTAATTTTTAAACCAAAACAAGAACCTTTATTGCTTATAAGACGATAACCTTTCAAAATTTTGAGTGTGGCTAATGCAATTTTTTCTTGAAATCTACTTTTTTTCACTACTGTCATAGGAGCCACGGTATCATGTGTCATGTATGTTTAATCAGTAGTTGTGTGGGTTTCTTACTAGCTCATTTTACCTAAAATAAATTACAGGATGTCATAAGAAACAAGGAAAGAAAACTGAGCTACTTAAAATTTGTTTTCAAGTTATTGTGTAATATAAAAAGCAGAAATATATGTATGCTTATATCGACAAAACTGCTTTGCTCCAGTGTGATAGTGAAACCCATCAGTTATCCTAGGAAAAGTGGTCTTCCTTCTTAGAAGGCATTATGTAAGGAAAGACGTGTTTACCTTCTCAGGAAATAATCAGCAGCAAAGAGTCATCAAAAGACCACCATCCTTTGTGCTACTGCTTCAAAGCCATGTGAAAATACACCCCACCTGCTTATATTGGCAGTTTAGTTCAAAATAAAACAAGGGAATATTTTTCCCCCTAAGTATCATCCTTCTTCTCTTTGGAAAGTGTATTTTATTTTTTATTCTTTTTTAGCTTTCTAAGGCCAAGTACGTGGGAGTCTTCCTACTTATCTTTTGATAATACCTGTTGCTAACTTGTTGGTAATTTTATTTGTTAGTTGTATAAAGGTAAGACAAAAATCATAGTTTTTCAAATTGAAATGTCAAATTTTTCAACAAGCATGTTTTGTCAAATGCAGTGTTCCTAAGTGAGAGCTCTTATGGGAGCTTTACTGAATTGCTAAACAAAACAACGTTAGAGATTTTTTTAAGAAGTTGACCCTTGCTTGTTTATGCATTTTTTTCTGTCCCTTAATTGTTATGATCTACATTCGCTCTAGACTTCTGAAAATGGTTGATACCACAGTGGTGCAATAAACCAAGCAGCGGTACAGCATGTGAAGTGTAAGACAACATAGTAGTTTAGGTAAGATGTAAGGTTGAGTAAGATGATTTGGTTTGGGTTGAGTTAGGTTCATAGATTGAGTTTACGTGTATTGAGAAAATAATACTGTTTACTGGCGAAGAAATCCTTTGACAGTTTATGATGCAAGATTTCAGAAGCACCACATCCCTCCAAATCCCCCACCAGGTTACCACTATCAGTTACAGATTTCACTTTATATTTCAAATTAGTAGAATTATTTGTGTAGTTCTTCTACATTTAGCCCCCAAATTCTGTTCTGTTAATAGCTTTATTCTATATAATGTTACTAAAAGAAAATTGTTTTCAAGTAGATAGGAACCTCCCCTCCCTTCTTGTTGATATAAAATAATGTCTTTTAAATTTTATTTGATTAACTTAAAAATAATGGCAGATATTCAAAGAAAGAGGTGGGTGACATATTTTTCAATCTAATTTATCTATTTAGTTTTGGGAATCTAGGTTTCTTTCTAGGCATACTTTATATTAATTTCTTCCCCAGTGGTGAGAAATTTAGCCAAAACAGACTATGACATTTCGGCAATATAAATTTGTATATGATCTTTTAAATGTTGTTATTAGCACTCAAGGGCCAAAAACACAAAAACAAAAGTATAATGGAAACTCAAACATATAAAAGACAATTTTAACAAGGTTGATGCAATTTAAAGTCAATCAGACTGTGTTGGCATGACTAGGAAACAACTGATTTAGTAATGTTACCTATAAAGATTCCAATATTCATTTTAAGAAACTCAGATTACATGAATATGTTCCCATTTACTGTTTACTGAGAGGATAGCAGTAGGGAATGGTAGTAGGAATCTAGACACCTTTTTAAAAAAAAACATTTTATGATAGTTACTACGTTGTCATTCAGGGGAAAGACTCTTTTCATAAAGCTTTATACTGTGTGAAATATTTGTGTGTGTATAGAGTATGTGTTTCACCCTATGCTTCCAAAGTTCTTGGCTACCAGGTTCGATAGGGACTCTTATGGTATGACAGGGTCATATGTTATATATGATGGGGTATGACCACTTAAAAGACTGTGTCTCACCAGTGTGTGGCACTGCACAAGCATTTGCTGAGTGAGTGAAAAATTGTGTATTTCTTAGGATTTACATGTGACATAGAGTGACCATTGAGATCAGTGTGCACATAGCAGTGGTCATAATTGACTGGACTTAAATTGTTTATCAGCTGCCTACATGGCACCTTGTGTCAGGCCCTGTACCGTGAAGTACCAGTTCATCTTCACAACAAATCTGTACGGTAGGTACGTTACATTATCTATCCATTGTTACACTAAATTATCCGTTAATGGACGATACACTAATATTATCTACCCATCCATTTTGTCAATGAGGAAGCTGAAACAAGCAAATAAATTGGCTAGTTGACCAAGTTTACGTAACTTTAAAGAGTGGGGCTGAGATTGAAACCCAGGTTGCCAAGCTGACACCGGCATCCCTGCTCTTAAATGTCAATTCTCAATTGTCACATACTTTTATTTCGTTATTTCCATTAGTGGAGATACATCAGCATTTCACAGCAAAGGAAAGCGAGGCTCAAAGAGTTTGCACTTTGCCAAAAGACGTACACCTGAGCAAGTAACACCAGCAGAATTCATAAACAAATCTGCCTGTCCTTAAATCCTCTATTCTTCCCACTACTTAACACTTCCAGTTCTTCATGACATTGTGAACTCACCAATAATGAGAGACACCTTACTGTAAGTCCTGTAGTAGATGTTCAATATATATATCTGGTGGCTGGATACATGCAATAGTGTATTATTAACTTTTTAAAATTGAAGGTGTGAGAAGGCTTGCCTGGAAGTAGGGACTTATTTGTGGGCTTTGGCAAAAGAGACAAAAAAAGTGCTGTATTTTACCAGACCATTTTTCACGTAGGGATGTATCTTTGATGTTCTATCAAGTGTCTGGATGTGACATTCATTGATGGTATCTCCTTGATGAATTGC
Organism: Potos flavus; assembly: GCA_028534135.1. NCBI lineage: Eukaryota > Metazoa > Chordata > Mammalia > Carnivora > Procyonidae > Potos > Potos flavus. The sequence goes on from CM052883.1 coordinate 8,042,126, forward strand.
AACATTGACCTGAAACTGTGAAAAGGATTAATTTAGAGTGCTTTCATTAGCATATAATGAATTTCATGTTAAGGATTTCATTATTTTTTTATTATTTTTCCTAGATTATATATTTTAGACATTTCTTATTTCTAACAAGATGCTTTATTGGTTACATTCTTTATTGGCCTTATTGTACATGATAAACTGAAGCAAACCACTAAGGTTACAGAGTCATAAATTAATCATGAAAATTATGGATTGTTAGAAAACTAGATACTGTGTGTTGGATGCTGCTTTTGAATTAACACATTGGTTCAGAGTCCTTGTCTAATGAGTTCTTAGATCTTGTTCTTAATACTGATACCAGAAGAACATAATATTCTTTTGAATGTCTAAGTCACTTGAAAATTGTACTATGCACTTTATAAAAATTGCCCACAGATGAATATTTAACTCTGAGACAATCTTTCAAGTCTAGTTATATGTTATTTGGATATTTTATTGACTTATATTATCTGACTTTTATTTTCTTGTTCACCTTACTTACATGATAAAACTAACTGGATAATCCAACCATCAACCTATTTTGTGCCTGCACATACACAGTTGGTTTCAGCTGAAGAAAAAACATACATACACATGGGTTGTTCCTACTTTAAATTCATAGTAATTATATCTAATGGGTCCCTAGTACATTAAAAAATCCATTTCTAATTAACCAAGTGATTTTCTTACCTTCGTTCTGTTTAAACCTCTTATACCTCCTCCCCCAAACCCACACGCAACTATGTTCTTACTTCTATTTCTTTGAGAAATTAGAAATAATAAAAAAATAAATTTTCACATACTCCACAACTGGGTTTTACAAGCCAATCTGCATATCTATCCATTTACCCCTCTTTTTCTTCCTAAACTTGGGGATGAACTCTTAGTGCTTCTGTTTAAGGTTAAGACCACCTCCAATTGAGGGATAGATCCTTTCTCCTACTCAGGAACATCAATCCAATAGGTTTCCTCTCTCTTCTGCATCATATAATATTAATATCCTACCATCTTATTCTCATCAAAATATAAATATGCTGTGATATATCCCATCTTAAAAAGTAATCTTCTCATGGTGGTGCATTCTTCTCTAGCTACTAAACAATTGTCTTTTGTCAGCAAAACTCCTTGAAAAATAGATCTCCAATATTTCTCCTCCTGTTCTCTCTTGAACCCTTTCTAAATCACACTTTTGCTTCCACCAGTAAGGTGCTCTTGTCAATGATCTGCAAGTGGTCAGACCCAAGGGTTTAACCCTTTAACCCTTAATCCTATTTGTACAGACTTAGGAATTCAACTTTTCATAATAAATTTGTAGTTCTTACTACACTATAAGTAAAGTTAGCATCAAAATACTTTTGACCTATTGTTTACTCCATCAAAACCATTCATGGTGATTATCTTTTCATTGTTATGATGAGCCTCAGTTAATTGTTAACACGTTAACATTAACCATCAGGCAACATGAAGCCCTGCCAAACACTATTAGTACTCAGTTGGTACTCAGGTACCATTAGAAGGCAATGCTTCATGTTTCCTCACTTAGGAAGAATATTATTTTCATCACATATATTTGTATTGGGCCTGAACAACTTGTTTTCATAAAACAGAATTTGAATGATCTTTCTAAGAATTAGCCTTTTAATTTTTTGTCTGTACAAATATAATAGATTTGTGACTAAGTAATCACTGATTTACAAACTCTTTAATTACTAGCATAGCCAGTAGTAATAGGCAAATTAAAATATTTGGTTAATTTGCTTAATAATAAACATCACTCAGATTCAAGCATTATACATAAAGAAATAGTTATAAGAGGGAGCATTTAACAATTTATTTTCTGTATGTGACATGTTTTCACTGATATATTCAGTTTTAAGTAATGCTAATGGGTTCTTTTATGTATCTACCTATTACATGTAGATACACAGTTATGAGATCTGGTGACAAAGTTAAGGTAACTTTTTTACATTTGTGGTTTTGTTCTTGTTTTTTTTTAAATCTCCTGTCAGAACGACAGTTTTTGAGATATGAGAAATGGTGAAGTGCTGGCAATTGGAGTTAGGAATAAATTCATAGACAGTATTCTACTGTCTCTTCTTGTTAGGTTATCCGGGCGATATGTAACCACCGAGTTCAGTAGCTACGACATGAATATAGTGTCTTTTCTCAGGACATACCTGAATGTTTGATGGGCAATTGTTCATTTTCTTTAGAATCCAACAATTTTCTCCCTTTGGAAAAGGTCTTTAAAACAGAATTTCATGGCTTGATGTCTTTTTATTCCTCCACATGCCTCATTTTATCTCTTTAAATTTATGTAAATAATTCCTGCCTAGCCTTGGCTACATCATGCCCTTTAAATATTTGTTCGTGGCTTTTTATCATCCTTACCATTTGGCCAACTTACAATTGTTTAACTCTATTAATCTTTCTGCATAAGTAAATGCCACTAGCCCCTTAATCATTTCTGTGGCTTAGATTGTTCAATAATTACCTCATCCTTATTCCAGCAAACGAGATGGCTGCTGTTTTCATGAGAGAATTTCATGCTGAGGCCAACCCTGGTGCAGAAAAGATTGCATCTGCTGTCTCCCTTCTCATTGGGGCCAGGCTCTGACTTGAATGGAGGGAGGAGGAAACTGGACAAGTCTACGCAAGACAGAAGTATTTGTCTTGGCTTTATGCCTGACAAATTAAAGGAAAAAGCAGGGAAGGTAATCAAACATCTTTACTGCACCTGCTAGGATTAGAAGCATTATATGCCACATCTCTTACTTCTCCCAACCATAGGAAATAGGTGGCATTATTTTCATTTTCATGGGTGAGACGAAATGGAGTAATTTCTCTAGAGACTTGTACTTGGCAGAAGTAGTATTTCAATGCAGTTCAGGTCTAACCGATAGAAGTGGGTCTTAGATAATAATAGTATTCAGCATTATATCCCAGTGTCTTCCTAGATTTATCCTTCAATGGGCTAGAACTTCGACCACAAGGTTTGCCTCTGTTCACCCTTACAGAGGCCGTGTGACAGAACATGGTGCTCCAGCAACTTCTGTGGCCAGCAGTGTTGCACCCTTGATCACCGCCTCACAGAGAAGGGTACCTCTCACTCTGCCTCCACTTTCCCATTTCTGTCTGATGCTTGGGACGCCGGGTCAGCACGCTGTGCAGGGCAGCAGAGCTCAGACACGTTCATTCCATAGTCTCTTGGGCGTTCTTTCTGGAGCGAGCCATCCCAGATGGTGTGGCGACGTTGACGTTTTCCTGGAAAGTTTGGAGGATTGTATGTCTGTCAACTTTATTCTTCATCCCAGGACCTTTGCATTTTGGAAAATTATGAAAGTAATACAAGTGGCTGAAGTTTGGAGAATATGGAATTAATAAGCAAAGCTGTCCTCTTCCTCTGCTACTGCTGCTGAGCTAACAAAATTTTTAATCATTAGAAATGTCCCTGGTATCCAAATGCTCCCATGACTGTTTTCATTTTACTTTCCAGATGGTTTATTGTTGTGTGGTCAAGTGAAACAGACTCATGGTACAATGTTGAGCACTTTTTGCAATTCAATAAATCAGCCGAAAGGTAGAATTTTCATTTCTGCCTGGGTTTTTCTTTTGCCCCATGACAGTAGAACCAAAGATTATCTCAGCACCGTCTCCCTAAGTTCATTAGTTTATAGCATAAATATTCTTATTTGTGCACTTTTTTAAAAAAGCAAACACAGCATTTTACGACATTCCAGCTGTTAAATGTTAACTGAAATGTTATCATTGTTGGCTGGCTTCATACTGCTGTTCCTTGTTTCTGCCCCCTACACAATGCCCATTGTTGTGTTCTGAGGCAGGCTCATTGATTTTTTTTCCTTAAAAAGTGAATGCAAGGAAATACCCCAAATCTCACCTGCACTGCATCTCTGCATTTCCATCACTATTATTTATCACTATCCCTATACAGTCCAGCTGTTCCCACACACCAGCTCTGTGGTGTCCTGGGGAAATGGGGAGAGTGTGGGCTCTGACACCGGAATCTGCCTTCTACCGGCTGAGCAACTCAGACTAGAGTGTGACTATGTGGAGACCTCCACGCAATCAGCAGCTTGAACAAGATGATCTGGAAGACATCATTTCACTTTAAATTCCTTTGCTCACCTCTTTGGAAGCCCACATGGTTAGCCTGAGAAAATCAAGGCAGAGATAAGCTTCTTTGCATGGGTTTGTGCTTATATTAAAAGACCCTCTGAGGAGCAGAATTGTCCACTCAATGGTCTGTTCTCAGTGTCTGTTGCCCTGGTCCCCAGCCCCAGAATCTCATCCCCTCGTGATTCCCAGCCTGTGTGCCTTCTAACTTACTTTGGTCCCATACTTCCTGTTGGCTGTTTACTAAATATAGCCTGAAAACAGTTGGCTAATTATCCCCATATACTATATTTATTCTACCTCTTATGATTTACAATCCAAACAACCACTATCTTATCTGTTAAGTTTGAGAAAATTGCAGCTAAGAGTGCTTTGCTCGCTCTCACTATGCGTGTGTTTGTGTGTGAGAAAGTATGTTCTGTATGTATGTAAATAAGGTTAGCGTGAAGAATGCTGTGTGATGCAGACACAACATGAAGCATAAAAGCAGAGACTAAGTGTGTTCAACTCCAAATTTATGTATATTTTAAAAATTGGTGTGCTCAGCCCTGCGACCCCACCCCTATTGTTACCATACTCTGCCTTTAGGCAGATAAAAGCTATCATCCTCCTAGATTCACGGATGTGAATATTAAGATAGAAAATAAAAAAGAAGGGGTGCCTGGGTGGATCAGTGGGTTAAAGCCTCTGCCTTCAGCTCAGGTCATGATCCCAGGGTCCTGGGATCGAGCACCGCATCAGGCTGTCTGCTCAGCAAGGAGCCTGCTTCCCCCCTCTCTGTCTGCCTGCCTCTGTCTACTTGTGATCTCTCTCTCTCTGTCAAATAAATAAATAAAGTATTTTAAAATAAGAAAATAAAAAAGAAGGCTGCTCAAGACTCTAGTAAGAGTCAGTTTAATGCCTCCTGGTAACTTCTAGAATTCAGTTCTTTCAGATACCTTTATTTGTTTTACCTTGACAAACCTCGTTATCATCTACACAGATTTTTTTTTTTACAGCTTTGATACATAAGACACAGTCATACTAGCAACTAAGCTAAAACTCATTTTAAGGGATTAAAGCTTCAGTGAGGAAATATAGAAACAGGGACAAGTCATCCAGAAAGAAAGGCATAACTAAAATGAATGACTACACACATACACACACACACACACACACACACACACACACACACACAAATACACACACCCCACAGTTATCCCCCCAACCATGACCTGCAACATAAATGAATGTCAAGGTGCCCATAGGAATTTCAATCTGCATTTTTAAGTTCTGTTAAGTAATACTGAACATATTCCTAAAGAACAGCATCCCACCCCTCAAATGGCAACTAGAATGCATTTAAGGAGAACGATAAAAGGAAATCAAACAGAAACCTGAAAATAATCTAGATTTGCAGCATTGGATAGACAAGAAAAATAAAACCATTGGATATTAACCAGTTGGAATTGACAGCAGCAGCCAGCTTTCTTTGGTAGAGAAGGAGAAGCACTAAATAAGTGAGCTTCTCAGTTTTAAGAAGTTGAATTAATCAAACATAGGACTAAAGCTCTTGGATTTGTATCAAAAGTGCTGGTTTTGAAAGTAGGCCAGACTGATGTGCTTCTGATCAGTGGACCAGCCAGTGGTCTCTGAGGGTCTCAAACACCATGACAGGGTTTGGAACAGGGAAAACATCCTTTTGTAAAAATCTCAGCAAATAGTAATTTTCCTAGTGAAGAAAATAATTATAAGTCAAGAGGATTCCTTTACGCTTCAGGGGGTTGGTTATTCTGTGGTTATTAGCACTTGTATCCAAGGTGATTCCGTTTAAAGTCTGCATTATACACAAGTGGTTTGATTAAACTTACTGGTTTCATGGTTGCCGTATCAGTATTGGCTGCAAGTATCTTGTTTCATGAGGAAAAATGTGGATGAGCCATATACTGTATGACCTGATAGGGGGTTTCAAATTGCAGTTAAGAAACTATATAGCACAAAAAGGGATTTTTGATACCTGTCTATTGGGTTTATTCTTAAGAAATGTATAAGCCCCTTTCATTCAAGTACCTCTGAACTCCACAAAGAAAACCTTAAGTTAAAGCAATTACCATCAGGAAGCTACAAAGAGGAAGAACAAAAAGAAAAAGAATATCAGGGAAGAGAGAGAGAGAGAGAGAGAACCCTAAAATATAAAAGATACAGTCAGCAAGAATTCTTAATGCTGGAACCGTGTATACTTTTGTAGGTATTCCCCTGGCAAAGTGGCTATATGTGTCTGCTCCTCTTTAAGGATCTGTTACTTTGAATACTCTAAAGAGGTTGCTAAGCTGATAAACCTGGGCCCCTCTTATTGTTGGAAGTAAACATAAGGGAACAAATTTCTTAGCTCATCATAAACTTTACCATCCATCCTGAACCTCACAAAAACTTTTTAAAATAGACATTATGTCTATTTTTCCTTTTTATTTATTTATTTAAATTTTATTTTATTTAAAGTCAATTAATTAACATATAATGTATTAGTTTCAGGGGTAGAATTTAGTGATTCATCAGTTGCATATAACACCCAGTGCTCATTACATCACGTGCCCTCCTCAATGCCCGTCAACCAGTTACCCCTCCCCTCACCCCCTCCCCTCCAGCAACCCTCAGTTTGTTTCCTATAGTTAAGAGTCTCTTATGGTTTGTCTCCCTCTCTGATTTCGTCTTACTTATTTTTTCCTCCCTTCCCCTATGATCCTCTCCTTTGTTTCTTAAATTCCACATGTCAGTGAAATAATATGATAATTGTCTTCTCTGACTGACTTATTTCACTTAGCATAATACCCTCTCGTTCCATCCACATCATTGCAAATGGTAAGATTTCATTTTTTGATGGCTGAGTAGTATTCCACTGTGTATATATAGTCCACATCTTCTTTATCCATTCATCTGTTGATAGACATCTGGGCTCTTTCCATAGTTTGGCTATTTTTCAAGTGAAAAAATGGAAATGTATAGATATTCGTAATTTTCTTGGATCATATAGTCTGTACTATAGGGCTATGTAATAGGATTACAACCCTGTATTTTTGGATTTCTAGTGTGAAGGCTGCTCCCTTATGATACAACTACCATCTCCCCTGAAGTTTCCTTGATAATGAATAAGAAATATATGTAGAGAAACTTCTTTTCAAGTAGGGAACAAGTCGCAAGTTTTGAGAACATTCTTCCCAATCTGGATTGGAAATCACCCCTTGGAGAGTGGGAGGAAGATGCTAAGAATTATGGCTTTGGATTATCTGTTCCCACCTCCTCTCTCTCTGACATGCTTCTATTTAATTATGGGCAATTCCACTCCATTTTTTTTCAAAAGGATTTTATTCATGTTTATTGTTCATAAAATTCATAAGACTATAAAATCCTGGAGACAACCTAACAGATTAAGTGTTCCTCTCCAATTTTTGGGAAACACTATAATTCTTCTTTTTGTCCATTCCTAGTTTTCCTTTTTTAAGGAGGTGTTTTTTTGTTGTTGTTGTTGATTAGAAAATCCTCTAAGTATTTATCATGCAAGGCTACAGTTGAGGGTGTAAAAAATTCTGGGCATGAACACTCAGCAGGTTTATCAAATGACCTTTAGCTTGAAGATGATGTGTATGTTTCATGCTATCCAAATTTTAAAATATATATTTTATTGATCTATAACATGTGCATTGAAAAGTGCACACATCACATACAACTTAATGAATTTTCACAAATGAATACACTTGTATAAGGACCACTTGGATTAAGAACAGAAAAGTGCCCCAGAAATCCCTTTCCAATCAATAAACCCTAAAGGTAGGCACTCTGTTAACTTCCAACACAATATATTAGTTTTGCTTGTTTCAAAAGTTTCATAGGGGTGCCTGGGTGGGTCAGTTGGTTAAGTGTCCAACTCTAGGTTTTAGTTCAGGTCTTGATCTCAGCGTTGTGAGTTCAAGCCCTGTGTTGGGCTCCACACTGGGTGTGAGTCTACTTTAAAAAAAAAAAAAGAATATAAATTTATCAGAAATTTTGTTAATAGGTACACCTGGGTGGCTCAGTTGGTTAAGTGGCTAACTCTTGATTTTGGCTTGGTCATAATCTCAGGGTCCTGGGATCGAGGCCCATGTCTGGCTCTCCACTCAGCAGGGAGTGTGCTTCAGGATTCTCTCTCCCTCTACCCCTCTCCTCTGCTTGCTTGTTCTCTTTCTAAAATAAATGAATAAATCTTAAAAAAAAAAAAAAAAAAAAAAAAGAAAAGAAATTTTACTAATGAAATATACTTGTTTTCAGGCATCTGGGTGGCTCAGTCAGTTAAGCATCCCACTCTTGATTTTGGCTCAGGTCATGAGATCAAGCCCCAGGTGAGGTCTGCACCTGGTGTAGAGCCTGCTTAAGATTCTCTCTCTCTCCCTTTGCTCTTAACCCCCACTCACTCTCTCTCTAAAAAAAAAAAAAAAAAAAAAGTCGGGGGGTGCCTAGGTGGCTTAGTCAGTGTCACATCTGCCACATCTGGTCATGACTGAGCCCCACATTGGGCTCCCTCTCAGCAGAGAGTCTGCTTCTCCTGCTCCCTCTGCCCTTTCCCCTACTGTGCTCTCTCTCTCTTGAATAAATAAATAACATCTTTAAAAAACTTTATATAAATGTGCATTTTGTGTCTGGCTTCTTTTACTTAACAGTGTTTGGTGATTCATTAATGTTATCTTTGAGAGTTGTTCATCACATCTCTAGCGATACTCCCCTTTTTTTCTGGATACTGATAGTTTTTGTCTTTTGCCTTTTCCCTTTTTTTCTGGAACAGTTCTGTTAAGATGTATTAAGTTTTATTAATCCTTTTTAAAGAAGCCACTTTGGGCTCAGTTTATTTTATTTTCTATTTTTGTGTTTTATTAAATTCTGTTCTTAGTGATTATTTTCTTCTATTTACCTTAGATTAAATTTGCTGGATTTTTTTTTTTTTTTTACTTCTTGAGAGTATAAATTGTAAGCATATTAATTTTAGGCCTTTAAGCATACATTTAATTTTATACTGTAAATTCATCTGTAAACATTTACCTTTAGCTGCATTACACAACTTGTGCTGTGCTATGTTTTAATTTGCATTTAATGATGCACAAGTGGTGTAAGTGGGGGCAGAGTGGGGAGGGGCAGAGGGAAAGGGAGAGAGATAATCTTAAACAGGCTCCATCCCCAGTGTGGAGCCCAATGGGGGGCTTGAAAACACAACCCAGATATCAAGACCTGGGCAAAAATTGAGTCGGATGCTTAACTGACTGAGCTACCAAGGCACCCCTAGTAAAATATTTTTTAATCCCCACTGTGATTTATTCCTTTATTCATGATTATTTAGAAGTTCTCATTTAATTTTCATATATTTAGGGATCATCTAGTTATCTTTTTTTATAAAAATAAATCACTAGATTTGTGGGTTAAATCCACTATAATCGGAGAACAAATTAAGTGTGAGGATTGAAAACACAATTTTTTTTAGTAGCCAAATGCAACATTTTATGCACATCAACTACATTAAGTTCATTAATTGTGCAGTTCAAATGTGTCTTTTGAAAATTGATTTTACATGTATGTCTCCACTTTTGTTAGTTACAGAGACTGCTATGTTAAAAATTTCTCATTATGATTGTGGATTTTTCTGTATTTCATTTAGATATGTCAGTTTTTGCCTTCTTTATAGGTTAATATAAAATTATTATATCTCACTGGTAGATATATCCTTTCACCAGAATGTCTTGCTGTTTGCTTTAATATTTACTTTGCTTGCTATTAATGTAACTACAGCAGCTTTCTCTGGTTTAGTGTTTGCATAGTCGTTATTTTTTATGCTTTTAACTTTTCTATATTCTTATAATTAAGGTGGGTATCTTGTAAGTATGAATTTATGTTTGTTTTGCTTTAGTTTCTTTAAATACACTCTGACAATCTCTGACTTTTAACTAGAATATCCGGTCTGTTTACATTTAATGAAATTACTGATACAGTGACATTTGACAATTGTTTTCTATTTGTCCAATCTATTCTATTTATCTGTTTCTTTATTTTCTTATATTCTTTTAATGTGTCAAAAACATTATTTATTATTCCATTTTCCACCATTATTAACCTGAGGTTTATAAAGTCATTACAAAAAGAAAACAAACAAAAAAACAAACAAAAAAAATAAAGTCATTACAATATATTTTAGTGGTTACCTTGGATATTATCACATTTAATGTTGACTTATAGAATGTGATGTAAGTTTGAATAATTGTCACATTTTATTTATTTATTTTATTTATTTTTATTTTTTAATTGTTACATTTTAAATTAGGGCCTTAGTATAGTTTATCATTTAGTCTCTGTTTCTTATTGTCGTGCTTTTATTTCTATGTATGTATAAAACTCATAAGAAATTATTTTTATTGTGTTATAGACTCAATATTTGTTAAAATATTTATACTTGCTCTTTATTTTTTCCTACGTTTTTGTGTTTTCATCAGGGAAACACTTTGTTTTCTGGCCTAAACATCTCTTTTATTATTATTATAATGGTTATTATTTTAGTGCAGTCTACTTGTTATTAATTCTGTCAGTTTTATTTGAGTGAACATTTCATTAGTTTGTTTTTGAGTGGTGTTTTTACTGAGTGTAGAATTCTAGACTGGAAGGGTTTTTTTTTTCCAATGTCTTCTGGCTGCCATTATTTCCTACTGAAAATTCCACTGTCATCTTATCATTTCTCATTTGAAGAGCAACTGTACTCATTTTCCTTTGGCTGCTTTTAAGATTTTTCTCTTGGCTTTTTTTTTCCCACTAATTTTATCATGATGTGCTTAGGTGTCACTTTGTTTGTATTTTCCTTGTAGGAGGTTTGCGACATGTTCTGAATCCGGGATATAAGATTTTATGTCAGCTTCAGAATTTTTTTTATTATAGTCACATATTTCAAATATTTCTTCACTGTTCTCTCTCTTGTTTTTCTGGGACTTCAATTACATTTATGTCAATACTTTTCACTATGTCTCTCATGTTCTTACTCCATTTTCTAGATTTCATATATTTGTGCTTTAGTTTGGATATTTTGATTTGAGTTAGTTTTCCGTTATTTGGTCCTCTCTTCTTTTGCTGTTAAACTCATTTACTGATTTTTTTTCTATTATAGTTTTTTTCAATTTTGAAAGTTCCATTTGATTAGTTTAGTTCTCTGTTTAGATCTGCATCATGTCTTCTATATTCTTAAACGTATTAATCACAGTACATCAAACTCTAAGTCTGTTAACTGCTATCTGGGAGATCTAAACATCTGTTTTCTTTCTGTTTTTCTCTTGGATCTTTTTAATTTTCTTTCATAATTTTGGCAGTTTTTGAGTGTTGAGCATTTTGGATAGAAATCTGTAGAAACTGTCTATGATTTTATCTGCCCCAGAGAGGAGATTCTTTGTGTGTGTAGGTAATTAGTGTAGGGGCAGAAAACCCCAATTTATTCAAATATGAAATATATTTGAAGTTGGCTTTCCTGTGTGGGTGGGGGTGTGGTGTGTGTGTGTGTGTGCGTGTGTGTTAGCTTGTCTATTTCTAGTTTGTTTTTTGGCTAAGGAATAGCTTTGTAGGGGTTCCAACTGAAATCCTGGATGTTTACCAAGGGCACTACTCATTGGCACGCTGGAGCTCCAATTTAATCTTCAATTTTGTCTCTGATTTTTGTCTCCAGCATTGTGGACTGCCAAAAGCCTTGCTCTGATTTTCAGGCTTTTTTCTTTCTCTACTTCTGAAACAGTAAATTCTTGAGTGGAAGAGTGGTGTATAATACTGTGCTCACCTCCATATGTTTTTCTTTTCTTTTAGATGTTGACCCCTCAAGTCCTAGTTGTATGGGAAGCTTTTTAGGACCTTTAATCAAATTTCTTTCTTTTCTTTTTTAAAGTACCTAGCTTTCATATATGGTATGAAAGTTGATATTATACTGGTTAGTTGGTTATAACAGAGGTAAAATTGCTTTCCAAATTTTGAATCCTAGCTCTCACAGAAACTGGCAATTAGGAAATATTATCTTCTTTTTAAGTCACCATATCCAGAAGATAGAAAGAAAATCAGTATCTTGACAAAAATTAAGAGAGATTTTATGATTTATAGGTATGATCAAATCATAAGTTCCAAATTTTTTTGTAAGTCATTTGGAAGAAAATTCTTTTTTTTTTTTAAGATTTTATTTATTTATTTGACAGAGAGAGAGAGATCACAAGTAGGCAGAGAGGCAGGCAGAGAGAGAGGGGAAAGCAGGATCCCTGCTGAGCAGAGAGCCCGATGCGGGGCTCTATCCCAGGACCCTGAGATCATGACCTGAGCCAAAGGCAGAGGCTTTAACCCACTGAGCCACCCAGGCGCCCCTGGAAGAAAATTCTTGACCAGCTTTTGATTCGATTTGATTTTTTTTAAACATTACTGACTAAAATTTATTTTCAGTTCTGATTTCTAATAAATCTGGGACAAAGAGGATATTTTTGTCAATAATTGTTTCTAGATATACATCTTTTGTATATTGTATGTGCCATGCTATTATACTACTAATACTGCCAGCTGGGATTATTTTAAGCCTTTTGTGTTCTATTGTAAAAATTGAATTATTCTTTCATTCTCCAAATTCATTCCCCGACAGTTGCTAACAGCAACAAAATTGTAGATTATCAAACCACCTTCCAGAATGTTAAAAAACACATGGGTTTACCTCACAAAGAGTAGTATAAAGATTTGTGTGCGTCCTGTTTTTGACTTAGCTCTTAAATCCTATGAGAAAGATGAAATGGCGAATTCCATGCTCTAGGCTGCTGTAAATACTCTGCAACAAGTTTATTCTTACTAACAAATACTCTGGAGAGGCCGGGAGAGTCTTGACAAGAAATCAGAGTACTTCTAATGAATTCTATGACACAATTTGATGCTGGTGTTAGCAGAGGCCCCATTCCAAACGTCCTTGGTCTTGAAGAGTTCCTTAGGCTTAGAATTGTGTACTTCTGAATAAATAACTCAGTCATTCTAACATTTAGTCCTTATTTGTCAAATACGTTAATGTAATTGTGTCTATTTTGCTTGCGTCATGAGTAAGACTCAAATGAGATAAATGCATATGAGATTGCTTTGTAAATTACCAACTTCATGCACATAGTGAGGGGCAAACCTTGGACCTGGTAAAAACATTCAACATATCTATTTGATCAGAGCCCTTCTTTTCTATACACATAACAACACATCTCCCAGCAGATCATGTTTCTAATTTCATTCTTAAGATCATTAATAGAAATCAGTTTGAAAATCTGGACTGGGATAAAAAGGTAAAAGTCATTGGTTATTTATTTCCTTATTTTTTATCTTTGAGTTATAGTGTCTTTTCTATGGCTTGCTCAGAAAAAAGTTTGAAAGTCATCCAGTTCAATCATCATATTTTATAGCTAAGGTAACCCACAAGTACCTCCACATGTGAATTCCCCTGTTATGGCCTCATGATTAGTCATAGCCAGAGCCAGGTAAGAAAGAATTCTCCTAATTCATTGTGTTGATGTGCTATGGATATGACACAGCATTGCACCATTTCAGATATAACACACGGGGATCCACACATGTGCTGCCTGTGTGTACCCCCATACACATAGGAAAAATAGTAACTTTCCTCAAGCTTTGAGAAAGGATCTGACTTCATTTCTTATCTCTTTCTCTACTTCAAAATGGATTTCTTTTCCATTCATATATCCCTCTGGTGAGGCAGTAATATCTTCTGTTTGGAATCTTTTGTTGCCTCATCACACCATGAGAAAATCTGACTATTAGAACCCAATGTTTGTGAATGGTGCCCATACAATTGTTGAGGAACAGCATAATGCTTGGAGAGTGATGCTGGATGAGCAGAGGTGAAATGCACAGGATGCTGAAAATGCAAAGGGAGCTCTGGAATGTAGGCAAGTATGGAAAGAAAAGATACAACCCTTTAGTATCAGTGATAGTTTTAAATTTTGTATGGGGTATGGAAGGAGGATTGATTTGGAAAATAAAAGGCAAAATATGTAGAGGAGACTGACCTGGTGACATGAACTCAAAATAATAAAAGTGTTCAGGGGGCATTATTGTTCTGCCTCAATAGCAAACAAGTGTTTTCTACCTGGCTAGCATCCTTTGCAAATGGGCGATACCCTTGGGGAACATAGCAATATATGGGAGTATGAGAACCCATAAGTATATCTTTGTGCAGCATCAATTTTAGTTATGACAAGTAATTTAAAATACTTTATATCAAATGAAAACTGATTACTGACTAGAATAAACATTTCAAAATTCAAATTTCAAAAAATTTGGGTAGAACCAAGATTCCAAAGGAACTCCTCCTAACCAGGTGCTATTTGGGACTCCACCCCTCAGATTCACCAGTAAACATGACCACTTACTTTCCTCCACACTGAAAGTATTTACATAAAAATATTTGAGAATCCCTCGAGCATTTGTGGTGTAAAATATGCCTAGGTACTTCAGATAGTTCTCACAAATCCCTCCCTCCACATTTTGGCCTTTTGATGATCAGATATCAGATGTTGCCCTTTCTAATTCCTAATGCAAATTATAGAAGGTGGATTCTTTACATAATGATGCATTCTCACCTACATTTTCATTTGCTGAAGTGACTTCTCTTGGATAGCTGTGTTTGTACCTCAGTGTCCCTTTTAATGAGAGTAATTATTTTTCATCTGCCTTTAAAAGGTTTCACATATTTGAATGATTCTTTGCCTAATGTGAAAGAACGTGTGATATGCATGTCCAGGATAAGAATAAGGCATTTGTACTCTGCAAAACCAACTCTGAATGAATGAAGAGGGAAAGGAAATAAAGGGAGAAGCAGAAAAGTACATAAAGCCTTTCACCTGGTAGAATTATGTACTAAAATTGATGACCTTTACTTTGTATTTGTAAAGGATTCAAGGCATTCGAAAGGAAATAAAATTATCCGACTGAAAATCCTTGACAATCCAATGAGTTCTTTAAAAATATAACTTCATATACATCAGAAAAAGTAAAATGATCCCTACCAAGCAGTCATTAAGAGATTAACGGTGTGTAAGATCTCTGAAGTGTGTACCCACATTAAATTTCTGACAAAAGGAAGTATGCTTAATCCTTAATCTAGGAAAGGAAACCCAGAGATAAATATTAATATTAACTGAGTCTCTTAAGTTGAAATATCAAAGATATATTTTAAAAATAATTTATTTTAAAAGTCCCAGATTTAATGATTTGAAAAAAAAGTTCAATGCTGGATAAATCAATATTTTTTATATGGCCCTTAAATGGGAAATAAAAGAAGTTTTATTGTCTATTTTACATTGTTGTCTCAGGTTACAGTAGAATTAATATGTTTTTTCTTTTTCCATAAGAGTTTTTCAATGAGGCAAATACAAATTGTTCCAGAAAGGCAAAATTAAAAGTGCAAATATATTTGAGCCTGCATGATTGCTGCCGTTGTTACTGAGTAGAATCTCTCCGCATCTTCCTTCTTTTTTTAATCTTAAAGTCTAGAGAAAACTCATTCAATATCCAAAATCTAAAACCATTATAGGAAGTTTGAGAAGCTCTGTTTCCCAACCAATACCCATTCTAAGGTAATTAATGACAGAGTCTGTCAACAGGTATGTAGCAAGAACTATAATGTGCTATAAAGAGCATTTTGACATAGGCAGTAAGTGAGAGAGTGGACATTCCCTGCTCACACTTTCAGATAAGTAGCCCTGGATGAGGGGCAGGACCTTCTGATGCTGCTTCCTTGTACTTCAGACAAAGATGGGTCTCAGTTCCTCTGAAAGTTGGGGGTTCACTGCAGTAACAGGTAACCAAGATACTGTCCAATGTGGCTGTTTTATAAACCTAAGGCCCATGCAGATGGTGTTTCTTCAATAGCAGTACTGGCTATGAAAGGATCATTACAATAATCATACAAAAGCAAGTTTAATGAATCTTGGAACACTGAAAAAATAAAATAAAATTAATTGGGAAAAAAAGCAAGTTTTAATGCTTTACTTTTGGGTGCAGCACAACCATTTTAATTTTTTAATATTCCCTTCCATATTTGTACATTATTTTAATCATCCTGTGGATACAATCCAGTCTTAGATTGGAGAGAGTAAATGGAGAG
This sequence comes from Potos flavus, assembly GCA_028534135.1. Taxonomy (NCBI): domain Eukaryota; kingdom Metazoa; phylum Chordata; class Mammalia; order Carnivora; family Procyonidae; genus Potos; species Potos flavus. The sequence continues at coordinate 8,058,441 of CM052883.1, forward strand.
AGTAAATCTCCATTGAGTTAAGATGTATGAAAGCACCTTTAAAATGCTCCAGGGCCATCCAAATGCAAAAGAAGCCATAGCCTGTTTTCATTAACAGTCTTTCTTAATTATTTTTCCATTTCTCTTCAAGGGGAAAAGTGATTTTTAAAAGGGCAGGAAAGGTAGAGGGAGGCTGTGGTAGTCAGTGAAAGTGCTTTCACAAACAGAGGGCGTACCTATATGGTCCCTCAGGGGGTCAAACATGAAGTCCTTCCCTTTGAGATGCTAACAGTCTGGTGCAAGGGTAATCACTTAGTATTGCTACTGTAACAAATTAGCACAAATACAGTGGCTTAAAACAATACACATTTATTATATGATTCTGTAGGTTAAAATTCTGACATGGGTCTCACGGGGCTAAAATACGGGTGTCAGTAGGGCGGCATTCCTCTCCAGAGGCTCTAGATCAGAATCCATTTCTTTACCTTTTCAGACATCTAGAGGCCATCTGGGCTCCTTGGCACGAGGCTGTTCCTCCATCCTCAAAGTCAGCAACATTGCATCTGTCCAATAATTATTCCATAATCATATCTTCCTTTCACTTTTCTTATAAGGACCCTTGTAATTACACTGAATCCACCCACATTATCCAGGATAATGTCACCACGGTAAGGGTTTTAACTTAACTCTTTGTGCAAAAGCTCTTTTGCCAAATAAGGTAATGTATTCATAGATTTCAGGGAGTAGGATGTGGACACCTTTGGGGAACCATTAGTCTGTGGGTCACAGCAAGATCATCCCATAAACAGATCATCACAAAGCAACAGTCAAAGCAACAGCAGCACTTGCATAAGGTATTGTGAGAGCATAAGGCAAGTTGACCTCATGCAGCTCGGGATGCCGAGGCCAGGGAACACCTGCAAAAGGAGGTACCGGATGCAGAGGTGATGATGGCGAACAGGAAGTAGCCACTGGAAAAGATGCGGAGGCCAGCTTCAAACAGCAGGCAGCCAGTGCAGAGAGTAAGCTGCTGTTAGAATTCATCCTCTCATTTCCGCCTCCTCCATACCTCTCACAACTGTGCATTTGTCACCATCCCACTGCTGTCACTTGACATGGTCACAGGGATGGTATTTTAACTGTCCACATCATATCTGACAGTCTAGTGTCCGGAGCACTACTTTGAGCATCTTCATAGGATCTTATCACTTGCCTTTTTTAATTTATTGACCTACATAGTCTCAGGATAGAATTCATTTTTGACATAAGATTTGGACACTTTTCCCACCATTTCAGCCTCATTTCTTGATTTTGCTCCTTACTCCTTTAAAATAATGTATGAGTTTCATATAGCATCCTGTGATGTTGGTTGGCCATGTATGTCGATGTCCACTTCACAGAGAGATTTGGGAGGCTGTGGCATATGATTTAACCAGACAGCCCACACCTGCTGACCCCTAGGGTTCTTTCCACTGCACAGCGGTAAGGTCAGTGTACTTTCAAATGGCAGATTTTGTTCCTGGAGATTTTGGGGACTTGGGGACAAAGTACCTCATTGTTTTCTGCAAATTCATTTTCCCTTAAGCCAGATAACACTGGGATTGGAGTATTTTGGGGGCATGGTAGTGAGTCATAACAAGTTTAATTCCTTTTACTTCACGTGTTCAATGGCCCACGTAATTGCAAAGCATAGACACTTCCTCTCTGCTGTTAAGAGAATTATCAAGTTAAGAATGTCTTGATCTTAATTAGCTTTTACTAAGCCTTTTCTGATGCCCAAATAATATATGTGGCTAAATGGTAAACAACTAGGGTGAGGACCATTTTCCTTTGTTTCTAAAACACTTTTTGAGGAATGCACAAAGAGAACTTATATGGAAATCGTCATAATCAAAAGTCTCTCTGTAATATATGATGCTTTTCCTTAGGGGAAAATGATGACTTTGAATAAGGGACATATTTTTAAAAACAGAAAATAAATCTAAAACAGCAGCTGTTTCTTTTACATCTTTGTATTGACAGCAAGTTATCCATTTCCTTATTATTTTCTCTTCCCTGCTCTGCAAACTCTAGATATCTTAAACCTTAGCCATTGATACTATTAACAATGATACTATAAGTCCTATCAAATAATTAGATGACATTTCTTTGTCCATGTCTCAGTCTCTGCCTGTGACATACACACTCTTGTGCTCTGTGCTTATATGTAAAGCTCTATTCTGGTCTTCTTCCCCATTTCTCATGTGCGCCATCAGGAGTCTAGTTGAGAAGATAGCTCTGTGACTGGCATGGAATAAATGAAAACTTCGTATTTATTTTCTACTACATCCAGCAGGTTTGCAAACAGGAATCAAAACCTAGATTTACAATGTACTATGTGAACATTGTCAAATTCCTTATCTGGTTAAGTCTCAAATTATACATATGTATTTAAGTAAATAAAATTAGAGTAATAATAATTGATTTGTATGGTTTTCTAAGGATCATCTTAAGTAATGTTTATACAATTCTGAGTATTGTGCTTGACACATACTGAGTAATGACTAAATGATGGTTATTATAATTATAGTTACTACCCTTACCAACACTCCTACTATTTCCTATTGGAATACACAGAGCAGAACATGAGGGCCACTCCCTCAGTGTGGGAAGCATGGAGAGGTAGAGAAGGAGAAGAATGCATCTTGATATCTCTAGGAATGAGGGTGCTTTTTGGAAAGAGGCAGCTCTGAAAAGTTCCCCTGGGATGCTCCTATCTGAATGCTGGGAGACGGGGGACCATATGGGGAGCATCTAGAATCAGGTGACTTTTTACACCTCTGAAGAGAGGGATGGGCAAGAGCATTATGAGGGTGCAGGCGTCGAGAGCATGGTGACTGGTGGGGCTCCTCTAGGGGAAGAGGTGCAGAACAGAGGGTAGAGGGTCTCTTTACAAACTACCATCTCTCTGTGTTAATTGTTTCCAATTTCACCAAAGATTTGGATGTTAGATATTCCAGTTTAAAGTTCCACAAAAGGAGCAATGACAATAAATGGCAGAAGAAAAAGAAAATTTAACCCCACTTACCCTCTCCTAAACTCCAGCTGTAGTTCTCAAACCTGTAGATACCTGATGTGGTCTTAACTTGATGGGTAGATGTTATCTCACTTGTGTTCATATCTCACTTGTGTTCATAGATGAGAAAACAGGCTCTGAAAAGTTAGGCACTTATGCAGCTCACCAGTCTGGAGAGAGAGTAACTGGTTCCACTTTGCCCCAAGCCCCATCCTGTGTGGAGTCAGTCCTGCAGACGTCTGAGCAGAGGGCTGGCAGAAGCACGTGCACCCATCTGGCTGGATGTTTTGCTGTGCGTGATATCACCAGGGTAGTTCTGGGATTCCCGGGGATCTCGTCTGCTTTTATGAATATACAGAGACATAAATTCTGTTCTCTGACTGGGAAACATTTTGTTCCAGAGTAGAGGCTGTGTGGGAGTAGAGCATTGTTGTTACAATCCATATTGTTATAACCTATTTTATGCTGTCCTCTCTGAGATTTTAGTCCCAATCTTATTTAAAGCTTTGTCTTTCTGGGATGACCTTATGAACTACAGATCTCGTTTTGATGGAGGGACTTAAACGAACAGCAGGCTCCAAATGGCTCTCCCTGCTCTACTGCAGAGCAAAGCAGACACAAAGCTTTCATAAAGGAGTTGGAATTAGTCTGTTTCACAAGATCAGTGTTTTCTCAGGTGAGCCAAGAAATGCTTTTTGCAAATGGAACTTACTGGTATTCCACAGACATGAACTGATGAGGACAGAAACAAGGAGGCCAAACCTGCTCCCAAGAAGGGCTCTGAAATCTGCACATAAGGACTTTTTACCTTGTGTTCAGGCTTGACATGAGTCAAGATTTCTATCGGAAGTTAACTGGAATACTTTTCACTATAGAGAAAGAACGTTTTGTTTTGTTTTGTCTAAATTGAGTTTTAAAATTCAACAAATATGGATTCATAAAATATCCAAATCAAGGAAATAAAGACTGTTTCCCCACTGGGAGGATAAGAGACCATCTCATAACAGGGCATATCCAGGAGCGCCTTGATACAAGGTGTAGAGGCAGAAGAACCTGTCCAAATGCATATGTGTATGATAAATATGTCGATGTGTAAACAAAACAGCTTCATAAAGCAAAGGCTCTTTCAAAGCCCAACACATGTCTGATTTGGAATCAATGCTATCTCTTACTAACTGAGCAATAATAGGCAAATGATGTATGTTCTCAGGTTCAAATTTTCTTCATATATTCCATGGGTAGTGCATGGGCTAAAGATAGAAATAGCATGCATTAAAATTTCTAGGTCAAATAAGCATATAGTAAAACTTCATTCCCCTTTCATCTGATGAAACATCACCTTCACGCTTTACTTTTGATCAGTGGTTTGCTGTTTGTTTCCCAACATGGAAATGGAGGAATTCTCCAAATGTGGTTTTGTAAACATATTCGGTTGTGTTTTTTCTCTGCATCCCATGATTAACTTTGGGGACATAGAATAATTCTGTAACTCCAGAAAATACACATGACAGTCCTGATGTTGTGACACAAAATTTACATCAAATTCATTTCTTCAAATATGTTAGTACATGAATAAAGACAATAGCTATTCAGGGAGATGGAAATTGCAGCTCAGATTTTTCTCATCTGTTTTTACACTAAATCTGTTTTCACGATAAATGATACTTAAACCTTGTTTTTAATTGATACTCCCTTTGAGGCTTTCTCATGTTTGTACATAAGTAAGTAGAAATATATCTTTTAAGAAATATTTTTGTTGTTGCTGTTTTTATCAAAAGGTAACCTCAAAAGAAGATGTGACCTTTTAAAGTTGTCTGTCTTTGGGTTGATTGAGGAGATATTACAGCAGTTTGTTTAGCTACATGAGCACCTTTCAGAGGAATATTTATAGGGATTCAAAGCTTTTTTTTTTCTATTAATGATCTTGTTGCATATCTGTCTTCATGAAGCAATAGAGCAAGCTTGCTTAAAGTATTATTTAAATTAATCCAGTGTGAAAGTGCCAATAGGAATAATCTTGAATGATCTAAAGACCTAAGGTCATAACATTTAACAGAACCAGTCTTTATATTTCGTTACACACACACACAGCTAACATTCTCTACAGTAAAGCTTAGAATTGTAGATTTGGTAACTTAGAAACATAATCAAATGAGCTTCTCAGGTTTAATCTTCAACATTTATTTTACTGAGCATTCATTGTGTGTAGAATAGTGGTCTACAGTGGATAACGTTCTCTAAAATGTCCCAACATCAGATCATGTTTCAATTAAGCAAAAACAAACACAACGTCTTGTCTCTGCACTGTTTAACATGCCGACTGCTCAGGTTGAGTTTCCTGTGTGCCCAGAGCTGCCTGCAGACTGCCATCAGCCTGGTGTGCCATTATCCCCAAACCCTCTAAACCTGTCCTGCCCACCAACATGGCTGCAGAAACTACTTCCCCCATGAGGACATTCCCCTTACCAGGAAAGCTGCTGCCTCAGTCTACCTTCCACATCCTGGCCATCTCTGACTCTGTTCATACCTCACATTCCCTCTGAGGCTTTCCACTGACCACCTGGACTAGAAAGACCAGCCCTTAGTAATTATGTCTACACCACACTTGTTTCAGTTCATTGTAAAGGATTCCCTCTTCTTTGGCTGGTGGTATTCTCTGAATGAACATTTAAGTCTTTTATTATCATTGATCTGTTTTCTATCCCATCCAACTTGAAGTCCACATAAAGTTGTAAATTCCTTAAGAAAGAAAACACCTTAAACTTCCTACTGGATTTGGGTCTTTTGTGTGGAGTTGGATCTGAAGGAGGAGTTTTAAATCTGGTTCTGTACGTGTGTGCTGAAGGACTGAACCAAGATTTAAAAATTAGTAAAAATGTTGGAATTTCTATTTATAGCTAAAAAGTTATATCGTAAAAGAAAAGAGCAAATAACAGGCATAGGCATGCACATAGTTAAGTGGTGTTTCTCAGTATAGTGTTTCGAAGTTTTGCTTTTTGTTTTGCTTGTGCTCTTCTTTGTCATTTGAGACCAGCCGCACTGAGGTGTGACAGCAAACCTTACAGGTCCCAGCCTCCTTTGAGGCTCCAGCTCTTCTGGCTCTCCTCTGGGACATTGCTTTTTTTCAGGGGCCCATTCCAGATCAGTTACAGGTCAGAAAGGCTTTTGGGCAAAGAGCGACTTCATACACTGAATGGAGCGGTACTCCCTGAGTGGTGCGTTTCCCAGCATTGTTTTTCTTTTCTTTGCTTTTTTAGAAGTTGAAAATACAGATCTGATGCCAAAGCTACAAACCATAAATCCAATTTAAGCAAAGGACTTAAAAGGCAAGACTCAGGACTTACGTGTACATTCGGAAGGGGTGAGGAGGGCGGGAGGAGGATTGGATCCTCAATCGGCAACCCCACTTCTCTTCCTTCTTCCCAGTCTGCAGCCCCAAACTTGTCCAAATAGTGGAATTGGTTGAGTGAGCATTCAATGACTATGCAACTATATTTATGAACTAAAGTAAAAGATAGAGAAACGTGAAATACAAAAAAATAAATAAACAAATAAAAGGAAAATTGAACATATAATTTCCTCCCAGACTTGAGTTGGTCTCACTTCTGTTAAAATATGCTTGGCTTGTCTGCAAGCTCCACACCCCGCAGTTCATTTTATGATATATCCAAACATTCTCAGTCTTTCAACTGCCATAGATTTCCGTCTTCTAATCCTTTGCTCTAATAAGCAAGATCTGTCTGTTTTTCTTTAACAACTTAGTAAGAAATAATTTCTCCCCCCACCTCCTCTCTAGTGCCCACTCTGCCTCAATTCCTAATTGTCCATAATCCAACCCCTCAAGAGAGGAAAGGGATAGGGCTTGTCATACTTCTTTATGTGTGCAAAGGGAGGGACCATTGTCCTAAACTGGTCCTTTGCCAGTGATGATGGCTTCTATTTTTTTTATTTTTTTATTTTTATTTTATTATTATTTATTTATTTATTTGACAGAGAGAGAGAGAGAGATCACAAGTAGGCAGAGAGGCAGGCAGAGAGAGAGGGGGAAGCAGGCTCCCTGCTGAGCAGAGAGCCCGATGCGGGGCTCGATCCTAGGACCCTGAGATCATGACCAGAGCCGAAGGCAGAGGCTTTAACCCACGGAGCCACCCAGGTGCCCCGATGGCTTCCATTTTTAAAAAATAAAGTTGTCTTTTTCTCATATTTGTTTTGTATCTTCAGATGAGTGATTTTCTTTTCAAAGTAGCCTGAAATTAGAGCCTGCGAAGCAGTAATTGTCTCCCTGTTCCCTGGACAGACAACCATCTAATCTCTTCTTGACCACTTCAGTGCCAGGGAAATCGTTACCGTGTGGGAGAGTTGATTCTGTCACTGGACAGCTACATTTCTCCACCTTTATGAATCCATTTATTCATTTATTAATCATGTATTTATTGAGCACCTAGTATATGACAGGCACTCTTCTAGACACCTGGAACATAGTAGCGGTCACAGAAATGACAATCACCACCTTCACTTAGGCTCAATCTTCGTATCACTCTACTTATGTCTTATTTTCTTCTTCCAAAGCGAGACTAAACAATTCCACTCTCTGTGTTCATGACAGCCCCACAAATACTGCAAAACAACCAAATTCACCTTCTTCAGATTAAACATTCTTTAATACAGTTTCACCCGGGCCTGCCATGTCAGTCATTGTCCTCTAATTGGTCAGTGTCCCCTCACTGTGTGTTTCAGTGAGTCACTGTGACCTCTGTTGCTCTGAGTACACAGGGGTCCTCAACCAGAGCCAGGCTGAATGGTTTGTGGATAGGCAGGGAGCCAGACTCCTGAGGCTTCAATCCCAGCTCCATCATATCCTTCTTGTGTTATCTTGGGCGAGACACATACCCCTCTGTGCCTTAGCTTGTTCATTTGTAAAGTGAGGATAATAATGCCACCTATCTCAAAAGGTTGCTGTAGGATTAATGAGTCAATATAGATGAAACACTTAGAGTAGTTTCCAGCCCAAAGTATGTGCTCAGGAGGTGACCGCTCTTATTCTTCCTACTGTTACAATTAGTGTTGGCCCTCTCTGTTCATGCAGCCTCATTATTTCAGGACCCACGTCATATATTGGCTTACGGATGCTGGGGATAATGGACGGCAGTCTGCTTTGGATACAAGTCTCTCTCAGTTCCTAGCAGAGAGCCTGGAATAAAGTAGATGTTCAAGAAATGCCTGCTGAGTGAGCCAGTTAAATACCATAGCTTTTGAAAATACACTTAAACAGAACATGAGAAGGATTTCTCCTCTTGTTTTCCAAGGTGAATTGATCTATTCCTGTAGCTATATTGTGGAGTATCAGTGATTGATGTGCCATTAAGGATTCTTTGAAGAAATTGTTATGAAATGCCATTTATTTTAAGCCTTAATAAATAAAAATGGTAAGAGGCACCACTTTCTGATAAATTATGCAGAAGGTTTGGGTTTTCAATATACATAGACCTTGTCACAACTGAATTCTAAATCCAAGGCTAAATTCTGCATCATCCTTTATGGAACGTCCACATTGATTTCCAGGAGTTTTGTTTTGTTTAGTTTTCTTTTCTTTTCTTTTCATGACCTTTGGTTTAAATGTTTTTCCTCTCTAGTTGAAAGTGTCCATGTCAACTGTGATGAATAGGTATCTTTCAATGCCTTCTTCCTGCTCCCTACCCTGCTGCTTTAGAGGTTCTGGACAGAGTGGCCTTGGTTAACAAAAGAGTTTATGACGGTCATCTCTTTCTGGAAGCAGCTGGAAGACAAATGCCTGAAGTAGAAACTTAGAAGGAAGCAGAGCTCACATAACTACACCTTCCTTAAATGGAAGCAGCCTTACAGGATTTATCAGTATTGCCTTCAACTATTCGTACAGCCAGCTCTGCTCCTTGGGTGGAGGTCTCTATGTAGCTCTAGATGTGAACAGACAAAACGGGATTATACCTGCTTCAAAATACTGTTTCTCAAATGTACGATCCTCAACTCTGGAGAAGGTATTGATCAGTTCTTGTCATAAGCGGTGATTTTCTCAAATTCAGCTACTGTCCTGATTATTTTCTTGGCAGGGTACACTCAGGGAAATGCTTCCTGACTCCGAGGCAAATATACGTTAAAAAGTTAACAACATGTTTTTTTCATGCATTTTCCAGTTTACTCCTTGACAATTTCTCTTAAGAAAGCTAATAAAACTATGCATCTATCATAATTCTTGTTTACATGGTTAATGCAATACCATATATTGTTTGTAATATAACAACTTTCACTGAAAGCCTTTGGATACTTTAATTTCAACAGATGCCCTTGATTACCTAACATCATACTTTTTGTCGTGCTAATCCTTAGTTTTAGGTAATGTAGTAACAGTTGGAGAGCAAATTAATAGACCTGCTGTAGGCCCGATTGGCTGTGAAAATTCCATGAATGAGTCAAATAGTAGTTTTCAGATTCCTTAATTTTAGGAAACCCCATTTCTAGTTTCTGAAAAGAAAAGTGAATCATAGTTTGTAGTGATTTAACTGAGTATATTAAATTTAACATATGATACTCCAAGCCTTCGGCCATATCCTTACTGATTTCCTGTATATTTGTTGCATAATTTTTTGAGAACAGAGTTGAAATTTCTGACTATAATTTTATATTTTTCTATTTCTCCTTGAAGCTCCATCGATTTTTGCTTCATGTGGTTGAAACTCTGTCAGTCAATGCATAAACCTTCAGGATTCTTATGTATTAATGAACTGACCCCTTAATCATTATGAAATAATCTGTTTTATCCACTGTAAGATTCTTTACCCTGAAATCTCTTTTGTCCTTTACTAATATTGATTGATGTTTTTAACCTTTTGTTTTTATTTTTAATAGCTCTACTAAGGTATAATTGTCATAAAATTATCTTCATATTTAAAGTGTATAATTTTATGAGTTTGATGTAAGAAACCACAATCACACTCAAGATTGTGAATAAGTCCATCACCCCAAAAGTTTCCTTATGTCTCTTGACACTCCTAACCTCCTGCCCCTTCCCTGCCTTTCACCAATCTCTGAAGTCACAGATCCTGTTTTTGTCATTTTATATTTGTTTAAATTTTATAGAATATTGTGTGAATGGAATCATGTGACTTTTATTCAGCACAATTATTTTGGAATCCATCCATTTTGCTGCATTTATCAATAGTTCATTCCCTGTTTTTTGCTGAGTAGTATTCTATCGTATGGCTATACCACAATCTGTTTATCCATTCATTTTTCGAATAGACATTTGGGTTATTTCCAGTTAGGGACTATTACAAATAATTACAAATAATCATTCACATTCAGGCTTTGTATGGACATATGCTTTCATTTCTATCGAGTAAATATCTAGGAAGGGAATGGCTGGATTATGTTGGCAGGTTTATGTTGAACATTTTAAGAATCTGTAGCTTTCCAAAGTGGCTGGAGCACTTTCTATTCCTCCCACTAGTGTATGTGAGTTCCAGTTTATCCACCTCTTTGCCAACAATTGATCTGGTAGTATTCTTTTAAATTTTATTCTTCTAATATGTGTAACTCTAACCTGTTGTAGATTTAATTTTCATTTCCCCAATGACTATTGATGTTGTTCATCTTTTCGAGAACATCTTTTTCATCCACAAAATTCTCTGATAAAATGCTCTACGTTTTATGCATTTATTTTATTGGAATCTTTGTTTTCTTACTATTGAGTGTTAAGTCTTTATGTATTAGTGGATACAAGCTTTTATTCGGTAAAAGTATGCAAATATTTTCGCCCTGTCTGTAACTTGTCTTTAAGTCTTGTAACAGTTTATTTTGAAGAAAGGATATTTTTGAATTTTTATGCAATTCATTTTATCAATGTTTTCTTCAATGGATCATGCGTTTGGTGTCATATGTAACAACAGAATAGGGTACAGCATTCAAGGAGCTCAGGGCAAAATGAAAATGCAGGGTCTATGGTTAAAAAATTATTAATAATTTCAACATGGAATCAAAAGAGCATTAAACCAAATGTGGGGCCTTTCTAATAGCATATGTGGTATATATTCAAGTATATATAGTATATCTCCATTTCTCCCCTCTTGTCATATGTTTGACTTTTACACATTATAAACCCCACAATGTACTATTATTTTTGGCTAAACAGTCAATCATCTTTTAAAGAGATATACATAATAAAAAAAAAATGTATGTATTGTCTGGTGTGTTTACCATCGCCAGTGCTCCTTATTCCTTAGATTAGATCCCTATTTCTATCTGGTATCATTTTCTTTGCCCCTGAATGCCTCCCCTCAACATTTCTTGTAATGAAATCCATCTGATAATACACTCTTTCTCTTCCAGATGTCTAAAAACATCTTTATTTTACCTTTGTTTTTGAAAGATATGTTCACTGTTTTAGAATTTTAGGATACTTTTTTCTTTCAATGCAGCAAAGATGTTACTCCATTGTCTTCTTGCTTGAATTCTTAAAACGAAATATCTGTTATCGTTCTTGTCTTTATTCTTCTGTATGTAATGTTTTTTCCTGACTCTGGAGGAAAAAGAGATTGTCTCTTTATGACTGGTTTTGAGTACTTTCAGGAAGATGTATCTTGATGTATTTTTTGTCATTTTTCCTGTCTTCAGTTTGTTATGCTCTTTGGATCTTTGGTTTTATACTTTCAACAATTTGGAAGTTTTTCAGCCATTGTTCAAATATTTTTCCTTCTTGTCCTCTTGATGCTCTCATCTGGAGACTCCAATTAAACGCATTTTTTTGCTTCAAGTTATTGCACAGATGACTGAGGCTCTGTTTGTTTGTTTTTAATTATTTTTTCTCTATGGGCTTCATTTGGAACAATTTCTATTGCTATGTCTTCAAATTCATCCCTTACATTTCTGCAGCTCCTAATCTGAAATTAATCTCATTCTATGTCTTTTTAATTTTTTTTTCATTTTACAACTTGTGTTTTTCACCTATAGAAGTTCATTTTTGGTCCTTTCTATGTCTTTTATGTCTCTACTTAACTTTTTGAATTATGGAATACAGTTATAATGACTGCATGTCCTTGTCTAATATTCTAACATCTGAGGAAGTTCTAGGTCAGTTTGATTTATTCATTCTTCCCCTTGTTACAGGTGAAATCTCCCTCCTTCTTTGCAAGCTTGGTAATTTTTTATTTGATTCCAACTATTTTGAATTTTATTTTGTTGGGGGCTCAGAATACTTATATTCCCATAAATATTCTTGAGCTTTTTCTGGAATGCACTTAATTTCCTTTGAAAAGGTATACTCTTTTTGGTTCTTGCTTTTAGAATTGTTTAGAGACTGAAGCTGTGCTCATTCTGGGGCTAATTTTTCTCCACTTTTGAGGCAAGACCCTGCTTCTAGTCTGTTCAATGCCCCATGAATTATGAATTTTTGCAGTCTGACTGGTGGGAATAGGCAGTATTTCCAGTCCTGTGTGTTTTTGTTGCAGTGTTACCTCAAATCCTTTCAGATGGTTTTCCCCAGCCTGGGACAGTTTCCTCACATAAATTGCAGATTGGTACAGAGCTGAATTCTCATGTAAACCAGCGGATCTTGGAAGTTCTCTCTTTGAGCAGCTCTCTTTTCTCCAGTACTCTAGATATCATCTATGTTGGTCTCCCTGGACTCTCAGCTCAATCTTCTCAATTTAGAAAGTCCAATTGGCTCCCCTCCCTACCATGCCCTGGAATCTCTCTCAGGAAATAGGACTCACCTCATTTATTTCCCATCTGAGGGACTACCGTTTTTCATTCCATAATGTCCAGTATCTTGCAAAATTCAATATGTCAATTTTTTGTTGTTTCATGTGAAAGAGTACTTCTGGTCCCTGTTACTCTATCTTGGTAAGATGTTGAAGTCACTTTTTAAAGAAAGTCTTCACAATTATTAAGTCTCTCTTATGACATATGGTTCACATAACATTCACATTCTTATTCAGTCATATTTCCAGCATCGAAATTTCTTTGTTATAATAGTATTTGACTATAAAATATTAGCAAATGTTAATAGTACTCTTGGGCCTTTGTTCCTCAAGCCATTCAGTTACATTTGATTAGCCTCAAACTTTATGAAGAACATAGTGAGAGGCATGATTAATATTTATAGTATGCAATTATATTTTATCTTATAATAAGTATAAAATGGCTCTTTGGTTGAGCAGCATGGAGTGAAAGGATTATCAAAATTAAAGAATGTGATTTTGTCCACTTAAGTGGCAAAGTAAAACATTTTTTCCCCACTTTTTGCTATTTGGCGTGTGTGTGTGTGTGTGTGTGTGTGTGTGTGTGTGTCTTTATTGTGAAAAAAAGTATCATAAGTTCAATTTCCAACTTGTGGGTATTTCAAGATGGCACAGATTCCTTTCAGAATTCCAAAGGAGGTTTGTAGCAGTTTTTGCCAATATTAGTTTTCTTAATTAAAAAATCCTATAATTAAGAAATAGAAGTCTATCATTGAACATTTGGAGACTAGCTGAAGAAGCATGGAATATTCTGATATTTTAACTAGAAAGTACTTATTGCGAATATATTGCTGAGAGTTTGAACACTCCTTTAAGATACTTATCTGAAAACATCACTAGGAACACAAATACCAAATGTATATTTAGAGTTAAAAAAATAAATGTCACTTAGATAGCAACAAAACTGAAGGACCTCAGATTCCACTCTTCCAAGGACGATAATAGCATTTGAAAATTTAAGTAAAATTCTTAGCCATTTGCTTGAAAACCTAGGAAATATGCTCTCAGTCAGCTAGCAGCATGATTGTTCCTGATACATACACTAATGTAAAGGAGTTATAAAATATCCTCAAAATAGTGTTAAGTTTCTTTTAGCATTTGATATCATTGGTGAAGAATCTGAGCATGAATAATGTATTTATATTTGTGAGTGCTGCATATGCCACACAGAGTGACACATCAGCACGCCGAACGAGACAGAGTATAGTGCTTCTTTGTATATGCACGTATGTGTTCTGGCCAGGAGGAAATGAAGTCGTTCATAAATTAGGACTTCATGACAGAATATATCATCATCAGAGCTTTCTCTAGAAGTAATAATAATGATTGACTTGAATCCCAAATATTGTCACTGAAGGACACATATTTTTCTTTTAGAGATAGAAGACAGAGAGCATGTAAGGGAGGGGCAGAGGGAGAGAGAAAGTCCTAAGCGGGCCCCACGCCCAGTGCAGAGTCCGACGCGGGGCTCAATTTCATGACTCTGAGATCACGACCTGAACCAAAATCAAGAGTCGGATGCCCAACTGACTGAGCCACCCAGGCACCCCACATACTTTTCTTTTTAAAATATGCACAAGAATTTTTATTGTCTTTTGCAATTATATAATTAATATTTATAATTTATTTTCAAAATATATAATTACAATTTAGAAGGAATAAGTTAACAAACCAGAAAACACAATGTTTAATAATTACTCATCTTTGTAAGTGATGAATAAATAAAGGGAAACAGTAGAGCCAACATTTTTAGATTTTATTGTCCGATGCTGAATTATGTTGGGGCCATAAGAGGACCAATGTGTCTCTAATATGTTAGAATCTTGCAATTAGAGAACCTCATTGGAAATTAGTATTGGAAGGGGATGCTTTCAACTGAGCTCTGAAGATGTGCTTCCTTTTAGGAGCTCGCAGACACTGGATATTCACAAAGCTAGTGAGAGTTCAACCCTGGATTAGGAATCCCAAGAACCACTCTTAGGTCTGTCTGTTCTTGGAGCCGAGGGTCAGCTATTAAGCAGGATATTATGGCATGCCTTCCCTTTAGTCATCTTCTCAAATATTTTCCCCAAGAAAAGGCTCTACCCACTGTTGTTTCCTTAATACACTTCATTAAGAGGGATTTTTTTTGGCCAAAATAGTTTTGGAAAACAAAAAAAAATTTTTTAATTATTGGTGTTTCCATTTCAAAACCCACATTTATCTTTATCTCAAGCATACCCTGGTCCTCCAATTCTTAAATAATATACACAAAATCTATCTTGCCTTGAATGCCATTTAGGGTTTATATATAGATTCTTTTAAAGACAAACAAAATTAATTCAGTCATTAGATATTTGTTGAACGGCTGCTCTGTGCAAAGCATAGTGATAGGCTACTTTGAATAACATATGATGCAAATCAGCAAGGGATTTATAATATATTTGCAGGGCAGGAAGACACAAAAATCCAGTAATTTCAGACATGACTAATTGGCACGCAACCATATTATACATTCTCCCTTACCCCTCTGAGTAGATAGCAAGCTCTCTGAGGGCAAGAACTGTTTTTTTAATGTGAGATTCTATCTCTAGTCCCTACAAGCATAAGATTCTGATAGGCAGAGGTGGAGAGCGTATTCTAGGCTATAGAATCAACAGCTAAAATTGAACAGACATAGTAATGCATTGAATTGGGGTGGTGGATTAGGGGACCACTCTGAAATAGCTGAAACAAGGTTCCTAGCAGGATGGGCCCTTGAGGTAGCATGGGGGCGATTTCCGGAGGAAATTGAATGCCATCCTAAGGATGGCATTAATAAAAAGATATAGTAGGTTTTCATATACCTTTAGTTTATTCATCATTTTACTAGTGTCCTTACTCCACTTTTATTCTTAGCCCTTTGGAAGAGCTCCTGATATGGTTTATTTTTATGGCTGAATTATATGATAATTTATGGCTTTGGGTAAATTATTCACAATGCTATATTCTGCTACTAGGAGTGCCAAAATTTAATTAGATCTGCCACAAAAATATCTATTCCAAAAGTTGCTTTTTACCGTCTAAAAAAACATGTGATTTTTCCATAGTTAATAGAGGAGTGACTTAAGAACGGGCACTGATAACCAACTTGTACCGAGATTTATGTGTAGACAAACGTGGTATGTGTGATGTATATACATTTTTATATTTGCTATATAAAAACACATGCCATATTGTGCATTTTTCAATTTAAATAATGATTAAAATATATCCATCATTCTAAGGATTATCCCGATTTCTCTTTTGTCAGTCTGCACACTGCATGAAAACAATTTGTGACAGTGATTGATTTAAATGAACCCACTTCTGAGAGAGTGATTGTTTTAATTAAAATTGTTGGGTGTTTTTTCTTGTATCTGAAGGCATTTGAACTGATTTGCATTTCTTTCAGTTTTGAGTGTTGAGGCTAATATATCGTGAAACATTTTTTTTCTTGAAACACATGCACATTAGCTTTCTTTATTTCTATTTTAATTAATTTCAGAGAGCATAGTTAGTAGAGTTTCAGACAAGGAGTATCCTCAAAACATTTTTAGTAAAACGTCAAGTAAAATATGTTATACAGTAAGCATAACAAAAGAGAAAATAGAAGGAAAAGGATAATTAAGACAAAGTTTTCATATTTTCTTAAGAAGAGTAAGTACTCTGAATACATAAGTATTTTAAGAATAAAGAACTCTAACAGTTTTATGAGTTGAAAAATATTTTTGCATTTTTATATGGCCAGCTAAAATGTAGGTGAGGGATTTCAGATATTTATTTCCTTCAGTTATTAATTGAGAGTCAAGATCGTAGAGGTCGTCCTCTACACAGTAGATCTAGAAACTTAGTCATACCATTGCCTGACCACATATAATATATGTGGTTGTTTTTGCAGGAAAATTGTTTCATTTTCTTTTGTTTTGTGTTATGATTATTTGGCTTCATACTTTTGGACTTCGAGGAAAGGTTTTGTTTTCTTCTGTTTTAATTATTTGAAAGAGTGACCTCAAGCTATAAATGGCCACATTACACAATGGCCAATTTTATAAGTGAGGATCACAGTGAAGGTTTTGTGGGTATATGACTAAGCACAAAGAGAAACTAATATGTGGAATCTTTGAAAATTTGGGGCAACCAAGTAATCTACAACAGTAATATACATTTAGGTTATTTGCATATAATGTATGCAAATATGTATGTATGAAATGTTATCTTTACACATCCTTTGTCAAAAGGCATTAATATTAAATCTGCATTTTCATTATAAAATTGTACAAGAGTTTTTAAATATTAAAATGTTGAAAAATATATATTCTAGTAACCAGCAAAATATATTTATTTTTCACATTTTGGTGTATTCTTTCCCATATTTTCCCCCATGGATAATATTTTTCACATAGTCACACTCATGTTATATATACATATGTCATTACACAAAAGTATATAACACTGTGGATTTGTTTTTAAGTTAGAAGTCTAGAAAGTACAATTACCTGGTCAAAAGTTTTAGACATATTTAGACTTTACTGCCATCCTGGATTTCATGTTGTTGTTCCAAGTCTCACTCTTATTAGCAATATATGAAATTACTAGATAAATTACACTCTAACACAGTCAGCATTCATTCAAGAAACATATGTTGCCCAGCCCCTATTTATCTAGACCCTGGAGATATAATGGTGAGCAATATCATACATTTCAATTTTCTTCACGAAACTTACAGTACAGTTTGGAGACAGATGTCAATCATATAATTGCACAAATAAACATGAAATTCAAATCATGATTATAAAGCAAAATACTAACGCTTGTTAACCTCCGTGGTGGGTACATAGATGAAGGTTGTATTATTTCCTGTAACTTTTACTGTTGTAAAAGCATTTCAAAATGAAACAATTTTGATGTTTTAAAAATGAGTAATGCCTATGAAGAATGCTGCCATAAAAGTGTTCAGAGGAGGACTCTGAACTCATCTGAGGTGTCAGGAAAGTGCCCCGCAGGAAGAGTTGATGGAGCTGAACTTGAGAAGGAGGAAATGAAGTTAAGTATGCAAAGATGTATGCATGTGGGTGTGTGCGCACAGGTGGGCAAGGAGGCATCTTTATGTAGGTGAGTGTAGGTTAATGGGACGTGATAGACGTGAGAGATTATGGGATATTTGCAGACAGCCCCCAGGGACCCAGGCTGGGCTTCTTGCAGGGGATGGCGTGGAGTAGTAGCAAACCAGGCAGGCAGGTAAGATGGGGCCCCACTGCTCGGGGCGTGTGAGGAGTTCACTGCATGTTTCCGGATCTGCTGGATTGGAACAGGCACACTGCAGGGGGGATGACCACCTAGGAGAGCCCAGGAGGGGCTGCAGTGCTGCCTGCAATGAAGCTAGAACGGGGGAAGGGAGGGAGATTGTGAAGACAGCATCTGCAGGAACCGGGCAACTGTTTAGTGGAGTAACAAAGGCAAGCGCGGTGTGGATCTGAGTGGCTGAGACAGTTCACATGAGTCTCCGAATCAGGGGCACAAGTACCTTCTGGAGAATGACACTAGACAAGTTTAAGCCTGCAGGATTAGATCTGCAACCTTGGTGAGGATTGCACAGGTGGAGATCTATTGGAAATGTGGCCAACGACAAAGTGGGGCAGATAGAAGAGATTTTCAAGCACTTTGATTCTAATTTCATGTTATTGTTTTAAATCACAGATTCAGATCCAAGTATGCAGGATTTGGGTTTAGATACAGCCGTGGTTAATCTTTAAAAATCTAGTTTAAAAGAAAAAAAAAAAGATTGGTTTGCATTTTAGTTTAGGCTTTTTAAAAGTTACAGTCAATGTTCAACTTCAGAGGCCATATAGCTTAGTGGCTATGGGGGCAGGATCCTGTTCAACCCCCAGCTGGGCACTTATCGGTTTCATGCTTCTTGTCCCTGACTCCCATCTTTCTGTCTCCATTTCCTCATCTTCAAAGTGGGCTTCCCGTTAAGTAAGTCGTGATGAGTTCAATGAGTTAATCATACAATGTACTAAAACAGTGCCTGGCACCTGAGAAGAGCACGATGCTATTATACTTTCTAAAGAGAAAACATCAAATAATGTGAAACTTGATACATGGATACCAATTTCATCTCATTTCTTTGAAATTTAGTGAGAATTCAAAAACACAGTTTTGTATTTTGCTTATACTTCCTTATCAGAAATCAGGTGTCATCACGAAGAGCTCACTTAGCCTTATGTCCTCCAGTTTCATCCATGTTGTCACAAATGACACAATTTCCCTCTTTTTAGAGCTGAATAATATTCTGCCGTATATAGATACCTCATTTTCTTTATCCATTCACTCACTAATGGACACTTGGTTGTTTCCGTGTCTTGGCTAATGTGAATAATGCTGTAGTGAATATGGGAGTGTAGATATCTCTTCAAGACCCTGATTTCATTTTCTTTGGCTGTGAACCCAGAAGTGGGATTGTTGAATCAATTGGATTTGGTAGTTCAATTTTTAATTTTTTGAGGAAACCCCATACTATTTCGATAGTGGCTGCACCAATTTGCATTCCCACCAACAATGCACAAGGATTCCCCTTCTCCACATCCTTATCAATACTTGTTATCCCTTGTCTTTTTGATCATAGAAAAAGAAAAAAAAAAGTGTTCCTTTTGTTCAAGTGTGAGGGAGCTTGTGGGGGTTGTATGTCTTGTACTACCTCGCCTGACCTACTTAATTCAAGTCCAGAAGATGTAGTAAGATAAAATGTAGAATTTAAAAGTAAGTCATTCAGAACATAAAGGTTTTACAGAAGAATTATCAATCTCTGAAATTCTCTGTATGTCCTCATGACAATTAAGAACCTGCCTTTTTACCTTTGTTCTCTTCTTTTTCCATGCCACTTATTTTCAGTAATGAGCATAAATACATTGCAGCATAAATAAGAAAAGTAGTCCTTGATACTTAGACAGTTGGTAGCCCAGTCAGATTTTACTGAGTGATGGGCAGACTAAGGCACAAGAGTAATTTTTCCACTAATGCACTTCTTAGAATTGTGTGTGATTTTTAAAGGTATATACTACAGAATAAGGAACATATGTCACATAATCCCAAAAATCACTTAGATTTTTTTTAATCCTCGTCTTCTAGAAGCATCTACATTCTATTATATTTAGTCAGATTGATGTGATGCTGTGGTGTTCATGCATTATTCCCCAGATTTTCTTCATTCTCATACGATCTTTGAAGAAAATCTGTGTACCATAAAGTCATTTTTCAAATTATTAGTTCTATCATATGTACGTAACAATAGATATTGACATTCTCTTTAATTTTTTGAGCATTAAACAAAAGGCTAAGGGTATTCTGATTTGGAACAACCTTTTTTTGGCATGTGTATTTTTTTGTTTTCACCTGTTGGCAAATCCACAAATTTTCTGTCAATTACAAGATGGTCGACTTTATTGTTCTGTACCAATCTACTGTTTTGACAGCACGATCTGATCGCATTTGTATGTCCCATTCAGCAATTGTGGAGAGGTGTCAGTTGCCATGGTGAGGACTATGATGTCCAACATCAAATCTAGTCATGAGATGGGGATGACCTTTGAAAAGCCATATGTAAATATTTATTTTCAAAGGTACAACTGGCCCTTTGTTAAGCCTGAGTCGCTTCACTGGTTATCTTTTCAATGCATCAAATGAGAAGTCTGTTACCATATAATTTCCCTTTTTGTTTTAATAAACTCCCACTGTCCTCTATCCTTGGCCCTTTTGGTTAAGACTCGAATCCATGTTAAATAATTTCACTCTCTTTTTTAGTTATAAATCAGTTTATTGTGTCTAATTTGTTTGGATCATGGCCACAGAGATGACCTCACAGCATAGGTTTGTTGTTGTGCCTTACCCTGAGCTCAGAAATCGACTTTCTCATTTTTCTATGGGTCATGCATAAGTACCAGATGCTTCCATGCCAGTTAGACATCAAAGAAACATTCTCCATAATGAAGTGTTTTTCTAAGAATGCATATCAAAATGTTAGTTTGATTTTTTTTTTTTTAAATACAGGGTTTTCACCTTTTGGGATTATTTGTCAAATTAAGTAAAAAGAAAAATCCATTAAAAAGCCTTTAATAAGGTTTCTTAGAACCAGAAGTTTGCAAAACTCTTGTATGGCCATCCTGAATGATATTAAATTAATTAGTTTAGGATTTAACTAAAATTACCCAATAAATTTGGTAGCTTAATTGTTTTAATTAATCATTTAAATCCACATGTTAGTTTTATAAAATGACCCATTTTCTGCAGCTGACAAATGCAACTTCTGACCTTCTATGATTAGTATCCGCCAAGTTTGATGAATACAGAGGAATCTGGGAGACACAGAATCAAAGGTGCTACTTCTATTAAATGCCCTCTTCTGAAAAAGAAAAAAAAATCAGAAAAAGAAATAAGAAACTCTATTGTGACACGTTGTGAGGCTTATGATAACTATGTTTGCCTTTCAGATCCCCAGCTCAAGGGTATAGTGACCAGGTTATATTGCAGGCAAGGCTACTACTTGCAAATGCACCCCGATGGAGCTCTCGATGGAACCAAGGATGACAGCACTAATTCTAGTAAGTGACAACCTCAGGCCACCCGTTAACACAGTTGGTAGAAGATACACTGCTACATAAATGACTTTTTAAACTACATTTACAAATATTTGTTACGTTGGTTCATTTTTATAAATGTTACACGCTAGAATGCCATTCACAATTTTACTTGGACCACATGGATGAAAACATGAACAGAGCAACACACAAAGCCTGTCATTTTAAGATAATTAGTTTTTCTCTCTTTTTTTTTTCTCAAAACAATTGGCCGATCCAGCATTGTTGTTACTTTTATCTCATAAAAGTCAAGTAAGTACACTAGTGCATTCAGATGAAGGATGAATCCATGTTTACCTTGGAAATATTTTTATCAGACTTGTAGCTTTTTAATGATAACTGTGGAAATTAAAGAGCTATAAGTATTAATTGTTTCAAAGAATAGAAATGTAATTTTTCAAATGTGTATTCAACAAGAAAAAATAGTATCTCTTTCAGAGAGAGGACATGAAGTCTCTGTGCGTTTAAATACATTGTACAAAATGTTTCACTACTTTACAGAATTGGGTCTGTGATGATTTGTCTTTAATTGAAAACTCACTGACCCTCCATTGTATTAGTGTCTGTCTTCATTTTACTGTTTTTTAATATATAACTTTTCTTTATATTTTTGTTCTAGTGTCCCTCTTTATTCGATTGTCTGTGTGTTCCTTTCCCATTTCCTGTTTATACTGACATTGCATTCCTTTTAATTTAGCACATCGGTTCCAAAATAGATACTTTTTACTGCTCAGGAGAATTAATGAAGAACAAAACTGATTTTATTGGAAATATTTATTCACATATTACTAGTGGATCAGGAGTGGATATGAGTCTTTTCAACCATTTAGCATCTACCCTTCATTTATAGAGCATCATTCTATGAAAAGAAGGGAGGATTTGAATACACAAATTATGGACACTTTCTGTATTCAATTCTAGTAATCGAATTTTCAATAGCACGGAGAACAATAACATAAAGTAGACTCCCTTTGCATTTGGTGTCACTGTGTGAAATGTCAATATTTTTCCAGCCATTGTGTTTACTTTTTAAGACTCTGGACTTCGCTTCATTTTAAATTTTTCTTTCAACTTTAAAATTTTTCTGTTTGTCTGCGTTTTCCTCCTTCTCAATTTCTAATCTTTTTCTCTCTTTGTGTCTATTATGTTGCCCTTTTGTCCTTTTAAACTTTTCCCTATCATATTTGTTCATCGATTCTTTGTCATTGTTATTTCCTCCTTCTATTTAGAGAAAGAGAAAGTAAAGCAATTCAAGCACAAGGAAGAAAGAGAAGTTATTTTTACTCGTAAAACTGATGTCAACCATTGCTTACTTGTTGGGATTTTGCTATTAGGTTGAACTTTTTAAAAGTATAAGGACTTGACCATCTTTAATCAATAAAAGATGTCAGTTTCTTCTGGTTCAAGCTAATACATGTATGTCTGCCCATTTTCTTCTATCTTTAACTCCTTACCCATTCTTTGACAAAAGGCATTCTCTTTTTCTTATGTCTCATACTTGTGGGGGTCATGGACTCTTAACATTCATAAGTTCTGATGTCTTCAGTGTTCTCTAATTTCCCTCAGCCAAAGCCAGACTGAGAGTGAGGACTAGTTTTCCATAATTCTGATACCTGCAAGAATTAGTACATTCTCACCTAGAGGTTGAGGCCATCCCTTATGACAAAATTTTCAAGAAAGGAAATAAACCATAGCTATATAAAAATGCTGTTTAGTTGGACTTCTCGAAAAGTAGTTTCTTTCAAAGGTTTTATGCATTTTTTCCTACCTTCTTCTTTGGTTTTTGTAATGCCAAACAAGTTGATTGTTTTTAATGATAGAAATCAATACTGAATTAAAAAGTGTTAGGTAGATGCTGTCTTTTACAGCATATTGCTTCAGAACTCGATAAGCAGCACAGTATTTTCTAAACTGTGAATGTGCAGATGTAGACATCATATGCACACACAGTAATTATATCTGGTTATCTGAACCATATTCAACACTACACTGGACAGCTGAGACCCTGAAAGAGACACAACCTTCTGTTCTTTAAGTGTGTGAGGCTTCTTTTCTCCTGCTGTGTAACCGTATTAAAAGGGACAGGAATCTTGGGGCAACACTTGGAATCCTTTCTAATCCCCCTAAATGCTGGTGAAGAATGAAGAGGGAACAGGAGCTCCTGTGTCCAAGCAAACCAGAACCAAGTCGTAGTGCTTGCACTCAAGGGCCACTACGGACCACAGTCGCCTTTCTTACAAGTTACACTGCATTTTCTGTGCACATTTAGCTCATTAGGTTAGTTTTGTTACCATTTCAACATTTGCAAAGACATTGCAGAAGAGTGAAAAACAGGGTGAGGTAAAGATTCACTTCTCAAAAGGCTCTAAAAATTGCACAACCCTAAAATTTAATAAAACATGGCAGGAATACAGCAGCTTTATAAAAGCCATGGGAATTACTAATTAACTCGACTTTTGGGTACCATCACCTTTGCAATTGGAAACCACAGTTTTTTTCAGGTGGAATTTAAGATGATTTCTTTTTCTCTGGTCCATTACAGCAGTCTTATGAGTCTTGAGAAAATCATAAGCTGTGAACAGTATTCTGTAAAAAGGGGAGGGAGCACTAGAGATGCTGGCAGCCAGGTCCTCATGGGAGCACTGCCCTTTTGGTTTGCATTAGGGTGTGATGTAGTAATTCACACATGCATTCTAGATTTTTGATAATTCTTTGAATACAAAACAAGAATTAGTCATCTGTAAGTAGGAAAAATAAAGAGAAATGCCCTAAAAGTCACCACGATGCCCCCGTAAATGTTACCAAACAACAAAACTGAGACTTAAAACTTCAAATCTTGGTGATTTGAGTTGGACACATATCCCACAACTAAACATGAGCTTATTAAGAACTAGGTAAAGTCAGAACCACCCTACTAAGCTGCCTTTGTCAAAATTTTCAGATGAGTTGAGAAGAGAGAGACAGGCCAGCAGGCAGGTGAACCCGACACTACAGTCCACCCTGGGTTTTCCAGCCCGAGATCTAGAAATCTTGGGGAGGAAAAATGGCAAGACGATGGTTGATGGTGGATGATTGGTCCAAACAGAGAAGATACTGTAGCAACTTGACTGCTTCTTATTGGCTTCCATGTGCCCTGGAAAGATCTTTCACAGAAAGAAGTGAGCACCCAGATTACTTCATCACCAGACTCATTTTCAGGGGTGTATTCGTTTAAAACTCTTACAGCTTCCCATTATTCTGCTAAACGTTAGCATTACCATGAACTATGGCATTTGATTAAGAGGTGATTTTTCTTTTCCCCCAGTTGCTTTTGGGGATGCCATGAGGTTTTCCTGTGCTCTTAAACTTAATTGCTCCCATTATCAGACTTAATAAATGCTGTTAAGTGGAATAGAACTATAGAAATATCAGTATGCCAGTAACTATAGCAATATTAAAACCTCACATGAACCAAGCCCTCTCATCTTAGAAATTCCGTCCTGATAATCTGATGCGTAAAAATTGCCCATCACTCACAGTGACCACCAACCCACAGGCTTGGGATGGTGATTTTCACTTTGGCTATACTTTAGGGTCATTTGAGGAACTTTAAAAAAAAATTCCTTATGCCCTAAACCCCAACTTCTCCTCCAGAGATTATTGTTTAATTTAATTAGTCTGCAGTTGGGCATGGCTGTCCTCTCTTATGAATACAGCTAGTTTTAAAGTATAGCCAGGGTTTAAAATCGCTATTATGTGGACAACTAGAGTGTCCCACAGAACAAACAAAGTAGTATGAACATTTTATTATTCTGACTCCCCTAGGCTTTGTGACATTGCTTTATAATTATATAAAATACAAAAGGAAAAATATAACGGTGTCTCAATTAATGTGGGTATCTGTAGTTTTAATTAACACCATGGATTCTTTATGGTCAGCTCTGAATGGGCTTCCACATGACAGTGGTTATATGGGTTCACTTTGTATTATCATTCTGTAAGTGATAATAACTGACATTTTATAATTCAGGTCCCAACCAAAATCCCAGGAAAAAAAGACCAATTTTTTGTATGGTCATTTTAGACTATTATCTATAATTTTTCTCTTTCCTATACCACATTATATTGGTGACTTCATATGTTCTTACTTTCTAGAATTATAACATCTGGCCTATATCAAATATATGGCACCTATAAATACCATTAAGAGTATATAATGATTAGAGTAATTAAGTTTGAATGGTTAAGTTAGAATGGTTTTCAAGGACAGTCATACAATTATTTTTCCTCTAAAACTTTTGCATATCAATCAGGAATTGTTCTATGGTGCCCATCCTTTCAAAACATAAGGGAGATGGGACAGTTTGGGTGTTCTGGCCAAGAGGGGAATTGTCCAGTGGCCGTCACCCAAGAAGACGGAATACTAAGTTACAATGACACAAGTACCTCATACTGCTCAATGATTCCCACTCCTGTTTACTATTTTCGTAATAGAAATGAGCAAGCATAAGCCTCATTCTTCCATAACATAAGCCCCTCGAATCCCATGGAAGATGGCCCAATATTAGTTTGCATTGTGAAAACTAATATCCACTGAACCATATATACTCCTCTGAGTATTCCTGTAGGGGTAATTATCTACGGCCATGGCCCGCCATGTTCCTTTCATCACAGACATCTTGAGATCTTGGGATCAGTAACATGTAATAATTGAAAGAGAGGGTATAATTTTCCCCCAACCTGACAATGCATGTGGTGCCTTAGAATTAAATAAAAATTAATTTATAAAGTCCATTTTTCATTGTGTAATGAGTAGACCCATAGATTGAAGTCAATGTGACCCAGTTTTCCCAATTATCTGTCTTTTGGGGAATACAGTTGAGGTACTTTGTTTACCTGTTCGCTTCAGCATCTCAGCACTGTCGTTGCCTGTACAGGCCTGGTCCAGTTGCTTGGAATCAGTCTTCAGTTAAGACCTTGAATGGGAGCAGATAACCGCACTGTGGATAATTAACTTCTCTTTTAAACGCATCTACAGTAAAGTCGCCCAAACCATCAAGCAGTTATTACTATAGGATGGTGCTAGAATACCTACTGAAGAGTTAACATATAACCCTGGCATGGAAATGTGTTAAAGGAATGTTAAGACTTTATAAGAAATCAATGATAGCATTGCTCTCTGTACTATGTAAAAATATATATAAAAATACTTTCCTTGACAATAAGAGAAGAAACGAAACATGGAACTATAAATGAGTTTTTATCTCTTAGATGGGTAAAATTGAACACTTTTCCCTCTTTTATTTTAGTTATCACTCACAGCTTTATGAGATATTAGTAAAGAAAATGTCTCTCTAAAATGTGCATGCCGTTCAGTATGATTAGTTCTTTCTAAATTGAGCACATTGGCAACGCATGTCTTTTCTGGGCTCTGCTGGCATCTCATGTTGGTTCAGCAAGAGTAATTCTGTTTTGGAATTACCTTTTTAACTTCTGGCCCATCCTACATTGCAGTGATAAAGCACACCTTCTTTTTTTTTTTTTTTTTTTTTTAATAAAGATTTCATTTATCCATTTAACAGAGAGAGACACAGTGAGAGAGGGAACACAAGCAGGGACAGAGGGAGAGGAAGAAGCAGGCTCCCCGCCGAGCAGGGAGCCCGATGCGGGGCTCGATCCCAGGACCCTGGGATCATGACCTGAGCCGAAGGCAGACGCTTAACGACTGAGCCACCCAGGTGCCCCTAAAGCACACCTTCTGCATGAAAGACCAGACTAAGCATTCAACTTTGACTTTTTAAATTCCACTCTTTGAGAATCTTCACAGCTGATCTCTCTTGGTATCAAATGATGTCAGAGACTGTGATCCTGGAATCGGGTTTACAGGGCTGATTCTGCCTATTATTCTGTCAGTTCTTTGGGAGGCTATAGGCAGACCGTTAAGGTGGACAAATTGAAGCTCAAGTGTTAATTTTACCCATTGCAGAAACATCTTAATTATAAAGAGAAATAAAAGTTAATTAATTGGAACTTCTCAGAAGGTTGTAACAAAGATTATCTTTTTTTTTTTTTTTTTTAATAAAAGAAATGAGGGAGGGAGAAATGATGGCAAGGCTTTGCTCCTCCCGGCCCATTTGTGACAGGTTATGTTTGTCTTTACAGCACTGTTCAACCTCATACCAGTGGGACTGCGCGTTGTTGCCATCCAGGGAGTGAAGACAGGGTTGTATATAGCCATGAATGGAGAAGGTTACCTCTACCCATCAGTAAGTAACATGCCAAAGATATTGGCCATTCATTCAATGCTTGCAAAATAACAGTAGCAGCAACAACAAAAATGAAAAGGATCTGTGTCTATTGATTCTGCCATTTTTGCTTTAATGTTTGATCTCTATATAACACGGTAACATTATCAATGTTTGATAATATCAGTATATCAGGCAGAAGAGTAATATTACCTCTTAAGGTTGTGCATTTGCATATTTTTAAAAAATGAACTAGTTTGTGGAAGATTGAGTAATTTTGAAAGAGGTGATGTTAGTATAATCTTTTTCATTTCTCTTTAAAAATGTACTTGTCTTAGAGAATTTCTTGTAAACGATTATTTTGTAAAAAGAAACAGAATTAATGTGAATTCTAAAAAAGAGAAAATTTAAAGAGAGTTCAGGCTGTGTTACTGTTTTATTGGGGAAACTACTTCTAATATAAAATGTATATTGCATTTAAATCTAAGCAAGTCTTTCCGTTTTGTGATAATGTATGCAAGAAGTTGAGCACCTTTTTAGCCAAATGACTTCTTCTGGAATGTTTACTATTTACAAATAATTCACAGTGAGATGTGCTATAGCCACATGTTATAGTGTAGTTAGAATTAATTTCTGCCACAGAACCAAGCAATAGAGACCTAGATGACAGTATTTCTTTTCACTATCCTTTGAGCAGAAATTGACAGGTTAAATTCATGGTGCCTCAAAGCAGAATGCTTTTATTTGGGTTTGCATGTCATCTTTCATATAAATTTTTTAAAACTCTGTTGTTGGTAAATATTATCATCAAAAAACTACATTTAAACATATATACAGACACTACACACACACACACACACACACACACACACACACACACCTTAAGCAGAAACATTCTCTGGGGCATTTTCTTAAGCAAATCTGGGAAATCCTGTCAAAGAAAATGAAGTTCGAGCTGCGGATTCCCTCTGTGGTGAGCTAGAAAATGTTCTTGCTATTCTGGAAGCTTCATCTGAGTTCCCTGAAGGGTGTTCCTGCACACAGACCTGGGCCCCACATTATGCAAATTGCGTTCTGTTGCACAAGATGAATATTCAACATACCGAGAGCAAGATCCAGTTAGAATTCCCTGTCCCCGTCCCCACTTTAGGAAAAATGTGATTCAGATAAAGATCACTTTCTGGAGATGCCCTCATTCAGATACAAGTCAAATTTATTGATTTGACATTTGTTCTGTTATTTTCGTTTCTTTCTTTTCCCTCAGGTAATCTTTAAGATGCTTAAAAATTATTAGCTCCAGCATCTGCCATACCCTCTAGTTCTCAGGTTCTGTTGAAGATTTTATCACATTGTTTGCTGTGTTCTGACACGTGTGTTGATGTCAGGGGACATGTGAATGTTTATTTTATCTTTTTGCTACGGCATAGCAATTTCTATTTTTGGGGATGAGGTTGCACATGTATACCATTTTTCCTTAAGGTAGGGAAATCATCTTGAGCATGTGTCCTTGCTGAAAATACAAGTACACGTTATGTTTGGTGCAGTCAGAGCAGAGTGGCAGGAATAGAAGTGAGGAAGGCACTAATGCCCGGTCTATGCAACCTCCCGCCCAGGCATCAGGTCTCATAAGGCTAGCTGGGGGTGACAGCATTGGCCCCGGATTTGTCTCAGTGACAACCTCAGGCTTGTTATTGACCCATCATTCTCTGCTCTCACCTCCCTGGCTCTCCAGTTCCTTGGCATCTGGGCCTCCCTGTTGGTGGTTTGATTCCCTGACTTTCAGATATTGGATTTCTTCTCTTCCCATCTTGACTCTTTGCTTTGAATCCAGGATCTGGTAAGAGGCACTCTATCTGCCCATCCCCTACCCTGAGAGGTCCCCACTCCCTAGGCCAGGCCCTTACAATCCTCAGCCATCTCGTAGGAAAAGGACTTAGATACAAACCATATGCAATTTCCAATCTTTACTAATACTCCATGAAGTGTTCTGTTTATTTCAATGTAATGAAATGTGAACTTCAGATATTTCAGTAAAAAGAATATATTTCCATAGTCAATCACTTCATAATTAGCGAGTGCTTACTTGAATAACAATATAGCATAAAACAATATAACGGTTACTATACTATATAATAATAATAGGCCTACTTATCTAATAATAAGAATAATAATAATGGGTAGTATTTACATAGTACACTCTGCCCAACACTGTTCCAAGCACTCTACCGTCTTACCTCATCTAATTCTATTAAGCAAATACTATTAAAATGATCATATTGGGGCTCCTGGGTGACTCAGTCCATTGGGTGATTACCTTCTGCTCAGGTCATGATCCCGGTGTTCCAGGATCAAGTCCCAGGATAGAGTCCTGGGGTTGAGCTATGCATCAGATTCCTTGCTCAGCAGGGAGTCTGCTTCTCTCTCTGCCCCTCACCTCGGTCATGTTCTCTCTCTCTCTCATTCTCTTTCTCTCAAATAAATAAAATTTAAAAAATAAATCTTAAAACAGAAACAACAACAACGACAAAAACAGTCATACTGATACACAGAGAGTTTAAAAATCTGTGCAGTCTGCCAGGTAGTAAATGGAGAAGGCAGAATTTGAGCATTATTATTCTGACTCATTAGCTTACTGTTTCACTATGTTTCCACATGCCAGACATTTTTCATCATATGGTCTGGCACCTATTCTAACAAGAAGTTATAAACACATGATGATGTAATGAAAACCTTCAGGGATTTGTTACCTAGGGAAAAAACTTCATTTCAGTTATTAAGAAGTATAATTTGAAATATGATCTGTTTCCTTTGGAGATTCTCGAATTAAAAAAAATCATAGAAAATTATATCTGGGAAAAGTTTGATGTTATACACTGAGTGTTTAAGATTCTGAAAATTTGTTACATGTAACATTTGGAATTTAAATTTAAAAAGCCAGTCCAAACATAGTTAACTAAGAAGTTTTGAAGTAAGTTAAGTAGGTGTTTTAAAAGGAAAACTTTAGTCAACCTCAGGTTTAAAGAAAAAAGTAATAAAGACTAAAGTCCTGGAAATGAAGGAATCTGTTTTAAGCTAATGTCTACTTTAAAAAGATCAATTGAATGCTTGCCTGGTGTAAAGTAGCACCTAATATGGGACCAATTTTATTGAGGATCCGTAGGTTTAGAAGGTAGGCAATAGAACACTCAGATCATTCAAAATGAATTCTGTTGAATGAAAAACACATCAGTGTTTTGACTCAAGCTGCATATTTCTCTATTTGCATTGGAAGTAGCTCTCATAAGGCCCTGCCATCCAAATAAAGATGTTCAATTTGTCAGATAATTTCACCTTGGTTGAGGGGGTACAAAAAAATGTATCCTGTCTGAAATGTAAATAACTACATTTCTGATGCTGAAGGCACATGTTCCCCGTGGAATCTTTCATTTGATATGCAACAGTTATTTCTTTTGTGGTCATAATGATTCTAATATGCTCCTTGAAGATGTATCTCAAGAGATTTAATGTCAGATATAAACAATTTGCTCAAAGGTAAAGCACAGGCTGCAAGATCGTAGAACAGAAACTAACAAGGAAATGCTTATGTTAAAGAATTAGTTCAGTATAATGTTTGGGAAGAAATTTATTTTGACCAACTAAAAACTATCTATAGTGCTGTGAGAAGCAGTCACTTTTTTTTTTTTCAAACAACCTATGACTTTGAAAGACTAAGAAAGTCCTCCATAGACAGACACGGTTTGAATGTAAATTCTGGACACTGAAGAAGAACTTAGGATGAAGGGAAAAGAGTATTCATCATTTGGGCAGAGAGAAAGAAGAGTTGAAGTTGGAATGTGTTTCTGATATGAGCAAAGAAAAAGGACAGGGGAGGAAGGAAAATAGATTGATGGTGGGTAGAGCTCTCGGCTTGCTCGGAACATCTGGATCCCAGATCCAGCCAATACCTGTGTTGTCATGCCCCAGTCTCTGCCTCTCATCAAGTTTCTCATCTGTAAAATTAAAAAGTTTCCCTGGATGCCTTAAGTTAATTTTAGGGTTGAAACTTCCGATTTTAGTCTGATCGATTTTTTTGAATGATGAGGTAATTGACATACATGAGATGTATAAAGATTCATTATTGCTGTCTTACCTCGGGCTGACATTTATGAAAATATTATATTCCAAATGGTGCTGTAAATGTTTCTGTTACCCGCATGCAGGCATATGGGGAGGCAGTCAGCCCTGATGTTCTCCAGGGATTAATATTTCATCTGAGTTTCTTAACCAAGTGATACAAGTAGAGAGGAAAACAATCCTTTTTCATGTAGGTTTTTAAAATGAATCAAAAAAGTACACAGCTACTGTGTTTTATAAATATTTGGGCTCATTAGAATCACCTGGAAAAGGGGTAAAGGCAGAATCTTTGAATCAGATTCCAGATATTTCAATTCAGTAGATCTAGCAGAAGCCCCAGGAATGTATAGTTTAATAAGGATCCCTCTACTACCCCTACCTGCCCACTGGTGGTGAGTCAAAAGCCCATAGCCCAACAATCAACAACATCACAGCAAGCATTATTGCAGTAGTTGGCAGGGGAGATGATGGTAACTTCAGACCAAGGTAGTAAGAGTAGAGCTTGTAGATAGACTACCTACACACAGAACCCAACACTAAGTAAAATAAAATACTTGGTCTTCCTAACTTCCTCTGTCTCTAAGTTGAAGTTTACAGAAATGTGAAGTGGTTGTGTACCCTTCTTCACTAATGCAGCAACCCAACTATCCATACACAACGAATGTGAGGCAGGGAGAAGGATGAAACAGTCCCTAATTCAGGAAAATAAGAAAATTCTGTATATTAAAAAAAAAAAAAAAAGAAAGAAAATTCTGTGAATTTTTGGAAACGCATGTTCAGGTACCTCAAAATCTTATCTACTCTACATGAGATAGTTTTCCAATATTGTACTCACATCTTTTGGAAATATTTTCATGAACGTCTTCTACAAAGGGGATCTGCCTTCCCACTTCTATGCCAGCAAGCATCTCTCATGTGTCTTGATTTGTGTTCCTTCAACTTCCCAACGCCTCCCCGACAGGAAAGCCTCAGAGTCCCTGCCTCCTTTACCATCAATCATATGTCTTCCTGCCAAGTCAATAGCTCTAATAAAATGGGATGGGACAATGCTATTTTCTTCTTGACATTGTTCCTCTGATCATTGCTCAAGTTCGGGGCTTAGAAATGGAACTGATTTGTTTTTTCACAGTGGGGTGCCTAATTTCCCTCAAACTTTTCTATTCTTCCCTGAGAGTTACTCATACAAAGGTGCACACAATCGTTCACCTGTATTTCTATGCTCATGGAGTGTTGTGTGAGTCTTTTGGCCATCCATGATACCCATCCTATCTCTGAATAGCAAGTATGGGCATCCATTCTCAGGAAACTGCTCATCGTGTATCATCGTATATACTCGATGATATACTCAATGATATACTAAGCAGTACTTAGCAGAGTACTGCTGAGGTACTCTGTCCATGCTTCCCAGCTTTTTTTTTTCCCCCCCTTTGGGTACTAGGTAGTGCATGGGGTTAATCAAGTCACTTAAGCCACAGCGACCACCACTGGCTATCAGTAACATCTGATGTTAAACCAGGGGCTTCAGTAGCATCTGAAGACCGTTCACTGGGGGACCAGCCTTTCATACTCTGCCCACTGGGAGCAGGGTGGCAAAACTATAGCCAGTCAGGATTCTAAGCTCATCTGGTTACACAGAGGTGCCCCTTTCAGAATGGAAGTTTTTCTACCTTTCATCCTTAAGTCCTCAGGTCTCAGTTTCTTTATTTTAAGAAGGGTATTAAATTTGAGATGATTATTAATGCCTCTGTTTTTCTAACAATCTATGACTCTATATGCATGTTCTTCTGAACAAACAGTATCTAGCACCTTTGAGACTATATACACATATATATAATTTGTGTATATATATTTGTGTGTGTTTCATTGGAATTATGTATTGTGCTTAAATTATATACACACTTATTCACATGATTATACTTTTGGTCAGAGTGTTTTTATTTCTTTTTATGAAATGTTAAATAACACTTTTTAAGTTTACACATATTTTAGAGCTTTACTTGCTGTGCTTAAAAATATTTCTTTTTTCATTAAGTTTCCCTATGGTTTCTCCCACGTTATGACTCAGTTGGATATACTGCCCAATTTGAAAATGGCTATTATCCTTTCTTCGTATTTTGGCTAGGATAATTTATAGTAATAAGAAAGCAAGTATGGCACTTCAGTTAATTTCCCTCCAGTATTCATGTAATTCCCATGATGCTGAACACTGATGCACAGAATATAATTGAGTATGACAAATGCAGGGATGCTGTCATCCTACTTAGGGTCACTTGCCAGAAGGAAAAAGCAATTGACAAACAAATGCAAATGTTAGACTACATGTAACTAATTTTAAGTAGCCTTTTGGGAAAAGAAAAATGTGAAACATCCCATGTTAGGTTGAAAGTAGGCAATAAAAAGAAGTAAATGCACTTTTAGGCTATGCAAGTTCCAGTGGCATTTTATAGAGTACAAAGGCAGGAACTGGTGTTGACAAGGCGAAAATACTGAAGCTTAAGAGGGAGAAGAGGGGAAAAAAGAAAATGGAAAGGAGATCATGAATCAGCAGTAGGGGGATGCACTAGGCAGCATTAGGAAAAAGGAAAGAGAGGATGCGAGGAGCAGACAGCAAAGGGAAGGAAACAGCAGGATGCGTCACAAGGAAAGGAGAGAGAGATGGCCATGTCTTCTGCTCACTCTGTCACCTTCCTGGGAACCGCCCCTGCCCCTCCCCGCTGATTCCTGGCTCCAGGCTCCCACTCTGGGGTGGAAAAAACAAGACCCTCCCTCTTGAAGCCCAGGCTGGGCTTTCCAATCGTACCCAAAATACCTTCTCTGCTCCAGGCCCATGACCACTTTCCCCCATTTCCCCTTCCCTTAGCCTCCTTTCCAGAATGCTGGCTGTGCTTGGTTAATGTTATTCTCTAAGCAAGGAAACAGTATGGCCATAATTTGGCTTCCAAAGGATTATACGTGTGATGGTGAGGATTAGTGGGAAGAGACTAATAGCAGTCTGACCACTGAGGGCTGGTTGGTGAGGGATGCTGAGTATATACAACAGGATGATATTCAGCCCTAGGAAAGGAGATCCTGTCATTTGCAACATCATAGATGGACCTAGAGGACAGTAGAGTAAGTGAAATAAGTCAGACACATAAAGAGAAAACCTGCATGATCTTACTTGTGGAATCTAAACAAATCAAATACCTAGAAACAGAGGCTTGAACCGTGGTCACCAGGGCCAGGGAGGTGGGGGAAATGGGAGGAAAGAGAGAGAAATCTAAAGAGGGCTTGCAAACTACAAACATTTGTTTTATTTGGACAGCGTATGTGTACACACATGCGCTCTCTCTGATCTGCTGGGACATGCACTCTACAGTCTACAGTTTAAGCACAATGACAACTTTTCCTGAATTTTATAAAGGAAGATATTGCACGTGTCAGTTTTGTTTCTGGGCGTGGAGACAGTGGTGTTGGCAACCCCTGAATGAAGGGGCTGGAAAGGATGAGAGATATTTGAAGTGTTTCTGAGGAAATGTGGAAAGAAGTCCATGGTGGTCTGGATATGGGGGTGAGAGAGTCAGGGCTTGCTCTGGGAGGACTGACTCGGAAGCTGGTGGTCTGTGGTGATTCTCACAGAGAAAACAAAACCCAGAAGGAGGAGGAGGCTGGTGAAGGAGTCTGCTGCATTGAGTCTGAGACATGCTCACTTTGCCCACAGAAGATTCAGGTGGGTTATAATCCCACTGAATCACTACTGGATGATGACAAAGCTTCTTTCCCCCAAAAGAACCATGGCTAAGGGCTGTCTTAAGAATGACGTGCAGATAGAGAAAAAATCGTCTGTGAGAGAAGGTGACCGTTTCCCTTTTCTTCCTGAATGTAAGACAAATGATGAAGAAATGGGGTGAATGATATCAGCATCAATGAAGTTAGATATTAGAAAGAACTTTATAAAATAACATGACTTCTTCAGAAAAGTGTCCTCATATATTTTACTTAATTCCTAAGTATACAGAATCGGTAGAGGCAATTTGGGACACTGGACAGCATAGCAGAGGACTAGTGAGTTAAATTCATAACTTATATAAAAATGATGCTAATAATGTGGGAGGACACTATATCAGGTCTTCACATAGTCTCACGGTGGTTCACAATCCTCACAATCCTCATAAGACTTATTCAGATACCAATGTAAATAACCAGATCCCAGAACATTAGCCTGAAAGATTCCTATTCAGTGAATCCAGTATGTCTTAAGAATCAGAATTTTGAGTCTATATCCCAGGCATTTCTAATGCAGGTGTCTGAAGGAGCATGCTTGGATAAACATGGGTCAACATCACTGTCTCAGGAACCAGGACACCGAGATTACATGATTTTGTATTTATTTATATGACATTATATAAGCATCATATTGTTTATGATGATGATGATGGTGATGTTTACAAATTCACAGTCCGGTTCAGGCCCTTGCAGGAAGCAGAATGACCTGGCCATAAGTAGCGTTCACCTTTCCTGTTGACCAGGTGAGCTGGCCTATGAGCAAACAGAGAAAAAAAGCCTTGTCTGTGATCGCTCTGTTCAGTCTGGGAATAGGACAAGAAATGTGTCCTTGAGCATCGAGATGATGCGTGGAAAGACAGGAGTTTTGCTGAGAACTGAGAAAATAGAAACGAAGTAAGACACTGGATTTCAAACCAATAGCATAGCACTGAAAAGGAGAAGTGGTCTCCATCATGTAAAGCTCAGGGGAGAAATCAGCCCAAGACAGTTGGCCGGGGGACCACAGGGCACCTGCCGAACTGAAGGGCCAATTCAGGCCAAGGGCATCGTGTCAGGGCCGGTTTCTAAGGACAACGAGGCTGGGTTGCTTCAGAAGTTAACTCTTTCTAGATTTTAAAACATTTACTAATGAAACAAATATCTTTATTTAATATATTGTTTATTTTTCCTAACTTTCTGTTTCCTCGAGACAGTTTTGTTTTCCTCTCAGCAGGGTCTTTCTATACAAGCCTCATTTCTGGAATAGAGTAGACTTCCTTCTCTTTCCTAGGCGAACTGTGTTTGGTCCATCTTTGAGCAACTTTCCCAGGTCCTGTGTAGAGAGTAGGTTGACCCCATCTGGCTCCGTCACTACACAGAGTTCTTAATTACACAAACCTTGTAACATCTACCTCACAAAAATTAAACACATATGTCCAATAACCTAAGGGTCAGCAAGAAATATATGGAAGACTACTTCTACTCAGTATAATTCCTCAACGCTTAAATGTAGGCTGAAGAGTCAAGGACTTGGTGGGGATGTGTATAATCATGAGTTTATTTAGTCACTCATTTAAGAAGAACTCTTGTATGCCTTCCACTGACAGCTAATGTGCTGTGTTTGCTGGGGCTTCAAAGATAACTGAAAAACTTCTGATTTAAAAACAACAAAAAACCCTGAGCATTCAATGGATAGGATGTACATCTTGACTAAATGAATTCTAAGGATCCTGTCTTTCCTCAGAATCTATGATTCCTTGATTGTACATTTCCTATCACTCTTTCAATAGTGATGAATATGTAGGAGGTCTTCACTTTGTGGTTCTTGATCGATTATGGTTAAGGTAGAATAAATGTCACCAGCAAATTTTATTAATTTATTCCTTGAGTGCCCTCTTGTTCATGATATTTATTATGCATGACACTTATCTTTTTCCCCACTGGAAAACATTAAGCATCAGCAAAGAATATAGGAGTCTGTTTATTTCTCAAGTTAGAATTGCAGAAAAGCACTATTTACACATTCCTTTCCTGAAAGAGCATGATAAACCCACAGAGACAGAACTTGGATATGCAATGTCTGCATTCTAACATGGTTATATTTGCATTAATGAAGTGAGTGGTAATGTCTTCACCTTATGAGAGGAGCTCAGAGCAAAGAAATAAGACTCAATTTCTGGTAAATATTGCTACCACTTAAACTTGAACATTTTAAAGCAAGCACATGAATAATGATAATTAGAGAAAGGATTTTATTATTTCTGTATGTTCATGAAAAAACATCAAGTACTTTGGTTTTTTATTTCCTTTTAGTGTGAAAGAAAAAAATACCATTGAAGTTTGCCATTTTATCCTGATTTTTCTCTAGGGCAAAAACTATGAAATACTGTAAAGAATAACAAAATTTAGGTTTGATTAAAGTGTTTGAATTTTTAAAAATCCCGTATTCATAGAGGGTAGATGAAAGGTAGGTAAATAATGAAAGAAATGTTTGCATATAAGGAGTTTTAAAGACTACCTCAAAAATGATAGATAAACAGTATTTACCTAAAATAATCGACAATATGTGAGAATGAACTATCTCTTTCTTTTCATTTTCTACATCATGAAAAAATTCAAAAAAACCCTATATAAATGCCAAAGTCCATATACCATAAGTGACTAGCAAATCAGCTCTAACAGTAAAACAACAGTTAAAAGCTACTAAAATTGAGGGTAAAACTCTGCTTCTTTAAAAATTGTCCTGGGATCGAGCCCTGCATCGGGCGGTCCTGGGATCGAGCCCCGCATCGGGCTCTCTGCTCAGCGGGGAGCCTGCTTCCCCCTCTCTATCCTGCCTCTCTGCCTACTTGTGAGCTCTCTCTGTCAAATAAATAAATAAAGT
Source organism: Potos flavus (assembly GCA_028534135.1). NCBI lineage: Eukaryota > Metazoa > Chordata > Mammalia > Carnivora > Procyonidae > Potos > Potos flavus. The sequence continues at coordinate 8,096,843 of CM052883.1, forward strand.
CTAAATAAATAAATAAATAAATAAATAAATAACTATTGTTTGCATATGCAGGAGGTTCATGGTTGAAATTGTTACATATCATCCACCCACGTTGAGTTGATGGGTTTTCTTTCTGATTATTTTACTTTCTGAGGCATTCTTCTTCCTACTTCTGGCATGTGACCTACGTGCTGGGGACTCTGAGAAATCCTGAGCCAGGAGTTCATGGTGGGCTCTGCGTAGGAATTTCTGTTTCCTCAATGCAGTTTACATCTCATTTTTTAGTTGCTTGGAAATAAAAAGAAAAATAATTTATTTTTTTTTTTAAGATTTTATATATTTATTTGAGAGAAAGAGAGCACAAGTGGGGTAATGGCAGAGGGAAAGGGAGCAGCAGCCCCCTCCAGGGGCTCAATCCCAGGACTCTGAGATCATGACCTGAGCTGAAAGCAGACACTTAACTGACTGAGCCACCCAGGTGCCCCAAAAGAAAAATAATTTATGAAATAATTCATAGCAATATGAAAAATTATCCTACTTTTTCTTTTTTCCGAAGAAAGTACTAAAACAACCTTTTTTTTTTTTTTTTGAAAAACCAAACTGGCTGTTCTTCACATGTTATATAGTAACAATTGACAAAAATCATTCCTTGATAATTTTCTTTGTTACCTGTTCTTTATGTTCTCTATTTCCACTAGTTTTATATATTTTTAAATTATTTTTTTGGAGTTCGATATTTTTTTAAATTTTTAATTTAAATTCAGTATAGTCAACATATACTGTATTATTAGTCTTAGTGGCCCAATTTAGTGATTCATCAGTTGTGTGTAACACCCAGTGCTCATTACATCAGGTGCCCTCCTTAATGCCCATCACCCAGTTGTGCCCTCCCCCACCCACCTCCCCTCCAGCAACCCTCAGTTTGTTCCCTAGAGTTAAGAGTCTCTTATGGCTTGCCTCCCTCTCTGTTTTTATCTAATTTTTTTCCCTTCCCGTATGTTCATGTGTTTTGTTTCTTGTTTCCACTAGTTTTAGAGTTATAGTATTATCAAAAGAATGACGACCAGTTATTTGACTGAAAATATGGGCCACATTTCCAGTCTAATATTACCTGTCAACCAATATTGATGCAACACATTCCTGAACCAAGAGAAATATGGTGAAAAAGAGAGACACAGCACCTGAGCTCGTGGAACTTACAGTTTCCATAGATGTGAGTTCCCTGCACAGTGCATTTTCACTTTGAATGATTTCTTTAGATACTGGAAGTGTGTTTTGTGTTCTGAGCTACTTCTGGTCTCACTGAATGTTGGCTATTTGTCTTAAGGTAATGTATTCGATTTGGAAGGCTAGTTTATGGAAAGGTACATAATGCACTTTGAGCAAGGACATAGTAGATCTCTTAAGAGTCTCATTTGGAGTTAGATATTGGTTTTAAGGTCCTATGACTATATGAAATGAAGAGAGATAAGTCACTTTTAATAGGTATGTCCCAGCCCCTGCAAAAGCATCATAATTGGTTGCTATTTGCTGTCCCGGTAGAGCCAGAGACTGAATGGGAACAAGATATTTTTGGAATTGCTACATCTCTAACAAGGTGGAAATATTTTATTTGGTCATCAATTCTCGATCTCGCCCACTGTTTAGCAGAAATGGTTATGTGGGCAAGCAGGAAACATTCTACTTTACATTTAAGTTGGAACAACTAGTACCTAAAAGCACTAACCTGACAAATGATGAGTATTGATTTATGTTATGAGAGGAGCTTTTACTCATGTTATTTAATGAATTAACTGTGAGTGCCCTTCACCAGGGTGTAAGGACAAGTGTTGATGGTCAATGACTCCCCATTAATGTAAACTTCTCCAATTAACTCATCTTTCAACTATGAACCTTTTATAACTTTGTTTCTACTATCTAAATCTTAGACTCAGTGCATGAGATCCTTGTCATCGCAAATGATTTTCTATGGTAAGCAATATTCTGTTATGGTTCAGGAGCTTTGGTTTCCTGGGCTGTACTTCAGATACAGCTTTGAAAAAGATCAGTATCTTTTTTGCTTGTAGGTAATAAAGAGTAAAATTATGACATGAAGATACCTTACCTTGTGAGTTGCCTATTTGTTGTGGTATAAGAAACAATGGTTTTTATTAAAAGGGACATTAAATGGTCACAATGCAAAGATGCAAATTCATTTACAAGGACCTTCTCTATAATCAAGACCTACAACTCATTATTTTTGCTATTGTGTTAAATGGTAAAATGATGGTTAAAAAGTTATGTAACTTTGGAAGAAAGCGTGACATCGCCTGCATTATTATTTAAATATTGTCATGTAACATTTTGCTTTCTATCCTGTAACCATCAATTAATGTTATCGATAGAAGCCATGGAAAATTGTTTTTGCATCAAAAGTTTGCAATTTGGATAACTTTACTTACCATTTTATGGTGGCCAGGATGTCTAACTCCTACATTGTTTTTATTCCAATATCAGTTAGAACTCTATAGCAATATCGATAACAGAAGAATCAACTTTTAAACTGTGCAGAAGTTCTCTAGACAACTTTTACTTAGAGACAAGGTAAGAGGCATTCTCTTAATGTCCATGGAGAAATAAACTCTAATGTGCAATATCATATTAAAATGAAGGAGGAAGAAATTGGTCCACAGGTGCCATAAATGGGTTAGGTGCTTTCCTAATGCAGTGTGAAGCTTTTGAAAGACTGTTTTATAGACTAAGCAAAGCCAAATATATACCCAGGAGAAATAGTAGTGAACTTTATTTAATTTAAAATTACATTACGTGAGAAGGCTCGCACATTGAAATGGGAAGAATGGCCTTGGGCAATAGTTCCCTTGTGTTTATCTAAAAAAATCAAAAACACCTTGTAGGAATTTGAATGCAGACACAGTTCTTATTAATTTTTATGCATCATTCATGGAGAAACAATAACCAGAAGGAAAGAAGGAAAGGAAGGAAAGGAAGGAAGGAAGGAAGGAAGGAAGGAAGGAAAGAAGACAGGAAAAGAAAGAGAGAAAGAAAGAAACCATGTCAGTAATATGTGTTTGTTTAAAAAGCACAGAGTATTTGGTCATACTTTAGTTTTTGGAGCTACAAAATCCAGTCCGACTTTATTTTATTCCTGATGATCAGTGTTTGGGACCAATTGGAAATTCCTCAGACTCCTTACACCATTAACTACCAGGACCAAAATATCATGTTATTTAAAATTTTTTATGAATAACAACTTCATTATATATTACATTTCTAATATGACTGTGGAAAACTATGAAACATGGCACATTGTAGCAGTTAATTTTAATCATCTAATGTTCCAATCATTTTCTTAACAAGAGATTTGCCCAAGGGTCTGCTGAAACACTGCCTATCCAGCAAATGACTGTGTACTAATTGATCCAATAGTAGCATGTTAAAATTACCTTAACTATTCTGTTCAATACTTAATTGTATTTTCTGTTGATGTCAGTGTTCTACCTAGAAGCAATTGGTGCTTTAAAATTACTTTTTGCTGTGGAAAGAGTGGTAGATTGCAATACTGGCTAGTTGTGATTTTACATTTGAGAAGGTGGTGGTGAGGACAGCAATACAGTGGGGAAGAAACATAATGCCCAAGTTCACAAACGTAGAGAATGCAAAGGTCAGAGTCATTTTAATGTATTACTGAATTATTCTTGTGAATTCCACTTCGAAGTGAGTTTGCTCAGGGTAATCAGGTAACTGAAGGGGTGAATGCAGAGTACCTGGCTATGTTAGCACTGGGAAAAAGTAGAATTATTTTACTATGTGCACTGTGTAGTATATTTGCATATGATTATTCTATAATCATAAACTACTGAGACCTATTCGACCTCACCCAATGAAAATGGCACACCCTTAGAAATTTATATTCTGATGTATACATGCACCTATTTTTCTCTTCATTATCACTTAGGTAGTTTTCTGCATACTCATTTGTGAAACACCATGAAAATAAAATCCACCTTTAGGGACATTGTATCAGATCTATCACTCACAGCTTCTGTTATTTTAATTCCTCAAAGGAAAATGCCTTATATAATTCATTTCTTAGATGGACAGCAGAGTGGGATTGACAGGTGGACAGGTAGAGCAGGAGGAGAAAAAAGCCAGCTCAGAAGAGGAAATGAAAGCCAGCAAAGCCACGAACACTAACTAAAACATGTGGACACTCTGGGTGACCTTGAGAATCCTGAATGACTTTTTATAACACGATGATGACATTTGAAATGCTTTCCAAGGAATAGATGAAACACTCAATTATGTTTCCTTTAATCTGCTGATATTGTGATTATGTTCTGGCAGAATGATGGCAATTAATTACATTAGGTCAGCGAACATTGCCATGCCTATCATATACACATTCAGAACAAGTCAGAATTTCCCCAGCTGTGCAGTTGGCCTGGTGGGCACAGTGCCAGTGGCCGTCATCTCTCCGACTCTTCTTCGGCCCCTGAGCAAGCCCCGTGCTGAAACACTGGGGTAGCCGGAAATGGGTGCATGCTATTTCTCTTCTCTGGTCTATCCTAGGATCCCTCCTCAAAATTTTAGAAAGACTAAAATTAAAAATGATTGCAAAGGGCATTTCTATTTATCCGTGAGTGTATATACATCCTTATTATATTCTCTAATATAGATGACATTCAAATACACGGTCCTTCAAATTAGTACTCACACAAGTGTGAATGCTTGAAAGAGAGCTGCAGATGTGATGATTTTCTACATTTTTCTAAGTTTCATAAAGTCTCGAGTTTTTCAGGAGAAATGAAATAGCCTTTCTTGTGTAGTATTCCAGTTATGAAAGTAATAAGCCCATAAGAAAGATATTCTGGAGTTTTGGGGATGAAATCTTTATTTTTTCTTTTTTTTTTTTTTTGGTAAGATTTACAACTCAGTTCACTTCATTGGTAGACCGCAGGCTTTCTTTATCTCATTCCTGCAACTGTTATCACTATCTTTCTCTTAGTGTCAGATGGCTTTCACTCTGTGACTGAAACGACTTAGAAACAGTCCTGTGAAAGTAGATTCCATAAAATAATGTTTCCGTGCCATGTATTTATGTCCTGAAACTAGATAAAATGTCAATATAGTAGAAATAAGTGTACAATAAAGCTAGAAAGTGTGTGCATGATTCTAAGGAGAACTTGTTACTGCTTTTTAAATATATTGACTGGAAAACTAATTAAATTAATTCATTTTAAAGATAGGATATAACTTCCTTTTGATGATGATTTCAGTAAAAACTTATTTTAAATTGTGATAATATGTATCTTATATTCTACCCTGAAGAAGGTCATTTTATCACCTCATTTGGAAATGACAAACATATCCTGGAAAGATAAATGTATTTTTTTATCACACTGGTGATTTTGAAAATATAATTTATTTAATTGTGCCACATCTCTGGGTCTCGCTAAGAATGATCATCTGTTAAAAAGTTTACCATATTTCTATCCATATTTGTATGAGAGAAATAATGATGTTGCAAGGAATATACTAGTATTCAAGTTGCTGACGTATATGTATTATGAGGAAAGTGTTTTATCCATATTTAGCTGTGCTGTTCGTTTCGGTATATTTCCCACTTAACACTTGTAATTCTGCCATAATGAAGGAGTGTATAATTACTTTCAGCCTACTTAATGTATATGAAACAATCAGGAAAATTTCTGGATGTTCAGATTGCCAGGATGAATGAAATGCTAGTTTTCTTTTAAAAGATATTGAAAAATATTGAGGGAAAAATCACCTACTTTTAGTTCAGCTAAACTCCCTACAAGTTTTTTTTTTTTTTTAACTCCCTACAAGTTTAAAGGAGGTGGGAACCCAGATAATATTTTGACCCTTTCCATTTTCCTTCCTGCCAAAACCCTTTATGAGGTTAGAACTTGTCATACACTTAACTTTTGTGCAAATTTTTACTTACACAATCTTTTGTTAGTGATGCTTCAGTTGCTGATACATGGTTGGAATAATCATGATATTCACAGGAGAAATAAGGCACTACTTCAGATTGTATAGTTTTATATCATTCTTCTTAGACCACATCGTTTATTTCTAGTATTCTTTTTTTAAACTTTCACTTCTATCTTAGGTATCACGATAGCACTGCTAATGAATTGTTTGCATTTAGCAAGGAAATGAGACACAACCCTTATTAGATAAAGCTGCTGTCCACAGGATTTCAAGCGGACTGCACAGAGCAGTACGAGGAAATGTTGGAAGTAAGCACATAGTTGTATGCAGACCAGATTGTTGGCCCACTGACCAGATGCATAACTAGTCGCACTGTTATAATTATACACACGCAGATCTTGGCCACACTCAGGATTCCGTCCCAGGAATACGAAGCTTTCTGCCAATCCACACTATGAAGTCATCCCTGATCCATTGCCCCTACCCCCACCACACGCCAGAAGAAGGGTCGATTTCCTCTCTTCTTTAAACACCCACACTGTGGTACTCGTACCTCATGAATAGCTCCGATGCCCTTCTTTCTTTGCTTAGAGACATCTGTTAATAAGCTTCAGATTCTTGTTACCCTTTTCCATAATCACCTCTTTTTTTCCCCTCATCCTTGATTTCTTTCTGTGTCTCTCAGTATGCCAGCCCTGTGGTTTCTCCGTTTCCATGTCTCTACGTGGTGACTTTTGCCACTACCGTCACACCATAATTGGTTTCCGCCACTGGATATTTTCACGTTAATCATTCGCCTTTATATGTATCTTTATCAATGGCCACTGTAGAAGTCTGTTCTCTTCCACACTGAGAGCGATTCTCCCTCTCCAGCTCTCATAATTCCAGGAATGGCTTCCCAAGTTTTTATATCACGTTAGACTCATTATTTGTTGTTTTGCAAGTTGTGTGCTCATAAAGATTCATTTACCAAACATTTAAGGTCTTGGGTTAAAAATGCTTCCCACATGCCACAGGCCATGAAAGCTGTTGAAAGATGATTATTGAAAAATCCAACACATTTCTAAATTTTGACCAAGATTAAATTTTTAAAAGTCACTTTGCTTTCACCAATTAAGGTTGTGTTAGTTACAAGTGCCATAGTGATTTTTCTTATCCCAGACATTTAAAAATATCCCTAAACTCTAAGACATCATATTTGTTATTGCATAAGGATTTTCTTCATAAATGCACTTCTTCGTTTTCTGTTTTCTGCATCGCTTTCCTTACATGGCATTTACAAAGGACTAGCAGATGTATGGTGACAGGTACTTACTTCATAGGACAAGTCCTTGCAGGCTGAGAGTTCATATTTTAAGTAGATCATGCGGATTTACCATTATGCTACTAAATATGGAGAGAACCAACCCAAATGAAAGATCATAGGATCCAAATTCATTTCTGCTAATTTCTGCCATGTCAGTGGCGTGAGAGCATTGGTCTTCTGGCACGTGCAGTACAATCTTTCAGATTTCCAACATCATAACTCTGTGCTCTGAGTTAGTTGTTTTGGATTTGCCAGGCTATGTTCAAGGACATACATAGGCCTTCATGGAAACATCTCCCAAGCAGATAGCTGCACATGATTTAGGGAAATTATAGTCTTCCTAAGGGAAAAGTCAGTGAGAATGTACATTGAGAATGTATGCAGTTATCACATTTTATCACTGAGTGTTTGGAAATTATAAAAGGGGAGACTCATGGTGGTGCTGCGTATGCTAAGCCTAGAGTACCATACATTTTAAAATGGGCAGTTCTGTTCTGCCATAGGGTAAAGATTAAAAAGCAAAAGTAACTGAGCCATATGGTAAGAGCACTGTGAAATATGTTGAATAAAAGGCCTGTAAATTTATATATAAATATGTAAATATAAATGGGCTTTAAATATATGTCCTTTATTCACTAGGGCTCCAAAGCAAAAAGGTTTCTATAGAAGGCAATGTTCTCTTGCATATTATTCAAGCCAGTTTCAAGGAATGATGTTTTTAGTGAGGATGAGAATGCAGAGAGCACTGTTTTGGGACATCGAGTCTATGTAGGGGTGACATAATGTCAAAATCACTGATGACATTAGTCTTTTTATGTATCTGGGCTTCCTAGTTCTTGCAAATGCCCATAATTGTCAGCAAGGCAAAGATCTTCTTTCTATTACTTATTTGTCATGATTTTAAGAATGTTTTATTTAATGGCTTCAATTTGTGTCCTGATATTTGTGGTAGTAGCTAGACTTAGAAAAGATACAGAAGTGCTTTCATAGTTGAAATGGCTATGCCTCTGAAACTCACCCTGTCTCTTTACATTCATTTGATTTGATTTATTTTCCTATCTTGTCCCTGGCAAACTTTTACAAGAGGACACTCTAAATTAATTTTGTAAGTCTCATATTAAGGTCCTTTCTCATAATTTTAAAATTATGTTGATAATTGACATTACTTGTTTCATATTTACGTCCCATGCTTTTATTGTAAGTCTCATAGAGTTTGAGAGGGCTTCTTTTTACATAAATTTACTTTCTTTTTTTTTAATAATTTTTTAAAAAGATTTTATTTATTTATTTGACAGAGAGAAAGATCACAAGCAGGCAGAGAGAGAGGGGGAAGCAGGCTTCCCGCCGAGCAGAGAGCTCGATACACTGAGAGCTCGATACACGGAGAGCTCGATGTGGGGCTCGATCTCAGGACCCTGAGATCACGACCTGCGCTCAAGCCAGAGGCTTTAACCCACTGAGCCACCCAGGAGCCTCATAAATTTACTTTCTCAATATCCCCTCCTTCCCCTCCCCAGGTTGCCACTCATTCGCTCTGTCAGGAAAACGTCCATTCATTGGTCGTTGACTAGGACAAAGAGTCCCTTCCCTGAACTTGCTGAAGCCTGTTCAGTCATTATTTCTTCCCTACTCTCTTATATCTAGATCCACAATCCTTTCGTCCTTAGTATATTTTGTCATGAGGATTTGTTTACAGTGCCATCTCCTCCTATAAATAGAGTTGCACGATTCAAGGATATATTATTCAGCTTCGTGAGTAGTACCACATTATATATAACTTAAGCAAAGACCTCCATACATGCGAACTTGGAATCCTAACTAGTGGTGTGGGAACATGTGAGCATGTGCCCAGACTGAGTGTAGATGGGAGACATTAGCCTGCGTTTCCTCTGTCAGATTCAGCTCTGTGAGCACTCGTGTTCTGTCCAGTGACTCTAATTCACTATACGATATAGGTAACAACGGCAACTTTAATATATATTGGCCCCTGAATGCCAGCCTCCTGAGGCTCAATGAGGAGAGAGGCAGAGTGACTGGTTTTTATGCTGGAGGAAAACTGCCTCTATTGAATATATTAAATGCTCTATTAATCTCCGTAATTGTTATAGCCCTAAGACGTTCTTAAGAATAATTTTGATTAAATTTAATTTCTGCTTTACTTAACAATTTTTAAAACCTATCACCCCTCAGATTCAACTCCATTGTGCACCCAGCATATGACGGGTGTGTCATACATATCTGTTACTGAATGTCTCAGTGACGTGTATGTGTCCATATTGAAGAATAGTGATTAGGATAGCCATTTGTCTTAGTCTGATCAAGACAGCTCTGTTTCACACCAGTCATTTTGGTATAAACATTAATAATGCCCTCTTTCATTCTTAAGGGGGCCCCGGTATGGAGGATATTATATGGTCACATTACTATAATTATATTTGAAATTATTTCTGTAACTAATTTGAGTACTGGCATGCATGACGTGGTAGGAATAAACAATGCTCAGTCAGAAGATGTGGTAAGACTTGCCTAGTGATGTTCATTGCACTTCAAGCCGCGTTGGCAAGGCCTGCCTACTTGACCTCTGCCCTCTCCGTCTCGTCAGCTCCTTCCTTTTCCTTGTGTGGTGCAGAGATGAACACCATTACTTTTCATGCTGAGATAACACTCCTTCACAAGCATTTTTCTTTCCACATTAAACCCTTTAGAAACCTCCTACCCAGTCATCCAGTAGCACTTAGCCCTTGGCTTCCGGAATGTGTTCTGACATTTGTTCACCCATCCTCAATTCTCGGTCTGAGTATGACCTACTGAGCCTATCGGTATTCCTTCCCTGTGGGGTTCTGTGTCCAGAAGCATCTTTAGTGCTCCATTTGCCATTTGTAAAACTAGTATTTCATAGGTAATAACATTGACAAGTGAAGCTTAACCTTACGAAAAAATTCCTTATAAAAGAATAGGTACTAATGTGCTGATAAGCAATAAGGGAGGCAACATCCCAGATGTGTTATTAAGATGGAGGATAGAAAGAGGAGAAACAAAGAGGAAAGGAGGATGGCAGAACAATCACGCAGGCCCGGTTGCTGAGGGCAGAGAAGAATATTGGAGGAGGAAGGGGAAATTTGGCACCCTGCACAGCTTCCTTGCTTTTTTCCACTTTGCATCTGAAGTTCCTCAGGAAGTTCCTCAGGAAGGTTAGATATAAACCTAAAACTACACCAAGTGAACAATAAATTCTATAGCTCAGTTGCCATAAACACATCATAATGTTATGAAAGAAAACCTGAAATATTTAAAAATTCATACATATTTAATTATATGCATACTCAGTTATATCCTGCCTACAAATCAGGTGGTTCACATAAATAATTATAGTGAGTATTCTTTTCACTATCATGCAAAAAGTACATTTCTGGAGTCTGTTGTAGGACGGGCTGAGGTGGTCTGGATGAAGCAGAAATTCTTGGATTTGTGATTCTGGGGCACTCAGTTGAAGAAGGTCTGGGGCATGATTCAGAGAACTGGCCAAAATGGCAGTGTGTGTGTCCAACAGGAGGAGGAGTCATGAGAAGCTGATTACCCTACAACTGCTGTAGGGTCACCATTGATTTCCCAGCTACTAATTCCAGGAATAGTATTTACCATTCCAGTGATCAATGAATGCTGGCCCCTGCTTTCCTTCTCAGAACACTCGTCTCGTTATTGGTCTCAGGTCTCATGACTCCTTGGGAAGATGCTCTATTCGTTTGAGTTTAACATGATGGGATTTTGCATTGTGTATGCTTTAAAGTAAATAGTGTGTATGTTTACTAGTAGGTTACATTGTAAAACAAATCTAATGGCTAAAAATTTAACTTGACATGGGCTAACTTATAATCTCTTTGACTTGGAAAGCAGTTTAGAGTCTGAAAAACATATCCACACAGATCTTTGAGTTCTTGAAACCAGCATAAGAGTATATGAGGTTATCTTCTTTAGTTCGGTTTGTGGCCTGTTGGAGTATTTCCTGGTAAACCATTATCCCCATAGACCATGCCCACATTGTATTCTGAATGGATAACATCATGCAAAGGGACAAAATAATAAAATAAGCAATATATATATTCTTTTGTTATCAGTCCTTATTATATAAAACATACAGGATTGTTTTGTTTTGTTTTAAATCAAAGGACAGCTATTAGTAAAGCAGAGATACCAAATTCCAATGGGAAGCATTGTGTCCATACTAGAAAAGATAGTTAATTCATTATATTTACCCAGGAGGACTTATCTGTTTGGGCCCCACACTTAAAAGTATAAACTCCTTATTACAAGGAGATCCAGATAATAATTGCTCTATTAATAATAACTTTGTATCAGTCCATCTTTTATCAAGAGATCAGAAAAATGTTAAACTCCTAAACTATGGTTAGAATATTTATTAAAGCATAAAAGCACACATTCTCAATTGTCTCTAGATGTAGATAGGTTTGAATAGTTAAGATTACAATAACAGAAATGTATAAGACATTTTAGAAAAAAATGCTCTGTTGTATGCATGTAATTATCTATGTGTTTTAGCTATTTGGTTGCTACACATGTACAAAACACAGCATTTGCTACTTTGCATGAAATATTTAAATATAGTTGATAAATTCATTTAAATCCATGATTTCTTTCAGTATTACTTCAATAATACCCTTCTGTGCATCTTTTAACTAGAGGGCTTATAAATGTGCATCTTTACATCACGGAGCCTGTCACCTTACAAGAAAGTGTGTCATTATATTAGTGGATAGGGATTATTGCACATCACTGAAGAGACATTCATAAATAGTCTCACATCGTGATGGAAAGTACATAATTGACCTTTGAAGATACCTCATTTAAGTAATTGACAAATAAGGAAAAGTTGTCCTCAAGTACAGAAATAAGATAAGAAATTAGGAATTGCTTCTCTATATGTGTTTTAATGGACACATATAAAATGACCACATTAATTTTTGTGAATTGAAGAATTAACTGGAGGAACTGCCAATTATTCCACAATTTAAAACCAATTTAGAGTCTTTTTAGGATAGGCAATATTTCTTCTGTAACTGCAGATTTACAATAGTAGGTATCCACTTTACATTGGCGCTAATTGAACTGGTATTTACATTTCTGAACATTTATTTTTCATTAGCCAAGAAGAGATTGAGGTGTGGTTTTCCTTCAATCACGCTTTCATTGAATCAGAAGTATTTATTAACTCTCAGTGTTAAGGGGACACAAAACGTTTCAGCCATCATTCCTGAGTAGAAGTAACTTCTCCCAGCTCAGTACAAGAGAGCAGATTCTCGTCTTATTTCTCTAGGGAAAAATATCCCCATAATGAAGAAGGACTGTACATTTTCTTCATTTTGACTCTGTACACAGGGAATGGTATTCTAAATGAGGCGTCATTTACTCAGTGCTTTCCTTAATATTGCATGATCTGTAATTCAGTTTAAACGGTAAAAGAGCCATTTGGCAAAACAAATGATGAAGCCTTATATTCAAATTATGTTTTTTGCGATTGTCCTGAACTCATCTTTCAGTTTGCGGTGGCCTTTCTCAAGCTGGTAACACTAATAGTTGGGTTTTATTTTGATTCTACCTTTTTTATGAGAGTCATAATTTTATCTTTCTTTTTATTTCTAAATATCCTCTCCATATACTTAAGGTTTTTTTTTTCTTTGAAGTGAAAAACTAAAGCTTTTCTCAGGATCATATTTGTATATGGGCTACAAATTAAATTTCACATGGTATTTCATGGACCATTATGGCCACGATGAACCAAAGAGAACCTAAGTTTGCATTCCATTTAAATTTTGCAAGATGCTTTTGAAATACTGTATTAAAATCATTGATTTCATCAGATAGTGCACAGTACAGAGAAACAGATAAGTGTTAAAGTTTTTAGGTTCTATTTATTAATAGATGTATACCATTATTAGTATTATCCTATCTTTCAGGTTAATCCGAAACTGAATTTCATCCTTGGCTGCCCCTTGGGCAATGCCTGAGATGTATCAGTATCTGATTGTGTCACCTGAGAACACGATATAACTGGTCTGGGAAGGGGTATGAGTATTTCTGCTGATCATTTTGAAAGCTCCCTAGAGACTAGAATTATAATAGCGTCTGCCTAGGGGTCTAACAGTAGACAAGTCAAAACACAAAACAAAACCAAAAAAACCTCTTGGAGAACAGTTGGAAAATAGAAGCCCCTGCCACACCGATCACGCATGCCCCTTGGAACTTCTGCCCGGGGAATTTTTTTTTTGTCAACTTCTTCATTTGGGGGCAATGCTGTGGGGAGTGCTAACCAGGCAGAAATCATTTGCACCTTGCTGTTGCTCTTCTGCTAAGTAACATTGCTAATTCTGAGTTGCTTGCTTAGTTAAAGCTCATGTGAGGTCAGAATGTATTTATGTGAGGACTTTATCTGGGGTCTACCATGCATAGCACCGCAGCCTTTTGCCTCTTTAGTTTAGATCCTTAAAAGACCAGAAGGGTAAAAATTTCTTTTACCTCTGAAGAGTTCTTTCGAAGGTTATATGATTGCCAGGCAACCAAACTTCTTTGCATAAGCACTGCTTCGTTCTACAGGCATTTCTCTTTCAAATATAAATTTTAATCTTCGAAAAGTGATTTCCATGTGCGTTTTGGCTTCAGGCTTCAGGATGAATCACTGTGCCTGGAGCAGAATCCTTGTCAAGGATACAGCAGAGCATCCAAAGGAGCGACAGGAATCACCAGGGAGCCCTCTGGCTCCAGGTCTCCTTAGAGAAGTAGAACATAATGGAACAAAACTCCTGAACACTGAGAAAAATTTCAGGGTCACAGATACATACGTTTTGGGGGAAATATGAACCGAGTTGGGATGAAATCCTTGTTGAGAACCATTAGAATATATTTTTCTCATTTTTGTTAAAAATAAATAAATTTTGTTCAAAATAAATACATTTATATACTAAATCTCATGAGAAAATTACTTTTAAAATACTGATATGTGGTTCCTTTCCTTGACATTCTGCCTTACTTGCTCGGGAGTGCAGCCTAGGCACTGAGATCTTTAAAAGCAACCAAGTAATTCTCATTTACAGCAAGACCGAGAGACCATTGAGTTATGTCTCACCCAGTTTATTAAATTAGAATCTCCAGATGAGTGTGAAATCTTGTAGTTTGCATTTTAGAGAAGTACTTCAGATAAACTTATCCACCCAAAAACTCGGTAACCACTGGTTTTCCTTTGTGGTATTTTCTTCTAAGAAATTTTGACTCTATTGTTATACTGTTTTGTCCTTGCTTCAGTGATTCATGTTTTAGGTATAAATACTTATGGCGCTATTTCTTTTTTCTTATTTAACCACCATCTGTGTTTATTCACTACGTGTAGGTTCAGGCGTATACCAGGCATTCTTGTTGCCTCTTACCTCTCCATTTGGATTCAGTTAATATGATAGAGCAGAAATGTTTTGTAATCTTACATATGCTACTAAATAGCTTGGCACTATTTAGTCAATTTCTGAGATGTAGAGGTAAGCTTCTTAAACCATCTCAGAAAGGTAAGTCTGACAATTAGACTATGTAGCCTTGGGTGGGCTTCTCACCTGAGCTTTCTTATATGTGAAATGGCAGAGGGTTTTTTGTTTGTTCGTTTGGTTGGTTGGTTGGTTGGTTTTTAGAGAGAGGGAAGAGGTAGAGCGAGAGGGAGAGAGAGAATCTTAAGCAGGCTCCATGCCCACTGTGGAGCTCCATGCAGAGCTTGATCTCAGGCTCCTGAGTTCATGACCTGAGCTGAAATCAAGAGTCTGATGGTTAACTGGCTAATCCACCCAGGCACCCTTGAAATGGTAGTTTTAAATCACGTCTCTTAGAGTCGTGATTTGGGTAAGGCAGTAATGCATGCTAGTACTGTGTAGTCTGTAAAGTGCTATGCAAATTTTAGGTATGGCTATTTATATGTTTGCAAATTAAGAACTTTCATTTACAAGGTCATTTCCATTTCAAAATCTGTGGTTTTTCAGTTAAATATGTCCAACGCATTATTTGTATCCCCACAAAGAGTTTATATGTAGAAGGTGCCCAAAGTGTGTTTTTTGATTCTCTAGTTTACAGTGATTAAAGGATTCGGGAAAATGAAGAAATTCAGCAATCAAGAGAATTTAGTGTGAATCCTTGATCCAGCATTACGAACTTTGTATTTTTTTCATGTTTCCTTGTTTTTTGTTTTTTGTTTTTTGTTTTTTATTTTGTGTGTGTATGTGGTTCTTTGTTTTGGTGAGAGGATTGGGGAAAATTTTTCTTATTTCTTTTTCATCTACCTTTTTGCAAAGTGGTCATCTATTACAGTTGGAAAAACTGTTAGAAGGGTATTTTGAAAGCACCTGGTGCTTTAAGACAATTCCTAGTAAAATACATATTACTGGGGGAAAAGGATGGTTGATAAAATGGGATAGATTGGAATAAGTTTTATATAGTATTACTGTTTGTTTTGAAGCATGTAATGATGGAATAATCTTTTTCTTTTCAAATATGGCAAAGAGCAAAACTGCTTATTTTCACAAAGAACACTGGCAGGCTATAGCTTAACATTTTGCTGCAAATTTTTCTGAAATGTGAGCCTGATACATGTTTGGAACCTAAAAGATTTTTTGGTCCCAGCTGGCAATAATTGGGGACTAATCCTTAGATTGCTAATTACTGTGGTGGTTTATAGTGTAGTTACTTTCACTGCATGTTTTTTTCATATGCACTGTGATTTTTTATTAATAAAGAAGGTAAGCTCAGATGTTTTATCTGAGCATAAAGAAATTGATGAACCAACAACGATATAAAGTTTGTTGGTGCTTTATGGGTTCTTCCTGTTCAAATATAAGATTCTTCTGTTATGAAACATATAAAAGTTCATATAATCCCCAGAAGTGCAACTGTTCAGTATTTTACATAAGAGCTCTTTGATATACCTGATCTATCCAACCAGAATAAATACATGGATAGATAGACATAGAATAAATAGAGAGGGAACTTGGTTACTCGTCATAGAAATTTTGACTTAGTTGATAATTAAGACTGAGTTAAGCTTATGAATAACCTGTACTTGGCTAACCATAAATATTCATAGGATTTCCAGAATATGTTTTATTTTGCCAATGCTTATATTTAGAATGCAGTAACACAGCACCCCCTTCCCCCATAAGCAGTGAAAATGAGAAATAGAAGGTCAGACAGAGGACAGGAGTGGGTGAGTATCATCAGAATCGCCTGCATTAAGATGAGACACAGAGACAGAGAGGGAAGAAGAGGGATGGAGGGTGGGAGAGAGGGAGGGAAGGAGAGAGGGAGAGAGAGACAAAGAGAAAAGAGGGAGAGAGGGATTTTAAATATTTTGATAAATGGTAGCATGATCAGAATTAATCCATTTTGTCCCTAAATGATTCTTGAAACAGGGAGCATTCACTTGAATATAGTTTTTTAAAAGTCAACTAGATACCATTAATTGTATGCCAAGGGGAAAAAAGAAATAATATAAAAATTTCAAGGCTTCTTCTATGTCACAAGAAGTTAAATAAGTCAAGATAAGTTAATGCCTTTTTTATGGAGTCAACGCAAATGAAACAAACAGCTCTGAAAATCAACATGTGTAATTTTCTCGTTCAAATTTGTGACTTTGTATACAGAGAAATGTATTCCTTTCTTTATTCACCAAATGATTACTTATTTATATTTTATATATTTATGTAATTACTATGTGTCAGGCACTTTTCCTACTGTTGAGGATACAGTGGTGATCAGAATAGGCACACGGCATAACCTTATCCCCATCCGTATAAGTAGAGTACATGTGTGCATGGAGGAAGGGAGGGAGGGGGAGAGATAGCAATTCAAAGGAAGATTAGACTCGAAGCTGTACAATTTATTACCAATGCAGCTGGTTTATGACATACGACATGCTGGAATAATATTCTACAGTTTTTTTTACTCCTTTTACAGTCTAATTCTATCCTTTTTTTTTTTTTAATGTCTCCATAGTCATATTTGATTGCATAATGCTTTATGATTCTCTAGGAGTCAAAAAGTTTGTTATCTAAATAGATCTAACTGGATTAATTTAGAAGTAGTTTGTTTAAACATCGAGGATATTGAAAAAGAAAATAAATAATAAGTCACACACACACCCCCACACACACCCTGCCTCTAACAAAGCTAAGGAGATACAACGTTCTCCATTTATCTTTAGAAAAGTTTGTTGCCCATCCCAGTGCATCCCATCTACAAAGCAGATTTGAAGCTTTCTTATCTCGGAAAAAAAACAAGAGAAGCTGAATATAGAATTATCATAAATGATTTCAAGTGCGATTCTTTGCCGCAATTAACAAAATTCTTTTTCTTGGCTCCAAATGTCTATATGCCATTATAAACTTTGATTCTCCCTGTGGAAGCAACAACAAATATTTTCTGTCTAGTCCATGTGTAAATATGAGAACTGTTTATGGAAATGTTACATGTTTTCTTTGTCTTGATCAAGATTAGCAAGAATGTTGTGGCACCATGATATCTTAACTAGTATAGTTAGGTCCCTAATGCGGTCTTCATATATGACTCTTGTGCTAGTAAAATTATGGACTCTCATTCTTTTATATTCTTTTGGGACTTACCACCACCATTGACCTCTAGGATGTTTTCAGTGGCTAACTGCCTTCTACAATGTTTCCGGTCCTGTTTTGTCTTGAATTGTGTGTAATGGAAAGAAAGAATTCTACCCTACATGTTCTGTTGAGAAGAGAGATTGAAAAGTACTTGGTTCTGTTTTTGGATTTTTCTTTGAACTCCTATTTTCACATGAACAATAGTATTCTTTTTTGAGTGTTAAAAATAACAACACATACTACCTGCCACTTAGTACCTGTAAGTGGAGGTTTAGAAAACCTTTTGACTTCATTTAGTGAATCAATGCTGAATTAACGAAAAGCCTGTAACTTTTTCCATAGCCTATCTATAGCTGTGGCCTACCACATATTTGCCATTTCTTTGCTTATCGATTCGGAACATCTCACTTTCTGTGAAAGGAGACATCTTCGTAGTACCCACATTCCCAAATGCTAGATAATAGCAATGTTTTGATGCAAATGTGGAAAGTACCTGGAGATTAACACTATGATATGGTAGCAGGCCATTGCTAAACAGGATGAATGAATTTTATAAAATCAGAGAGATTGAGTATCAAATAAAAATGTGCTACCCACCGATCAAAATTTTCTAGGAACTCTGTAGCATTTCAGTTTGAGTTTTGATGTTTTACATCTCTCTGCCTGTGTCATACTCTCACTTGGAGGCAATTATTTGATCACTAGGGGAATACATTATTGGTTTAGGAAATAAAGTAGCTATGGTGTTCTCTTTTGAATAGCAGTATGTATGAATTAGGACTATGATCTTGTTTGGGTAGAACTTTCCATTAAATTTCTTGGATTTATGTTAGGATATAACAAAGTGCATTTATCAGCTTAGGAGGTTTGCTAACTTCTGCATTCAACATTAAGTTTAGTTAGCCGAAGTCTACAATTAAGCAACAAGACACAACAACAGGCTTTGAATTTTAATGACAATTGGCAAGATGGTGAATTGTAATTAAACCAGTAGTGATGACGAATTACTTACAGATTTAAACTGTGTGTGGACTAACCAACATAAAGCAAATAGTCTATGGTTTTCTCTATTGAGATAATATCTCTCTATATAGATATACAGATATAATTTCTATATAGTCTTTTAAAAATGCAAGAATTTCATGTCCTCGAGCAACTTCCAAGAGATTGTCATCCAGTCTTCTAGTTACAAATTAACTACACTTACAGATGATTTTTTTTTCAGGAGAGTAAGAACTCTGTTTCCTCATCTCTGTACCTCCCAATCGTTGGGAAGTTTATGCCCATAGTAACTATTCACTCAATACAGTTGAAAATGTTTCTTAAGTGGGAATCCTGCTTTATTTCCATTACAAGTTAAAAGGAAAAGTATATATAAAAGAGCAGCGGACTTGCTCAATATCTGTCTTTTACAGGCACTTATCACACAAAAGCTTGCCATTCTGAAAAGAACTTTTGTATAAAAATAGTTTAGAATCATGGTTGCATTTATACTTTAAAAGCGAATAAGCTTTTAATGCCATGCCTGTTTGGAAAGATGCAAAAGGGCTTGCGTCCTATGTGTAAGAATTCTACCTCCTCCCCAAACTGGCCTGACATAGCCATCCTCAGTGATAGCAAGGATTGGAAAACAACCTCTGTTATAGCTTACCAAGCTAGACCTCTACTCCCAGGACAGTGAGGCCAGGTTATGAGGCTAGACTCCTACTGCCAGGACAATGAACCCAGGTTACCAGGCTAGACCCATACTCCCAGGAGAGTAAACTCATTTTCCAGGCTAGACCCCTACTCCGAGGACAGTGAATCTAAGTTACCAGACTAGACCCTTGCCCCTAGGATGGTGAACCCAGATTTCTAGGCTAGACTCTACTTCCAGGACAGTGAACCACTGCTTTTCTGGTTCCTTTCTGGAAATGGTGTCAATTTGATCAGGCAAAGTAATAATTCATTTACTTACATAGAATTGACCAGAATTTGTGAGAAAACCTCAGGGGAACAGCAATATTAAGAACTTCTTTATAAGCATGTAGATTCCAAACCCTTTCATGAAGAACTCCACAGTCTTTCCTCATTTTAATTTTTGTGATATAAACTCATCCCACTACTCCTACAACCCTCTCTCTGGAACTCTTGTGGCTCCCTACCGAGCCAACTCATGTGGTTCCTGGACCCAATTCCAGGGTGGTGGTACAGGGGGAGGGCTCCTCCCACACAAGACCAAGCAATTCTGATACTATCCACCAGAGGTAGCATCAGATTCCACAGGTTAAGGGCCCAATCCTTCGAGACTGCCCCTCTATCCCCCGCTTGAGACCCCAGATCCATGCCCCAATCTGTTAGCTGTGCCTTTGACTCACCAGCTATAGATTCCAACAATCTCCTCCTTAGTTCTTTTAATTCACTAGAGCGGCTCCCAGAACTCAGGGAAATACTTGCCAGTTTATTAAAGGATATGATAAAGGATCCAAATCAACCACGAGATGAAGAGTTACGTAGGGCAAAGGATGAGGAAAGGGCCCAGGATTCTAGGACCTTTCCAGGCCGCCACTCTCCCAGCACGTCCATGCATTTGCCAACCAGTAAACTCTCTGAACCCAGTCCTTTTGTATTTTTATGGAGGTTTCTTTACACAGCCATGACTGACTAAATCATTAGCTGATTCAACCTCCAGCCCCTCTCTCCTCCCTGGAGTTGGGGGCTGGGAGAAGGTGGGACTGAAATTTCCAACCTTCTGCTAGTACAGTTGGGTCTTCTGACAACCAGCCCCCACTCTTGGGTGGTGCCTGACAGTCACCTTCATTAATATAACAAAAGACACCTTGTCACTCTCAACGCTTAGGAAATTCCAAGGGTTTGGGGAGCTGTGAACCAGAAAGAATTGAGTCCCACCAGGGATCTTCACCTTCCAGGAAGCCTGGCAAATGATGGGGCATCTACCTCTAGTTGATGCTGCTGACATAAAATGTCAGCTCTTTTTCCCCTTCTATCTTTCGTCATGGTGGTTTCACTCTTACTGCTCCCTCCTTCCTACTCCCTAGATACCTACAAGAGCCTCTTCCAAAATTATTACAGTGATGTGGAGAAAAAATTAAATGGTGAGACTATTCTTCTATAGAGCTAATTCTTCTTTCTCAGGTTTCAACTACAGCCGATATTTTATTTTGGGCACCATGACTCTATGCCATAGGCAGGAATGGTCCTTGTTTTATAGACTACATGGGAGAGAACTGATGCTCAAGAAGATTCAGTAGCTTGCTTAAGATCCTCCAGGGCTTAGAGGTGGTCACAGGGCTACTGCTCTCTTCACCCAGTGCCTTGTGTTACAGTGAAAAAGACAAAGGTTCTGAAATCTGTAGGTCATTTGATTCCAATTCGTGGTACTTACTAGCAAAAGATCATGGACATATCAAATGAGTAAAGCCTCATTTGAAAGCAAACTGGAAATAAATATCCCACCTCATATATTTGTTATGAGAATTAAATAGGATGATGTACTAAAAAGCTTGCCTCATAGTAGAAGTTAACTTGATGTTAATAGCTTTTGAAATCTTATCCTCTTGAGGATGAATCCACCATGGGTTAGTGATGGGGTCGTTCAGCCAAGACCGTTATTTATGAAATTCTTCCAACCAAAAGCACTCCTGGTGTTTGCTTCAGCCCCGTATCATCAGTTCCCATAATGAACCATGGATTTTTTTTTTTTTTTTTGGTGATGCTGGAAATGGGTTTAAATAAGACAGACGCTCATTTGTTCCTAATGCTTCCAGAACAATTGGAGAGTGGAACAGTTTGACGAGTGTTTGGCAATGCTGACTGGTTAATGTACTTCAAATTGATCAGAGAAATATAATTCGCTACCTTTTAAACCACTATAAAACCCTTGTTTTCAGGCTTTTGTTATTTGTAATTATATAATCTCTATTCTTTCTTTTATTGTGGCTAAATTAAACAAGGAGAGCCCTGTGATAACACCTAATGGTGTTGTGTACCACTGATTTCACACAAATTCAGTCAAAGCTGATGGCTCCCTGCTCTTTGACGTCTCACTTGCATTTTAAAGGTCCTTGCTCCACGGGGAACAAAAACCAGGCTGCCTGCGAGCTTACCGCTTCTTCCTGCGACTTACTTGCTTTGCACTTTCTGTAAAGACTTAGTATGGGAATAATGTTCTTCCTTGATTCTGCTTTTTGTCCTGGTTGTCGATGTTCACATGCAATTAGATCTATATCTCAGCCCAGGGATAAATAGCAAAGGTTCGAATGCGGAAGCACCAGGAACCTATATAGCACTGTAGACCCCGATGGGCAGAGATCACAAATGCATTTCCTTCACCTTGACTTTGTCATCAGGAGTTTCTGTTGCCCGGTGTGACACTGACAATGAGTTTCTAACGCAAGGACAGGAGAGGTGTGAGAGAACCGGGGTGGGGTCCCATGCTGCTTTTGCTTTGTGAGCGTGTATATAAAAATAAATGCAACAAAAGTGAATCAGTAGCGATTTCTTTAAAATGTGTTCCTCCTTTTTTAAAGCCAGAGATATTTTTATCTCAACCCAGCAAGCATAATTGGAATAAAATTAGAGCATGTAAGGAATTGAATTAATCCATGGATTAAACCCATCCATTTGGGATAGCACGGTTATTATGGATCCAATCTAAAAATCAGTGTTGGCCATGTGGAACTCAGTGTGTCGTGCTGAATGCTCAGGATATCAGACATCCTTTCAGTCCTCAATTTGGAAACTTCACGATAACACTGATTACCAGGTGAACTCAGAAATAGTTCTTACGGGGAGTGCCACCCCCCAAAAAGTCTGTTTGATTTTTAAAGTCTTTGAATTAGCTCTAGGAATTGTTCAACAGTTAATGAGTATATAGTGCTAGAAAGAGTTAGAGGGGATGAGGATGTTCATTTTAAATGGCTCGGAGGATCTCGTGAGGATCTTCAGTTCTCAATGAACAGCTTCCAGGTCAGTCTTACAGAAATGATTTACCATACTGTCTCGAATCAGCCACGTAGAAGCAACGCTATTGGCATTTTGGACACTTTGAGGTTTGCAAATGGACATGTAGTAGGGAATGCAACTCCTATATTAAAACAGTTGTAAATCATCTCATCATGGCTTTAATCCTTTTAAAAATATTCAGAATAATATACACATATGAGATATAGATGTGCATGTTATATACATGTGTGTGTGTGTTTTGTATCTGTAACATATAAATAACTTATTTTAATGAGTTATACTTAGGATAGGAAAATAAAGGAGATTTCCCAGTAATTCAGACATGACACTAAAATGCCTATCTTGACATTCCTAGAGTCAGCATGCCACAGTACCACATGGGTTTTTTTTTTTTAATAATTACCCCAATTAACAGGTAATTTACTTAAGTTTACGTATAATGATTCAAGTTCATGTCTATAAGCAGTTGAAGGTGCTTATAGTCGTAAAGATCTATATTGGCTTGAGCTCTTTTTTTTTTTTAAAGATTTTATTTATTTATTTGTCAGAGAGAGAGAGAGAGAACACAAGCAGGCAGAGTGGCAGGCAGAGGCAGAGGGAGAAGCAGGCTCCCTGCTGAGCAAGGAGCCAAATGTGGGACTCAATCCCAGGACCCTGGGATCATGACCTGAGCCGAAGGCAGCCGCTTAACCAACTGAGCCACCCAGGCGTCCCTAAGATCTATATCGGCTTGATTCAGTAAATGAAACTAAAGTAAAACATTGTACCTTGGTTTTACCACAAGTAAGTGAGCAGTGATATTTTTTATATTTTGTAATTACGTGACCACGAATGGTCTTAAACTAATAGGCAATTGGGATTATAAAACAGCCCAGGTTAAAATATACTGTTCCCATTGTTGAAGCATTCTTTATAAATAAACTACACAAATATAATTAGAATAATGAATTTCATAATTTCACAGATATTTTTCAGATAATATCTTATGAAGAGATTTACTCTTTCTGGAGATGAATAAAAGTATAGAAAGTTCTTGTAAGAGAGTTTATAGAAAAAATGTCTTAGATGGCTGTGACTAAGAATTACACAATGTATTTTAAAATATAAAAACACATTTAATTTGGAATGCCAAATTACAGAAATACTAAGAGGTTGATATAACATTTTATTATTCTTAATTAAGAGTTGAATTTTTGTTATTTGTATTACCTTGGGTGACTGTTTTGTATTCAGTATCAAGCCATGTTCATGTTAATGTAAAGAAGGACATTTTCTAGTACTATACAAAACCTATTTTTATTTTTATTTTTATTTTTTCATTTTATTTTTTATTTTGCTGGCATTTTGGTAATTTTTTTATTTATTAACATATCATGTATAATTTGCTTGAGGGGTACAGGTCTGTGAATCCTCAGTCTTACACAATTCACAGCACTCACAAACCTATTTTTAAAAGATGACATCTTTTACTTAACAATAAGCAAATGAAATGAATAGCATTTCATGAAAGAGGGTATCTAAATAGCCAGAACGTTTATGAAAAAACTCTCAGCATCATTCCTCATCAGAACAATGTAAATTAAAATGACAAAGTGGTGCCCCTAGGCTCTGACCAGAATGCATAAAATTAAAATAATTGAGAGTACCTAGAGTTGACAGTGATGTAGAACAAAACGAAACGAAATTTCATATATTGCTTCTGGGATGCCAATTGATACACCATTTAGGAACACTTTTTCAGAAGGTCTACTAATGTTAGTAAATATACATACAACTTCAAGAATAGCAGTGACACTTCTGGGAATATAACAAGAGAAATGTATGTTTATTTCTACTAAAAAGACATGTATGAGAATTTCAATAGCATTATTAATAATAGCCCCAAACTGGAACCACCTATACATCTATCAATAGCAGAATGGATAAAACACAATATATTTATATTATAGAATGCCACACAGCAATGAAACTCAACAAACTAGAATATGGATGGATGGATCTCACAGATATAATAAGGAGCAAAAGAAAACACTCAAGGGTATATGCTGAATGATTCAGTATATGAAATAATATGAATATGAATAATACAAAATAATATATAAAATTCAAAAACAGGCAAATCTAGTCTTTGATGAGGTCAGCATGGTGGTTACCCTTGGGGAGAGATTCTTGATTAGGAAGAGGAACAAGTGAGGTGCTAAAAATGCTTTATATCTTGATCTGATTATCTCTGTATACGTGTCTATGTGTGTATGTGTTGTGTGTGTTTATGGGCTTGATGTAACTGTAGAGGCGAACTTCATATTTGGATGCTTTAATACATGTAGGTTATACCTCAAAAGAAAAGAAAAGGGGGTGTAAGCAGGGCCTGCAGAGCACTTTCAGTGCTCCTTTTCACACTCGTTCTTGCATTGCTGCAAATTCTTTCTCCACTTACATGAAAAAAAATGACATGACTGTATTTTGATGAGCTTTTGGTATGGGAGGTACTGTTTATTTTTTCAAAATTCAACTTTAACATTTCTTCTTACGTGTTAACTATGACTTGGTCGTAATAGCCCAACTCAGAAGCCCCAATTAAACCTTAAGTTTAACCTTCCCCTTGTTATATTAATTTTGTTTCTGTTTCATAATCTTAACTTTATTATGAATGAATGCTGTTTAAACTTTAATCTATTTTCCCTCATTTCTAATAGCAAAGATATTAATATTATGTAGAACTCATCCAGTCACCATTGGTACTATACATAAAGAAATCTTGTTGTTTTAAATAGTTTACCTGCTAAAAAGTGGTGCTGGTTTTTTCTTTTCTTATACAATCTCATTATAGAACACACATCTTTTATGGTTATAATGTGTTTTGTCAAGCATCAGAAATAGCCGTTCCCTGATAAATTGCTGCTGCTGTTTCTCTGACATTTATATCCTTTGGGGCCAATGAGCATCTCTCATTGGCAAGTCTCTTAGTAGCTTTATATCAGTGTAATTAATTCTCATCTTAAATCTTTTCACCTGCTGTCAGCCAAGAAACAGCTAGGAAAAGCTTATTTGCCCAAAGCTTGTGGATCTTAGATGACAAAAATGATGAGTGTATACTTGAGGTTGAGTATTCCCCTTTTTTCTAATTATGTAGCCCGTGCCCTGCCCAGCATCACCGTCAATCACTCACATCACAAAGAGCCTCCACATCAGAGGGAGAAGGGAATGTTACCAAAGCTAGGGTTTCAGGTTCCAAAATAGAAGATGTAAAGGCATATTTTCTCTCTTGCCGTAAGACCGATGGTTGATCTATCGTGTATCTTCATGAAAATTCTAAAAATCCATTTTATGACAGTTTGGGGAATGATTGGAGAACAGTACTAGAAAAGAGACAAATACCAGCCAGAATTAAAATTCAACTTATAATGGATGGTACAGTTATTACTTGCAAGATTCTACTTCGCTTTTTTATTTTGAGTATCAAAATTATCCTATGATAGTTTTTCCCTATTTACCTCCAATATAGGTTAACTTTCAAGTTATTCATAGGTAGAATATAATGATAGGAATTCATTCATCATCATATAATGATATGAATATAGTTACTTCTATATGAAAACACAGATTTCTCTCCTTGCTGTGAATCTTTGGACCCAGTTTTGAGGTGAGCCTTCCCTCTGCTGCACGTGGTTTTATAGCAAACTTCTGGGCTAATCCATGACACCTCCTGGGTCTTTCAGTTAAGCCCATTTTATTTTTTGTAAGACAAATAACTGCCTAAAAAGGAAGGATGTCAGCTGTTTCTCTCTCCATTATTTCCCCCCACCCTTTTCTTGTTGCTCCTCTCTAAACAAGTTATTGTCTCCGATTAAGACCTCAATTTATGTAAGGGCTCTGTGGTACTGGATGGTTTTCTTTAGCTCTCTGAACTTTGGTTTTCTCTTCTCTCAATTTGGGATAAATACTTTCAACTCCATGGACTTATTATGAGGAATAAATGGGTATAAAACACTTGGCATAAGGTAAGTGCTCAACAAATGGCTCTATCATATTTTTTTAAATTGATAACCCTCAAGATGATTTAGTGGTAAGCTTCATGGGAAAGGAGCTGAGGAAGTGAATAAAGAAGTTATTTTTTGGAGTAAGAGATGGGTAATGCTTAGCCACGCCAAAGCTGGAAAGATAGGTAGACCAGAAATCCTATGAAATGAAAACAAATCTGAGAGGCTTAGCTCTACATAGGAATCATTATATTTTAAATGTTCATGTTGTGCTTCCTGTGATAAAATAGACCCTTGTTTATCTTAAATTGATTAAGTTGTGTTATTCTCTAAAAGCTTATAAACTATTCTGGAATGGTTAGAAATATACTTTATTGGAAAATGTTATTGGTGGATCTCAATTCTGCCTAGGACACCTATTAATAAGTATTGATAAAACTCTCCAAACCAAACACTTAAGAGTATAGTTGTAATACCCCAAGAAAGCCAAGAGTATTTTAAATTAATGTTATGGTTGTGTCAGGGACTCCACATTGGTTTCCTTTTTGCTTGGGTTAATGGTCACACACACACACATGTTTTTTTCAATGACCTTTCACCATTATAAGAGAGCTGGAGGATTAACAGAAGCTAAGATGTAGTGCATTATCCAAAATATCCTGTAAAGCAGAGGGAGGATCTGCCTTGGCAGGCATGAAACTGAAGTCCTTTGGAAGAGCCAAGGCTGATGGAGAAATGAGTAGTTTGGTTGGAAATGATTTCTTTATCACAATTACTGACTTTGGGTTTGATCCAGGAATATTTCCATCTAAAGAAGTTTAAAAAAAAATAGCAAAAGAAGCAAAAACTAATCTCCCACTCCTGACAGACTGACAGTATTCTTAGTGGATTCAGGCTTCATTGAGCTTTTGAAGGTTTCATATGTCAGCGGGTACTTTCCCCAAGACAAAAGGCTTTTACTTGGGGCTGAAAATAAGAGCATCTTCAAGTCATTGCTCATGTCTTGGTAACCTTGACTTTTGAAAAGCCTTGCATACAATAACTAATGTCCAACAAGTGTTCAATAAAGGCGTCCTGCCTGGGTGAATGAATGAGCAAGTGAGTGAACAATGACAAGGATGACCTACAATTTGTTTAGATCATCTATGTTCTGTACACTTGTGCATGGTGATTGATATTTTTATAATCTCCGGTTCTCTCTCTTGTTGCTTTGATCACCAAAACCATAGCTTCCAGTCCTCTATGAGAGCAGAGAGTAAAGGTGTTTCTCAGATTATCACATTTGCCAGGCAAATTTTACTCATTTTCTCTACTTTATATAAACTCATGCTCATGCAGCTGCTGGATCCTGATAGTATCCAGGATGCTGATTAAGTTTATGGGAAGAAAGGCAGGCAGCGTAACATCATAGAACACCCTTACCCAGAACTTCAGAGGCTGAGCTGAGCCTCTTATTTCTCCAATTCCTTGCCAGCAAAAAGGAAAAAATGAATTTAAATGAAAAATAAGATATTAATTTCAATGCTTCGTCAAAGGAGATACTGCCAAACCAGGTATTAGCATTTGTAATGATGAAATTGTGTACTCAGAGATATAATGGACAGAAGGTGTGAGCACAGCTTGACTGTGACTTACTTTTCTGAATAACGTGTCCTTTGTCTTTTTATGTTTAGAGGAATCCCAAATAAGTAGCCACAATTTACATGTTAGAGAACATTTTGTTTTTAAGGTTTATTTGGTGTTTTGCTTTCTTTCTTTATGTTTCAGGCATTTCAAAGGTTCTTTGGTTAATTAATTAATTGGAAGAAAAACTTCACATCCATTTATTGAAGGAAAGAACTGGAAAACTGGGCTGGTGGGGATAGTGAACTAGACTATTACATGAAGTGAATGTGGCCTGAACGTTGCCGGTATTCCAGATGCTCACGGAATCCAGGCCCTGGGATCCTGAGAAATTACAACCATAGGTTAACTCATGTATATTTTTGGAAATAGCCATTTATTTGAGTTCTCAGAAAACTCTAACAAGACTAACAAGAACGTTCCATGCATCCTCTTACAAAATTCTTTAAAGATGAGAGGAAGAGGCAGGTGAGATATGTAGCCTTAAACAGGTTTTTTTTGAAAGAAGATAAAATGATTTCACATAGTTCTTAAAACCTGCCCATTTAGTCAAAATCAACTGTTAAGTTTAGCAAAGTAACAATTATGCTGAACGTCACAATAGAGAAATTTTGCCCCTTGTTATAAATGGTTATCTTTATGTTGTATGAATAAGTATCATTTATAAACATACTTTATGTGAATATGTATGACTTTTATTTTCTGATAAAAAATATTATAAATAACATGTTGGTTGCCCCTATGTTTTAACCTAGAGTTTTGTAATGAGACGTCAATGCAATAGAATGACACTTAATGCATGAGAGTATAAGGAGGTTAATGAAATACAAAAATAGCATATTTTTCGTTATTAAAATATGCAAAAATCCATGCTGAGATAAACTGATTTTTTTGACCCAGTCAGGCTAAAGTACTATTGTTTATGCTCTGTAATTTTTTTCAGATCTCTGTAGCTGTAGGGCTTTTTACATAATTTTGTTTTAATAAACGGTTTAGATAAAAATGGTGACCCACATAATTATATTTTAGGGAATAAACTGTTAATATGTCATTTGTTAGTCAATTATGTTATTTCACTTTTATGTGGGTTTTTAATTCCTCTCTTTGACCACATCAGGTAGGGAAGGGAGAGCAAACAGTTCTAAAAGTCAAAGAGGTAAATGTTACACCAAACTTATAAACTTTAAACCTCCTGTTATATTTTAGGAAGCCAATCTTTTAATAGTCTTCACAGTAGTGCCAGGATAATCAGGATTTGAATTCACCTGTGTAAATTTTGTAAATTCACCTGTGTAAAATTTGAAAAAATTGTTCTTGTCTGTGGCTAAGAGAACTTATCCTTTCTCTTGCTAATAACCCACTGCCCACCTATTAGCGCTACACTGCTTAGTTTCTCATGTCTTCCTTGACTTGCACACAAAAGTACCACAAAACTTTCCATCCCAGCTGACACTTACTTTTTCTTGGAAAAGTGCTTAGGAGAAGTCTACTTAAGGGAGTACTACCCCATTGACTCTGTCATCCTCTTCCTCTAGCTGCATCAGGTTAGCATCTTGGGTAAGCTGCCTAACAGACACAACCTTTTTAAGTCAATAGAGGAGGGGACTAACAATGTGTTGTCCTTCATTAGCTTCATCATCTGCTTCTGCCAGGGTCTTCAATCAGTTCTTCCCCTATCTCTGGTGCTTCTGAAAATATAAGCTTAAGGGCGTCCCCAGGTCATGTCACATCCTTGGTAGCTGCAGAGTCACCAAAGAATCCCAGGTGAACATCAGTGAGCCCATGGAAGTTCTCCGTGATTAGCTTCTTGGGGGTGCCATATTGTTCAGTCAGTGAGCATTCTTGAAAGACACAAGGCTTGGACACTCTTAGTAAACCTACCTTTCATCCCTAAAATGGCCTCCTGATCACCTTTCCTGTTCACAAGTATCTGTCCTTTGTTTTCAAGACTTATGATTCACTCTACCCTTTCACCTCCTTACTGCATCAATCCAATTATTGGACTTACCTACAAACATGGCTGCTTAATACAGACTCCAGTTTTGCCTCCTTTCTACCAGCCCAAATATTTGTACCCAGATCTGGTAGCAAAACCAGTCTTTCTCTAACCCTCTTATAGAGTTACACAACATGACATCATTCTTTCCTCCACTTGATATCACTGAATCTCACCACATTACGAGATGTCCACTTTGTTGACATGAATTGTTATTGTAAAAATAATTGTCAGAGACAACAAGTAAGGAGATATATATTTTTTTATTTTTATTTTTTACTTGTTCATCCCTTGTACCCTGGATTGCTCATTGACAGTTAGCAAAACCATTGTGGAGACACAAAGACTTATGTGCAAATGTTAATTGTGTGATTATTCATAGCAAGCCCCAAACTGGAAACAGCCATCAACTGGTGATGGATGTGGTATATTCATATAAAGATATACAATAAAAAGGAATATATTACTGATTCCTAGATGAGGCTTGACAATATCTAGGTGAAAGAAGACAATGTTAGGTGAAAGAAGTCAGACCAAAAAACCTTAAATAATGTATGACTCCATTTATATAAAATTTCTACAAAAGATAAAATTATAGTCCCTCAAAGCAGATCAGTAGTTTTCTAGAGGCAGAGAGGATTAATTGCAAAGAGGCATAAGGAACTTCTGGGGATAAAGGAAATATTCTAAAACCAAATTGTGGTTGTCATTGCATGACTGTTTAAATTTACTAAAACTCATTGAACTATACTCTTAAAGGGTAAATTCTATGCTATATAAATTCTGCTTTGGGGCGCCTAGGTGGCTCAAGGGGTTAAAGCCTCTGCGTTTGGCTCAGGTCATGATCTCAGGGTCCTGGGATCGAGCCCCGCATCAGGCTCTCTGCTCGGCAGGGAGCCTGCTTCCCCCTCTCTCTCTCTGCCTGCCTCTCTGCCTACTTGTGATCTCTCTCTGTGTCAAATAAATAAATAAAATCTTTAAAAAAAAATTCTGCTTCAATAAAGCAGTTAAAATTGTGGAGATACATTTTTTTGAAGTCCTTCAAAACTATGCTTCTGCAAAGTTCATTTTATAATTTTTTTTCAAACCCCCCCCCCCTTTTTCCCCCAGTGTTCTTTGGACAATCTTTCTTAAACTTTGATGTACACATGACTCGCCTGGGGATCTTGCTGAGATGCAAATCTGATATAAGGTTCTTGGGTGGGAGCTGAGAGTCTGCATTTCTGCAAATTCCCAGGCTATACCCATGTTTTTGGTTTGGGGACCACATTTTTGTAGGAAGTGTTTAGGTATCTCTTCACGTGGTTGGCCTGTAGGAGTTATTTGATTTCCATAGCAAAAACGACAGCTTATCATATGGAAAGAATCTGTTTGATGATAAGTTCTTTAGCTATGTTGGTACTAGGTCCTTTAACTTTTAAGATATTTGTTGCTGCCTTGTACTGCTCTCACT
This sequence comes from Potos flavus, assembly GCA_028534135.1. Taxonomy (NCBI): domain Eukaryota; kingdom Metazoa; phylum Chordata; class Mammalia; order Carnivora; family Procyonidae; genus Potos; species Potos flavus. The sequence goes on from CM052883.1 coordinate 8,128,752, forward strand.
GGCAATTGAAATTAAGCTGAAGATGATCTTAGTTCCTCTGATTCCTCATCAAAAACCGGTTGTTAGACTGTTTTAGGAACAAGTGTCTCTGAGAACACAGTTCTGAAGGAGCAGCTTACCTACTACTCTTTTCCATTGGAGGTAATGTAATTCAAATACCTGAAAACTTTATTTTAATTTCAAATACATCTGTTTCTTTATATGGAGTCAATTTGAAATTCTTTTTTCCTTGACCAAATAGTGTTTAGGGTTCGAAGGCCAAGGGCATTGTAATGGTGACTTAGAGAAAAGGTTTGGCATGAAACAAAGAATACCTGTCTGATTAAGGAGATCTGGGTACAGGTAGAAGTTCTGCTGTTGTCTGTATGTGCTACCGTGCTACCTTGTCTGTATGCGACAAGAGGATGGCACCACAGCTCTGTTTACCTGTCAACTAAAAATGTTTTTGCCATGGACCTCTCCCCCTTGCCAGTCCACTGAGGTCTTTGAGCCCCTCTTAAGAAAAGCATTTTGAAATGCACAAAATAAAAGTCAACAGGATTGATAAGGAAAGCAATTGTATTGAAATACAGTTTTCGAAAATATAAAAAAATGACATAGTGATATATGTGCTTTTTCAAATTAACATATTAAATAAGATCTAGTAACAGATTTAAGTAGTGATGAACATAAATACTTTGAGATCTCTGCAACTAAATATAAATTTAAAATACCTATAATTTTTATTAATAACAAAATTTCAGGCGTTAACAATACCACTGTGGTTTGCTGCTTGTGTTCATAGTGGAAGAAGATGCTAAAGCTCCGTAAAAGGCTAATGAAAACAAGGATGCATTATTTTCCACTTTAGTTTGCAAATCATCTGAACACTGCTTGTTCACCGCTTGGGAGTCCGCGGTCCTGGATTAAGAATTTCTTTCCTGGAAGCTCTCCAACATCTAAAATTTAGCAATTAACTGATGATGACTTGAGCAGTAATTTACAGAGTTTCCATCATGTAACATGGTTAAATAATTTAAATAATGTCACATATTTTCCAGAGAACAACCCTACTGGGGAAATACAGTGTCTTTTAATTTCTTTTATTGTAGATGAGGGAATTTAGATAAAGCCGAAGTAGTTTAGCAGAAGTCATGTAACTGGCTCGTGATAAATCCTTTGGAACCAGACCTGACCATCTCTGGGGCTCTTTTTTATATCATCCTTCAATTTAGAAAATTAAATAATGGGAATTTGCTTGTTCATCTTTCACTATATTATTCAAACATTAACAAAATTATTTGTTAGAGACCTTCAAACTTTAAACCTGAAAGAAAGCTGAAATATTTAGGCCACTCCTTTCATTTTGTGGATGAAAAAGTGAGGTTCACAGAGATTGTCATACCCAAGGTCACACAGATGGAACATTGCCTAAGCTCTTCCAATTTTGCCCATCAGCATCTTATCATGGACAGGATTCAGAGATTTCACCGTAAATCCAAGAAAGTCAGAAATATTTGAGAACAGGAAATTTTGGCAACTATAAAATAAGCCTTCATATCTGTAGGAAAAGATTGTGAACCAGCCTAAATAAAGAGCCCCCTTGAGGGTTGGTTGGTGATATCCATGAAGTCTGAACAGGTTTGGAATGGAAGGAGGAATCTGTTAAATCAGAGACTGAAGAGAGCTGGCATGAGAGAGCTGAAGTTGTGTAGACATCTGCTAAGGAGAGAGTGCCCCAGCCTGGCCTAGCAGGAGGTCCCCCCACTGCAGGGCAGGGCAGGAACAGCGTGGGCATCTGCGTCATTAGATTGCTCAGCAGGTAATGTGAATGATGGTGTCATCCACCTGAAATGAATGTTGGGAAGGATGAAGCTGGTACTGTCAGAATATGTACATTTGGAAGGTAGTGATGAACTGGGATTTTTGAAGTTGTGTCTTAGTACAATTGCATGCAATGACCAAAGGCCTAATGATCTGTAAATACTGTAGGAATATAAAAGTGAATCGAATATGGATTCTGTTTTCAAGAAATTTACAATCCGAATTAGTTAAGAGGCCAAAGTCTTGATTCAAATATAAACTCTGCCAATTCACTAACTGATTAACTAGCTGTGTGGCCTTAGGGAGTCTCTTCCTCTATAAAATATGGATCATAATGGAAACACTTTGAAGGACTGTGAAGAGGCCGACATGAGTTTATTGGAATTAAGCCCCATTTGCTGGATTGCAGCTATTTACACCATGACCCGTTTAGCCAAGAGTTAATCTGCATTTAAGGAAATGCAAAATTTAGAGTCCTAGAACTATGAATGAACTTTTTGCACTCTATTATATAAAAATCCTTTAGTCTGTTATGCACCTTGAAGGAAGCCTTGACACTAGATCCAGAATATGAAATTGTCATGGGCTGTGGCTGCTTTGCTCTAAGTTCCTTTCACCTGTTTCATTTTGCTGGTTTGGTTCATCACTACTGAGGACAGCCCTCTGTGTTTGTTTGTAAGATAATTGATATAACTGTGAATTAGAGAAGACAAATGAAGTTCTCTTTCACTACTGTGGGTTTCGTTGTTTTTAGATTTTATGTTAAACTCTTCAGAGCCTAGACCTGGGACAGCTAGGTGTCTGTGTACGATATCTTGAGGCCATTGACTGCTGTGATATCTATTGGTCATCAGTCAAAAAGCACATGGTTAAGGATTTTTAATCCCATTTTCCGAAAACAAAAATAAAATCCTGGAACCTAATCTAAACTCTTTTTTTTCTATAAGAAGTGTTTTTCTAATTATGTATACTTTTGTCAATTCATCTTGATATTTTACTGAAAAATGATACAGATGAAAAATTTTGCCTGAATTATGAAAATATAGGTGTCACTGTCACACTTTTAATATAAGACATATAATCAAGTCAAATAGCACCGGAACAATTTCTCAATTTATCGAACATCGAAATCTCCAGAGGGTTATAAAGCTTGCACTTAAGAGTTGTGTACATTCTCATAACTAATAAGAGTGGAAGAGAGAGTAAGATGAGTTGATAGCAGAGTATCCAAGAATTGTATGCAAGGATCCAAACTACAGTTTTTACATGATAAAGGAAAAGAGGAAATTGTGAATTACATCATGCACTAAATTACTCTATTTTATGAACGTGCTTTCCCCATATTAAGAATGGAGTATTAAAAAATAACCTGAATTTTTTCTGTTTACAAATCACCAACCTCATCCAGTATATACTCAAAACTTTTACCTGGAAAAATTTCTAAGGTAGTAAGTTAGTTCAAACTCTTATGTATATGGATGCTAACCTCCCAGTAGGTATTTCCAATTAATAGTACATATGTTATAAAATCATGCCTTCTAACAATGGAGTGATGTCAAATTGTAGCCACCAAGCCATTTTTTCATTACTAATAGCTCATTCTGGTTCTGGTAGCAAAATCTGATATTGTACTCTCTCTTTTTTTTTTAAAGATTTTTATTTATTTATTTGACAGAGAAAAAAACAGCAAGAGAGGGAACACAAGCAAGGGAAGTAGGAAAGGGAGAAACAGGCTTCCCGTGGAGCAAGGAGCCTGATGTGGGGCTTGATCTCAGGACCCTGGGATCGTAACCTGAGCCAAAAGCAGATGCTTAATGACTGACCACCCAGGCACATACTCTAGATTTGGGGTGGAGACAGTACTTTTTATACATGTCATACTCTAGATTTGGGGTGGAGACAGTACTTTTTATATATTATTAAAGAATCTCATATGAATTTTTATTGTGATTTTTGAAGATATAAGAAACATTAAGTTAATAGTTTTATAAAATTAGGCATGAATTTACAAAATTTTTATTAGATTAAAAAGTTAATCTATCACTTTGTTTCCAAATAATGATTTAGTGGAGAACTGTTATAAGTAAAGAAGCACAGAAAAAGAAAAATATGGAAGAAAAGGAAAAAGAGAAAAACAATGGAAGGACTAGAGATTTGATATAGAGAGAGACAAAAAGATATTTTTGATTCACACATCACCCAAGTTACAATAAATGGTGTTCTTTTATTTAATTACTTATACATCACAAATCATTTGAGCTACGAGTTGCTATTTGCTATTTTGGAAACCTGATTAATTTATTTCACTCATTCCATTAATATATATTATACCTGCTAGATATAAAGCACAGCAGCAAACTTTGTGAAGGAGAACAATATAAAACATATTTCTTGCTCATTAGCCATCATTTGCAGCTTTTTAACTGCTCCAACCTTTAAACCATCATATTTTCCACTCAGAATAGGTTACCAGACACGCATTTTTTCTTGGGCTCTACCAGCATTATGCAGAATAATATCATTACTGTACCAGATTACACTCAAGTGAGGGTCTAGGAATCTACCATTTTTCTTACTTTCATGATATATTACTGTTATAAAAACCAAAATGGCAAGCTCAAAATAATTGAAATATCTCCTCAACTTGGCAACAAGTACCAATCTCTCCCAGCCAACCCCTATTTAAATTTGTGATCCCAGCTACTCCCTTTCCACTCCTTTGTTTGTAGGTGATGTAAAATTAGTATACTTTCCCAGTTTTAAAAATTATGTATATTCAATAATTATTTTCCCTAGCCTGCGAGTCTTGTGTGCCTACCCACAGCACATTCTTCTTATATTTTGTTCAAAATTATAAAATATTAGAGAAATACGACACTTCAGTTCAGAGCCCACACAGAAAAATGCACATAGAGTACCAGAAAGAAAAAAAGAAGCCTGCCTAATAAGAGGTAGTACATGAATATGTGGATTATTGCTTTGATACTTCTTAGCTTTCAGAGAGAGCATTTAAGGTGAGTAATCTTCATCTAATTCTAAGAAAAATCATAATGTTATGAAGCCATTGAGCCTACTAACTTTCTATACTAAAGTAAAAAGTGATTCAGCTCAGCAGGGTTAGCAACTGGGGGGCATTTATAAATTTATGGGTTTGCTCAAGAAATTAAGTTAAAACGCAGTGTTAGTTTCCTCAGTGATTGGGAGCGGAATGAGTAGTGGTTATGTCCCAGGAACTGATGAAAAATATAATTTTATGTTCAGCATTAAAGGCCAGTCCCCTAAATGTGATGTGCTGTCTGGAGTGAATTTAGAATAAGGTCTTCCTCAACTCTTTTTCTTGCACCACACCTTCTATTTTTCTTTTCTTTGTAATCTTCTCTGCCTCTACCTCTTTCTGAATTTAGCACGCTATATGAGACAGAATAGAAGCGCACATGGAAAGCTAGAACTGGTATTTTATTCCAGAGGAGTGAAAATAAATCACCCTAAAGAGGTGAATATGTGTGAGTATGTCTGTGTGAAATGGAGTTGTGATTTAAAGACAAATATTTATAAATAGGTTTTTCATCTGTACGAATGTCCTGCAAGACATTAAACAGTTGTGTAGACTGCAAAATAATCCTTCTTGTCATATGGAACTGCCTCACCCACGGTGGGACACAGCATTCATGACTCCTACATATTGAATGCAAGCAACACTTTACCTCTGCACACCAACAAATTTCCAGTATGCCTCTGGAATGCGTTGCCGTCCGTCTGAATTACCACTGTTGTAGATGTTTCTTCTCCTACCTCCTTTCATTACTTTCTATCTACTCTGCCACCCACTTGAATCTGATCTCCCTATCTCCTTACCTACCCAGCTCTGCCTACAAAAAGCAGTATGGAAACCATTCTTACAAAGGGTCCTGTAGACTGCAAATTGCTAAGTGCTCATCATATTTGACTCTTCAACAGCCTTAGATGTAGATCATTCATTCTCCACCTGAACCAGTTCGACGACCTCCACAGCATCACCCCTCCATGCTCCTCTCCCCCTTATGGCTTTCTTGCTGGCTCCTCTTCAGTTAAACTTTAGATATTGTGGTTCCTTAGGTCTTAATCTTTGGCTCCTTCCAATATTACTCATCTACTTCTACTTGGGTGAAATTTCCATCTCAATGCCAATGTCTTCTATATTTATATTTATAGTTTAGATCTCTCTTCTGAGCTCCAAACTTGTATATTAATTCATTTGCCTACTCAAAAGTTCCACATTGATGCCTCATCTGCATCTGAAATGCAATATGTGTTAGACCCGCACTCATGTTCTTCTGCCCCAAACCTGGCTTCCTCCAGTGTTTCCTGGCTCAGTAAATGTGACAACATCTGCCCAATTCTTCATGCCAGAAGCCTGGGTGCCATCCAGGACACCTCTCCCAGATCACATAGTCAACCGGTTACCAAGTTCTGTGTATTTTACCACCTATATAGCTCTTAAATCTATCAACTATTCTCCATTTCTGCCATCAGTAAGGTAGCCTGTCCAAGTCAGCCTCTGCTCTTGATGGGGTCCCTATTGTAAATTAGTCCTTAACTGTTTTCTCAGATGCTCTGCAAAGGTCAGTCAGAGCAAACTTTCAAGAACATCCAAATCTCATAATATTGTCCCCTGTATTTCTTTGATACATTAAAGCAAGGTCTGCAAGATATGATCATGGGGCCAAATTTAGAAAGTCCCAGGTTTTATAAATAAAGATACCAGAAAACAACCACACTCGTTTGTTTGTGTGTTATCAATGGCTGCTTTCCTGTTATAGCAACAGAGTTGAACAGTTGTGAAAGAGACTTTATGTCCTGTAAAACCTAAAATATTTACTATCTCTTTAATAAAACAAGTTTGCTGACCTCTACATTCAGTATATATTAACTATGCAATAAGTATTTAATGAATTATTGTGTATTCTGTGCCCTGAATACGGGATAGGCCTCCTTGCTGTATAGACTCTACATGGACTTTGTAATTTTTCTTACAGACAAAGATCTTGTGTTCAGTTCAGACTTCGTGTTCTGTCCAGACCTCAACCATGTGAGGAAAAGAATTTATGCACTTAGCATCAGTGGTAACAGAGACCAAAAAAGAGCTATTTGAAGCGGCTTTCAGACAAGTGCTTTTTTTAGGGCCGGTTTCTGTCTGCTATAGACTAAATGTTTGTATCCCCCTCCAAAAATTCATGTTACTTCCTAACATGCAATGTGATGATATTTAGAGGTAGGGCTTTTGGGAGGTGATTAGATCATGAGGTAGAGCCCTCATGAATGGAGACCAGTGCCTTAGAGAAGAGACCCCAGACAGTCCCCAAGCCCCTTCTGCCATGTGACAGCACAACAAGAAGATGGCCATCTATGAACCAGAAGTAGGCACTCACTAAATACCAAATCTGCCTTGATCTTGGACTTCCCAGCCTCCAGAAGTGTAAGAAATAAATATCTGTGGTTAATAATAATCCTATGGACTGGGTTCTGTTACAGCAGGACTAAGACACTGTCCCTCACTCAGACATGCACCAACACCCAGTTTTGATGTTCCTTTTAAGGGAATTATGCCAGGGTATTATGTCGGATTTTCTAAAGCAGTTTAATGGACCATCCTCCAGGCAGTTTTGTCATTAAGTAAGTATTTGTGAAGGTCTGAGATGTTCTATCTTTTGATTAAGGTTGTAAGATGTGTCCTTCTAAGATGCTAATTCCATATATAAAGTTCTCTAGAAGGCGGTAGAAGCTTATATGCGATACAGCTGAGCTACACTTTGTCAAATTATCTTGCCATCTACTTCACCAAGATATGCCACTTGGAAGTGCACAGACACACAGAACATAAAGGTTGCCAATAAATTTTATTTCATCTTGGTGAAGTAGGTATCTATTTTGCAAATGGAAGCATTTTTTGTACTATGGTCAAGAGTAGTATTATGATGAGTTGCTCTCCTAATTGAGGGATAATTAAGGACCAGATTTCTACACTGATAGAAAGAACAGTTGAATAAGTCTCTTTAGGTTTGAAGACACTTTATGATTATTATAATATACACTGTTATTACTATCTACCTACATTATTACATTATTATACATATAAATTTATGATTATTATATTAAGCAGTTAAATTTGAAGAATAGGTATCTATTCTCTTTAGTTTTTACATTTTATACTTCTGAATCATTTTTGAGGAGACGAAATAATCTGGAGTTATAAATCATTTTAAGTAAGTGAAATTTTCAGCTGACATGCAGCCAATGGTGATTTTTGAGATGCTCGATTTTTATTCAAGACACCCTTTCTGTCTGCAAATTCTAAAATACTAACTCATTAAAATAAAAGCTTCTTATCTCCTGGCACTGTTTCAGTGTCTCTGTGGAGGGCTAGGCAGAAAACATCTTGAAAAATAGACATTCTATTTAAAGTTTACCTACAAGGCATTTTCCTTGCCCACACTAGATGCTAAGGCTGTTAGTGCCCATAAGCATGCTTCCTGTATATGTTGTCCTATAATTCCTGTGTAGCTTCTGTAAAATGATTACTGTTAACAATTCTGAAAACAATGTTTAGGTGGCTTCTTCCCCCTCGAATTATTCTCTTTAAGCATTTTTATAAAGGCCTTATTTTTTATGTTTTATTATACTACAGTTCTCCCACTGTTCTTGGGTATCCTATTAGCTTAAGAATAGCTCACTTGGGGAAGGGAGTGAGAAGTGTCTGCCAGGTAGAACAGAATCAAAATTCTGAAATCAAGACATTGAGAAAAATTAATGACTGTTACAAAATAACATACGCACCATATACTTATTAATTTCCACACAAACATTTGACTGCTTGGTGTGTCTGTCAGTGCCACACATTTTTCAGATTGACCTTAAACCATGCTTCTCTGCTCTAAATCTTTTTTCCCCCAGCACTAAACTCTGACAAGAGATCTTTGCTGTAGCAAATTGCCTCAAAGTGCATTTGCCTTCACTGCTTGCGGTCACTCTCTTGCTTATCAAGAGAACAACAGCTGAGTTTGGAAAGGAGAGAAGGAAGGCTTAGGAGACATCACATCAATGTCACACCAAGGCATTGACATGACTTCTCTATCCTTTGGGCTCATATATTCTAAGAAACTTCAGATTTGAAAGACAAAAGGGATATCAGAGGGAACAGCTTGAATGTGAAATGAGAAGGATCAGACAGAGAAAAAAAAAATGTCTCCAACCTTCCATCCCCAAATGGACTTGAGTTCGGGAAAAAGCCACATAGCATTGAGATTTGAGGAGATGTGTACCAATTCTAAACAATCATGATTTATTAAAAATTCACTAAAGTCTTTCACATACAGCACATAGCTATTTTGTGTTTACCCTATCTGTACAAGATGAAAGGGAGGAAGGGAGAAAGAAAGAAAGTAAGCAAACAGAAAGAAAGGAAGAAAGAAAGACCTTCCAAAACCCTGAGAGGAGATAAGGGAAGAAATTTGAGACTGGAGCTTATCTAAGGACAGGAAATGCCTTTAGTACACACTTTTATCATTTTAGGAAGTCTTACTATCTCCTGATAACCATTATGAATTTTCTTAATTCAGCCTTTCTTTGTAGTTATTTTGTCTTTGAATAAAAGACTATTTTTTGAAACAACTTCAAGACAATGAAAAGATTATTTTGGTTTTTTTGGAGACTTAACCATTTCTAAGATATTTTTTCCTTGCTGATTTTAAACATCCATGTTTCTTCTGAGTTTTAATACCCACACACACACCCACACACACACCCCAACTCAGTTGCTTTAGTTTATCGCTGGGGTTGATAATCATCATTCTTTTTGGTCAGGTAACATATTTTTAAAATGAAGAAGTGGAGTGTGATTTATTTTCAAAGCAGGTACATAACATTAAAAAGCAAAGGCTGAAATCCAAGTTGGGTCTGCCTGCAAATGTGATGTACTCCCTCTTGATTGATCACCTACCAATAAATATTTGCTCAGTCAGCTTTTGTTGCGTCTCTTTCCCATCCCCCAGCCTCATAGTTTATTAAGTAGGGATTGTACTAGAAACTAACCATTGTTTATGTTTGTTATTCCAATTACAAGCAAGCAGTTTGACACCATTTGCTGGTGAGTGGAATAACAAATGTTAACCAAGAGGTGGAAATAACCTAAATGTCCATGGATAGATGAATGGATAAAGAATACATGGTATATACATACAATGGAACTTATTCACCCAGCCATGACAAAGAAGGAAATCCTTCCATTTGTGAAAGTACAGATGGATCTCAATGGCATTATGCTATGTGAGATAAGTCAAGTAGAGAAGGACAAAGACAAATACTTCATGGTATCTTTAAAAAAAAAAAAAAAAGTGCAACCTGAAGTAGAGAAGTGGTGGCCTAGGGCTGGGGAGGTGCAAGAAATAGGGAGAGGTTGGTAAAAGTGTACGAATTTTCATCAATAAGATGAGTAAGATCTGAAGATCTAATGTAAAACAGAGTGACTCTAGTTGATAACACTGCATTGTATCACTGAAATTTGAGAGTAGAAATTAAATGTTCTCAATAAATAAATAAATAAATAAAGTAATAAAGTAATAGATTGCTAATTAACTAGATGGGAGAGAATCCTTTCACAGTGTATATGTATATCGCATCATCACAATGTGCATTTTAAATATCTTCCAATTTTATTTGTCCATTAAACCTCAGTAATAATGAATTTTTTTAAAAAAACAGAATATCCAGTTGAATACAACATGGTTTTTGTTTGTTTATTTTTTACTTTTTTGCTGTTAGGAAGGCCCCAGAGGCTGAAACATGTGCACCAGAAAAAGAAATTTCAGGCTTTGAGCTGCCGATAAAACACAGAAATCTTATCCATGTATTAAATGGACACTTGTCAAAATGTCAAAATGTTTGCTATTTGGAACAAGGGAAAGGGAGCCACAGGCAATTCCTTGTAGCTAAATTGCCATGCTTTGCACCATGTGGCCATCTATCTTAGTCACTTCTGATTGAGACCAGGAATTTGTGGCTGAGCCACTTACTTGTAGCCTCTATGAGAACTCAGTCCAAAAGGAACATTCTGGCACTGAGTCAGACCTGACTGCTGACCAAAGCAGATGCTTCCTCTGGAGAATTAAGAACTAAAGGGGAAAAGGACAGACTGCAAAGTGGCAGGAATGACCAGAGCCTTACAGAGTCCTGGTCATTGTTAGCAGGAAAAGGAGATACAGAGCGGGAGGGAGGGAAGGAAGAGGGGTAGAAAGGAAGAGCAAATAAAGCAGCAATGGTGAAACAAGGAAAGAAGTTAAGTCATAAGAATGATGGTGAAGGTGGTCAGAGGCAGACAACACCCATTTCCAAGGAGACAACGACTTGAGTGGCTGACATGACATTGGAGGGTGTGTGTACGTGTGAGTGTGCGTGTGTGTGTGTGTGTGTGTGACACAGGGAGCTTTCTGGTTTTCCCTCAGTGTATTTACCTATCATGTATCTCATGTGTCCTTGCAATAAGCTTTATCACCTGAAGTTAATAGAGCTGCTACCATTAGTGTCTCACTAATAAATACAGCTAGTTGATCATTTTCATAATACAATGTAGAGGCAAGTAACCACAAAACATCCCTATTTATGGCTTAGCAAGGGATCTCATACTCAAGTGTATAAGAGCTCAGGCAAGTAAATGAGCAAATCAGTCTCAGAGGAGGAAGCAATAAGCATTGGTGGAACAGAGGCAGCTTCTATTCCACTCCTTCTGATTGTGTGTCAAAGGCACGTGTGTGTGTGTGTGTTGCTAAATCTGATTTTTTTCAAAAGAAGTTAGAAAACTATTTTATGTGAGTTCTGATTTTCAAGCATGAGTTCAATTGGTTAAAAATAAACCCAGTATGGGGCAGAGAAAATATTTGTGCACAAGCTTTGTTGTATGATGTTGGGTTTACAACTAACAAGAAGCCTGAATTTTGATGGCGCTCTTGTGATGGCAGGCTGGGGCATAAATCAATAACTATTTTCTATGATTTTTTTTCCTTCACCAAAATGACCTTGATCTGAACTCATCTCATGAAAAAGGATTTCACTGTTATTCAGAGTTTTCATTTTTTGCTGGAAACTTCCAAGGCTCGTATCTGCAAGATAGGCGATGATGAGTTGTGACATGTGTCCTTTATAACAATTGTCAACCCAAGTGACACTAAAATGAAAAGCTGTCATTTTGTACCAGAAACCTCTGTGCTTTATTTCCTGGTGTTTTAGGGGTCTGAAGGCATGGCGCTATCTGTGTGTGAACCAGGGCTCTTTCCCTCTGATCCAGTGCTGACAATAGGAGAGTAGCTTACATTCACTCTAATTGCTCGTCTTTAGATCACCCTTGCCAATTCTGTTTTCTGTTTTTCTTTTTTTTTACTTATTCTACCCGACTTCTTCTTAAACTCTGCATTGTTAGCAAGATGGCTTCTGGTTTTAATATTATTCCGCGTGACAATTCCAGATCTTTTTGCTCTAACCATTTTGACTTACTGTTTCTCATCTGTCACAAAGGCCAAATAAGAAAAGACCAAATAAGGGACACCTGGGTGGCTCAGTCAGTTAAGCATCTGCCTTTGGCCCAGGTCATGAGATCAAGTCCCTTGTGGGGCTCCTTGCTCAGTGGGGAGCCTTGCTTCTCCCTCTGCCTGCCCCTCCCCCTGCTTCTGCTCTCTATTCCTCTTTCTGGTAAATAAATAAATAAATAAACCACGTAAGGCTTAAAAAATATTTTCTCTTTACCTTTATTGGGTGCTGTAATTGATTATCCTCATTCCCTAGGAAGTGTTAATACTGTGTTAATTTTATTTTTAAATGCCAACATAGAGACATATCCAGTTTGTCCTTTGACATCCAGGGAACTTTACTCTCCAAATGGCTGAGTTAGACCCAGATGCATATTTTTTTTTAAAGATTTTATTTGTTTATTTGACAGAGAGAGATCACAAGTAGGCAGAGAGGCAGGCAGAGGGAGAGGGGGAAGCAGGCTCCCTGCCGAGCAGAGAGCCCGATGCGGGGCTCGATCCCAGGACCCTGAGATCATGACCTGAGCCGAAGGCAGAGGCTTTAACCCACAGAGCCACCCAGGCACCCCTCAATGCATATTTTTTTAAAGAAAGCAAATCCTAGATTTTTGGACACCTTTTTACGCTGTGGGTTTCAGTGAATATTTATCAACTTTACCTGAAACCGGTCATGAAAATGTTAAAATTTAACACAAGTGGCTGGAATGTAGGGTAGTAAAATCAAGGCTCTTGACTAGAACCTAGACTTCTAGAAATCTGCCATTTTATTGTGTTTGAGCTATTGCAAAAGGTTGTGACAGACTCACTAAAAATAATCCCTTTTCTAATAAAGAGGTATTGGAGAAAAGAGTTGACTATACTATTAGCAAAAGATATTTACTGAAGAGTAGATATGCTTGTAAAATTACTCACTTGAAACATTTAGTCTCTACCGACTGCTATGTTTCAAAGAGCTCCTGAGGAGTAAAATGAGTTTTCTGAACCTATAAAAATTGTAATTTAAAGGAAGAGAGGGGTTGTAGGAATACGAGAGTTAAATTGTCAGTTCCTAAAGACCAGAGCATCTCATATGTCTCTCGATGCTTTACACCCAAAATATTAATGCTCCCTAATGTTTGTTTCCTTTTCCTAGCACGTTCTTGTTTAATCCTTACAAAAACACTGGAAGTGGTGACATTCCCATATTACACTCATAGGGGAAGCAAGTTTTGAGAGATTCTGTGTTTATCAAAGGTCACCCAGCTAGGGAAAGGGCCAGAAAGAGCACAGGATTTCTTTGCATACCTGATGTTCCCTCAGAGCCATCCTCTGGGATAACTAACCTGTGTGTTAGTCACAGAAAATATTTTCCATCAATACTGCTAATCCTCACTTCATTTGGCTTATTGACTGAGCAAAAAAACTAGTCTGTGCTTTCAAATGCAAAGAACTTGGGAATCTGGGGTACAAACATCCATACCCAAATCCACAATATAGTTGGTATAATGAAAACAAATATGACAGATTGCTGATAGTCTAAAGATGTGCAATTAATTGTTCTTTTCTTTCATCGGTGTTCATCGTAATATGATCCAAAGTCAAGTTGCATCAAAATAACTTTGGATCCTTATTTAGCATATTTGTTTGCAAGTATAAGGCCAAGACTATTTAACCAACATCTCTGGGATGGGTCCATTTATCCAGAAGGTGAAGCACACCGAAGTCTGAGAAATACACGTACCTTCTGGAATTTAGGTGTTTCGTGTGTTAGAGGGAGCTTAGACTTAATTCTGGAGCAAATATAGATATTTACAAGAAAACAAATAAAGTCCACCAATAACACTCCCCAAGTTCTGGTCCCCTTAACCCAGACGCAGTTGATTGTACTCTCTAGATGTTAGGAGCAAATTAGTTCTCACACATTTATTACGCTAACTTCTACTGGATATTACTAGAAGAAGGAGGGGACTCCTGAATTACAAATAGAAAAAAAGAGAGGTGGAGCAAACAGCAGGGTTGAAAGGAAGTTATTGTGAAAAATAAAATAAAGATCTGCAAAAATGAGAAGTAAAACTAAAGGAAAATGATGGAGAAAATGTTAAAATTAGACCTTCATCCATGGGAGCTGAGACTCTTAGAAGAGTAGATGAGGGAGATGGGGCCAGGAGGAAAACGGAAGGCTCATAAGGTCACATTGACATTGAATATGTGGTTGAAGGCTATACGCAGAGAAGGTGAGCCCCTAACAGTGTATGTTTTTTGTAATAAAGCCAAAAAAAAAAGTTTCATTGAAACATTAAGGGGAAAAATCAAAGAATGGTAAATATGTCTTAATTTGGAGTTATTTTTATTAATTTGAAATGTGCACAATGCCATGTATTACTTTAATGTGCTCTTTATTGTTCCATCTTAGGAAACTAATAATATCTAAAAAAGCTTTTGTATATTTATTCCAAAAAGTATTATTTTCACTCCAGTTTTCCATGGTAGCTTGAGTTCCAATGATTCTTAGAATTTTACTGGAATCTTTTAAAATTAGAGAACAAAAGAATCTCAAATGAATGGGAGTCACCACTTTAAATTTTGGAGTTATCCAAATGACTAGGGAAGAAGTTCAGAATACATGAATGAATCAACTTGGTGATGGCAGGGAAATCTGGGGGAAATTTGAAAAGCTGATCCAATTGGATGGAGAGTAAAGAACGTGATGTTCTTAAGTGGGTCACAAGTTACGATTTGAGGTGGGAATGAAGACAGTGCCTTACAAGACCAACACGGAGATCAGAAACTGGGGCATGAGGACACCTGCAAAACTCTAAAAAGCTGATGATGTTGGAAATTGGAAGAAAATACTATTTGGTACACGGTGCCTATGGAGGGCCAAAAGCCAGACAGAGAGAGAACTCCCAGTGGATTCCAGAATTACAGGCTTGGAGACCTAAAAGAACAGTGTGAGTGATGGGAAGTGAAAAAATTAGAAGTGATCCCTTAAAGAAGAGAACTCCATTCCAGACACACTTAATCCTAGCCCCTGAATCATTGAAGTGGAAAAAGTCCCGGACATGCTTAGCACACTGAAGGAGAAGTAGGAAGGTCTGAAATCAGAGATAATTTGTGAGTCATGCTGATTGGAAAGTTGCTAGTGAATAAACCCCTACAGGAGGGTGTGTATAGAGGGGAAGGCAAACCAAATCATGGATCCTTCTACAGGAGGAAAGATCCTATAATGAATATGTAGATTTAAAAATGGATAGACAAAGACACAAAGAACAATGAAGTGGCAGGATTTCCCTTAAATTAGGGAGCATCCTGGAGGGAAAAAAAGGTGAAGAAATATCCAAAGCCCTAGACAGGTGAGGCTTTTGAAACTGAAAAGCAAATCCTTCTGGTTGATATGACTCACACAAAAATAGGGAATTATGTGGAAAATGCACTCTGAAAAATCCAATTAAATGTCCATGCCTTCTCCTCCCTGTATTTGGTTTTGAACTTGATCACATTCAAAGTAAGCAAGGAAGGCAAGCATGTAATGTCCTAGTCACATTAAAAGAATCCATTAGGTCTCTCTGATAAAGACATGCTTTGGGTTCATGATAAGTCATTAATCAAGTATCCTGTCTCAAGGTTACTGCTTTTTTTACCCTAGCAGATATTTCAAAATTTTCTTCAGTGCGTACACACACGTGTAGATTTCCTGGAGGGAGGACGGTGATTACAGTCCCCCAAATTAATTTTCCCATTCAGGGTCGTAATTACCAGTTTAATTGCTCTAAATTGACAGTGGCGGCCTGGATGGGGAAATCAGAAGGCAGGCATCTCAGCAACCTCAAATTAGCTGTGTGGTTTTCCAAATCATTGAGGCACCCAATGTTAGTGTGCCTGCATTCTGCACGTTCTGCATGCCAGCAGAACTGCCCTGGTGATTTAAAAAGAAAAAGAAAAAGAAAGGTAACTGGAAACAGCCAGGCATTTCTATGTGATTTAATCTTCTCAGTGGGCGAGGTGAGCAACGGGGTGAAAACAAACACCAAACCAATTACAATCCTACACACCGTGGGGTGACAGAATAAGAGGGTTGGAAGTGTGCCTAGACAGCCGCTGCTCGTGGATGGAGACTGTGAGCTGTCTGGGGAGGAGGATGGAAAGAGGACAGGATGTTTGCTACCCAGAATGAAAACCCAGCTGATGTGCTCTGAGGGGATGCAGTTGGTAACCAGAAAGCTCAGTTAACTTCTACTGAGAACCATGTAGGGTTGTGCATTAAGGAAGCAGAACTGGTTGTAGACACGATATTTTCCTTCAAGGATTTATAATCCAGTGGGCAAAAGGATCGGTGAATTCACATTTAAAACATAGTATAATGAATCTTATAATAAGGTGAAGGGAGACAGTTATAGAGATACATAGGGGGATGGGTAGCAAATGGTATAAAAACAGTGGGTCATCTATTCGCTCATATAATAATAATCACAAAAAGGGATAATAATAGCTATTCAATGTGTTAGTGCTTTACAGCTTTTAAAGGATTTTCCTATAGATTTTAACTTTCTTTGTTAGAATAGTATTAGAGAGTTAGGGAAAGTACTGTTGGCTTAGTTTTGCAATGTACTCTTGAACAATATGTTGAAGGATACACCATTGATTTGTGACGTAGATGATGTCACATTTTCTGAATTACAGTCCAGTGGTTTTTTTTTCCCACTGTTTATTCTCTTGAATATTCACTTAGAGGATAAAGTCCAGAATTAGCCTAGAATCCTGGCTTTTAGATAGCACATCACATAGTGTTAATTGGAAAGACAAAACAGATTGTATATTGGCAGTGGGTCAGGATTAAATAGCAACATGACTTGAGTTATCAATGTTGTCCTCCCTGGCATATATGTCACAAAAACCATCACAGAGATAGTTGGGTTTTTTAAGTTTCTTAAAAGGCACACCATCAGCGTTCTAGCAGCCTATATAATAAAAGCTATTTGGTTGAATAGTCAACAACCATAAGAGGAAACCCAAGAATCAGACAAATTGGAAGAAGAAAGTAAATTCATATGTTGAAACCCTAACTCCCACTACCTCAGAATATGACTGTATCTTGAGATGTGGCCTTTAAAGAAGGAATTAAGTTCAAAAGAGGTCATGGGCAAAAGCCCTAACCCAATACAACATGCATCTTTATAAAAGAGGAGATTAGGACATAGGAACATGAGAGGGAAGACCAAAGGAAGAAGACACAGGGAGAAGACAGCCAAGGAGGGAGGCTTCAGATGAAATCAACCCCACCCACACTTTGCGCCACCAGAACTCTGAGGAAATACGTTTCCGTTGGTTCAGCCACCTAGTCTGTGGTACTCTTTTACAGTAGCTCTAGCAAACTAATGCAGAAAGTATTTTCTCTTCAGAGTTAGAATCAGTGGAACTCTTCATATGCAAATAGTCATTGTCTAAGTAAAATCCCTATTCTTGTAAATAAATGGGTGAACCAAACAGGAATCGACAGTTCATGAGAGTTAATGCATACTAGTGCTTTCATAATTCTGTGAAATGGGATAAAATGCATGGTTGAGCCATGAGCCTTGGCCTTGGTACTGGGATATCAGACCAGTGACAGGCACGTGACAGCAGCCAGTCCTGTCTGGTGGGTATAGAGGAAGAGTGACATCCAGCAGCTGGTTGGATTAGCCAGGCTCCTGGACACCAGCTCACAGAATGTGCCAGATGGGAGAAATGGCCAGGGTCTTTGGGACCACTGATCAGTTTTATGTCTAGCACAGTTCTACCGTAGCTAATAATGAAACTCCAGCAAAAAGTTATGATTGGTCTATGTTCTCAAGCAGGGCAGTAGGATTCTCATGGTGTTACTATGAGAACGTTATGAATATATTGATAGCCAAAAAATAAAAAATAAAAGCACTAAAAATTAACTTAATTTTTAATATTTCTTACATTTGATTGTTCCTGCCAGCTGGAAAAGACCCAGAAACAATTTAAGAAAAGAGAAGGAAGGCATTTTAACTCGTATATTCCTATCAAGCCAGGTATCTTGGTAATGGGATAAGGTTGCAGTATATAATGCATTTTAGTTTAAAGACAGATATGTTTAATCACAGTGCCCAATTACTAAACTAATGCTAAGAATGGCTTAAAATGACATTTAATGCTGCAAAAACCTATACATCAAATTGCTTGGCACTCAGAAATAGTATTGTTTAACTTTATATTTTTGACTGACTTATTTTCCTTTCTTTAGCCTGTGAGGGAAGCTGGCCTTTGAAACTTTGAATATTTAAATAGCGGCTGTCCTCATCAGCTGGGGTTGCTGACCCCCATTGCAAATGTGCCTTCCAAAGCAGAGAGAAGCTTTGCTCCTTGCCTTTGAGTAGTTTACATATCTATATATAATTCAAAAAAAAATTAAAATTAAGGATATGTCAAGGTTACATCCATGTTCACATTGCATTTGTATATTGGGGAGAGGTGCATTTTTATGTGGAGGATGTAATTGTACTTCTCATCTGCTCAAATAGAAAGATCATCTAGAGGGCAATGAGGGAAAATGGACATGTTTTGGCAGATGTGGAGTTTGCCGTTCCCTCTTTATGGGGAACAGTATGAAGAGAGCTAGAGGTGATCCTGAGAGTCATTCGTGAAACGGATAGCTAAGGCAGCCTAAACCTTTCATGACCCCACCAGCTCATTGCTAAGCCCCGCTACCATTGAGTACCCCTCCTTTTCAGAACCTAGTCCTGTAGACTGCCCGTACTAATGAACAGTGATATGAGTGATATGAGTGATACCTTCTTCACTCCAAAGCAAAGATCAGTCTGATTTACTCAATGCTGTATCCCCACTGCCTTAAACAGCCCAAGGTGAGCAGCAGGTGTTTAATAAATACATGCGGACCCCCAGAAGCTAGGACAGGAATTGACAAATGGAGGAAGGGAAAGATTAGATAAGACTGAACAAAGAGGGAAGGTCATATTCGGGATGTGTAGACATTGAGATGATTAAAAAATGGTCAGAATGACATCAGTAAAGAATTCCATAAGATTAAAGGCTAAAAGGGAGAGAGGCTAATATCCAAGAGTGAAAAAGAAATGCACATCCTAGAACATAAATATAGTAATGTGTCTCCTGGAGTTGAGCCATGTGGCAACCCAATCAGGAAAGTCTCCATGAGGATGGGTCATAAGCTGCACCTTATGAGGGAACTGAACAAATGGAGAGAAGAAGGGATTGCACTCCGAGAAGTGGTCAGAGTGTGGGAGAAGTCTGAACAACAAATATTAGCGGGACATATTTAGAAGAGTTTCCTAAACTGGAGGATATTAAGGAATAGTAGGAATTAGGGAGAAAAGGCATATTGGGATCACATGGTAGATGGCTACTCCCAAGCTACACTGTGCAAACTTTGAACTGTGGGCAAAGACTTTTTGAGAAAACTGTAAGGGATATAATTTGGCAGTGATATACAGGATAAATTCTAATAAGGAGACACAGGAAACAAATCAATTAAGAAACTATTTAATAATCCAGGTGAGTCCACATAGCTTTGAAATATGATATTGGCAGTAAGAATAGTAAAGATGAGATGAACACAAGGCACAGACGTGATTTAAATAAGAATTGATAGGATATGATGACTCTTTGATTAGTTAAACAGGCCTAATCCTTGTGACTAGACTATGATGCCATTGGTAGAGAAAATCCAGAGCAAGAAGCCAACTGGAGACATGGAAAAATATTGACTTTGGAGACATGATGGCTAGAACCCAAATGAAAATGTTCACTAGATATTAGGAGATAAGGCTAGAGTTTAAATGGAAGGTCAGCCTTAGAAATGCAAAATTATGGTTATAAAGCCATAAAAGTGCATGAGATCTCTAAAAGAAAGAATATAGATTGAAAACAACACATGCTAAATTTTAAGGGATATGTATATTTGAGGGAAATTGTAAAGGAGAGCCAGAGATGAATGCGAAATATTAGGTTTTAATGGTTCCCTTGCTGCTTGGGTTCTTCGCTTATATACATACTCATTTACTTATGTTCCTCTCATCCCAGCTTCTGAATCAGTTTCCTTGTAATACTAACCACCTAACTAAAAATTAATGAAGTCTATCAAGCTCACTAAGCATCTCTAAAATTTATGTTTACATCTATGTCACATATAGACACAATTATCTGGAACAATTCTGAAATTATTTAGAATCTTAAAAACTAAGGCTCAAATCCTGACAGTCACTTGCTAAGTAGATGCACTTGGACATGATTTGTGAACCCAAAATCTGAGGCTTCAGCTATAGAATGAGAATGAATGATACTCCACAATGTTTTTTTAATATAAGAAATTAAATGTGATAGTGCAGTGTTACTTTCCAACTTTCCACTACTTTCTTAGAAAATGCAGCATTAAAAGGCCACTAGTCGATATTTATGGACAATACCCATGCATGCATTTATTCAGTTAGTCTTTGAGTTTCTATCTTGATCAGGCATGTTCCAGATGTGAAGGATACATCAGAGAAAAAGACAGAGTGTAGTCTTCTTGAGGTTCATAGACGAGTGGAAGAAAGAGAAAATAAACAAGTAAACTGGAAAAAAATGTATATTATAACTTCAGTCAGTGCTAAGCTCTCTGAAGTAAAATAAGACAGCCTGAGAGAATGACGGATTCGGTGTGGGGTGGCTCTATTCTCAATGGGACACTCGAGGGACACGAGATTGAAATGAGAGAGCGTGCGCCATCCACATCAGCATGACTGGGGACAGAAGCATGAACTATGGCAAGGGCGTGGTCGAGGAGATGGCACCAGGTGGCAAATATGAGGGCAGGTCCTCGTGGCTGGAGTGGTTTGGGCAAGGGCAGAGGTCAGAGCTGTCGGCAGGGTAAGATCATGGAGGTTGAGGTCGTCTGAGCTAGAAGTTTGCGTTTTTGCGGAGAGTGATGGGAAGCCGTGAGAGATTTTAGGGCAAGGGGATAATACCATCTGCTTTGGAGGAAAATTAGACTTTCTAAATTCAGTTAAAGAAATACTTAATAAGCCTGTACATAGTGCTTCTCTAAACCTCTTATTTCTTCCACTACCCGGATCCTGTATATCACCACTGTGCTGTGAGTTCTGTTCTTGATGAACTGCAACCAAGACCCCTCCTAGTCAGAAGGGATGGGAGAAAACACTATCTTAAAGGGTTTAGGAAGGCTTGATTTTTTTTTTTTTTAATAGAAAAGAAAAACCAAATTTCCGGGGTGTTGCACCTTTTCCCTACGCTACTTCAAACGAACGATTAAAACAAAAGAAAAGCCCGCAATAGGTCATTATACTCAGTTTTAGCATTTAGACAAACACAGCCCCGTCATTAGAAATTAATGACAAATAAAGAGTTTGACTTCATGTTGAAGAACAAAAGTAGCAAAGACTCTAAGTTGTAGGTTGGCATTCACATAATGAATCCATTTCTTTTTAATGTTGCAGGAAAGTCTTAGGAAAAAAAAAGAGAGGGGCACCTGGGTGGCTCAGTCGGTTAAACGTCTGCCTTCGGCTCAGGTCATGATCCCAGGGTCGTGGAATCAAGCCCCATGTCCGGCTCCGCTGGGGAGTCTGCTTCTCCCTCTTCCTCTGCCTACCGCTCCCCCTGCTTGTGCGCGTGCTCTCTCTGTCAAATAAATAAATAAAATCTTTAAAAAAAAAAAGAAAGAAAGAAAGAAAAAGAAAAAAAACAGAGCATATATTGCTTCCCAAGTGTCTGCTGGAAAACCACAAAATCAGCAACAATATTTCTGGTGCTGAGATGCTGTGACAACACCAACTTCCAAAAGATACAGGATAACAAAGGAAATGAGAATCCTTTATAGCTCCACCCAGTTTGGGGCATTTTACAATGGTTTCCCTTGACTGGTAATGATAATTCTATAAATCAACTGACTAGGACAGCCTCTTAGTAATCCCTTATCTTAGCTTTATCTTAACGTTAAATAGTAAGTGTGGACCACTGCCGCCCTGTCCGTTCTGGATTTGAAAACAGATGCTCCAGGATCTTTTTTTTTATTTTTTTAAGATTTTTTTTTTATTTATTTATTTGTCAGAGAGAGAGAGAGAGAGAGAGAGAGAGGACAAACAGGCAGCGTGGCAGGCAGAGGCAGAAGGAGAAGCAGGCTCCCTGCTGAATGCTCCAGGATCTTAAGTGAATCGCCCAGTGCCATTCAGTTCGTAAGCAGTTGAATCAAAACTTGAACTCATGCTCATCTGGTCTGTGCCCTTGATAGCTCACACAAACAACAGCGTGGGGAGGTTTTCCAGGACACTACACTTACTGAAATTAAAGGGATGCTCCTTTAAATTTGCCCTCCAAGATATTTTATTGGAGAAGCACATATAGTTTGTGTCATTCCTCCTCCATAACATTATTATTTCCTAGAAAAGGAGGAGCTAATTTTTTTTGTAAATATAATAGTCAAATCCAATTACTATTAGAGCATATTAAATAAGCCAATTACCGTTGGACATTAAATTAGCATATTAAAGCAATAATGACAGGAGTCTTTTCCATAGAATATTCAAAGTTTAAACTCAAATATTTCATAACTTTATGTTAGACACATGCAAATTAACTGTTTTACTTGCCTTTTATGTTCAGTGTTTCTCATATATGTAAGGAACACTTGGAAAATATTTCAAAATGGAATTGGTATTAATTGAAACACAGTTTGCCATCAAAAATATTGTTGAGGCACATTTTCCCCTCAATTGTGATTTCTTTGAAAGTTTTATTAGTCCCTGAAGCAGACTGAAACTCTGAGAAACTGAACCTCTCTAAGGCTTTGAAAGTTTTTTATTTTTTTATTGTAGTGAGCCCATGGTTCTGATTTCTAAATTGGGAAGGAAGCTCTGTTATTGTTAATATGTATAAATGACACTGATGTCCATGTGACCTTGGGCCCAGCTGCAGTTTCTGGCTTTTTGAAAGTACCTTTTCATATCATATAAAGATAAGGGGTGAGGTAGGGAAGGCAGGTAGCAGGTGTAGGAGGCCAGGGGAAGAAGGGATAGTGCTTTGATATCTTCTATTACCTTTTTAGTCATTTATTTTTGTTAGTTAGTAGTAGAATATAACTCACCCATGGTTGTCAGGCTTGTTTTATGAAGACAGAGGAGTTCATGAATTGGTCCCAGATATTTTGGAAGAAACAAAACAAGTCGAAGCTGCTTTCTTTAAGAAATTACAATCTATGTGTCCCTATAAATACACATGGGTTTACACATGTTCACAAACACACCCACCCACAATTAAAACCTATAGTACAGTCTATTAAACACTGTACAGAGAAGGGCAGAGTTTGTGTGGATCAACAGATCCAGGGATCATTGACGGAGTAGAACATGGATGAGGCCTTGAGAAGGATGAGCTCTGGATACTGGGAAGTAGGGGAGAAGCGGAAGGTCATGACAGTCAGTGAGCATAGTGTAGGTAGATGCAAAGACACAATTCAGTGAGTGTGTTGTAGGTCAATGTCAAGGAGTCAGCAAGGAGGCTGGTTGCCTGTAGAATGGGAAGGAGCATTGGCTGCAGAATGAGGCTGGTTGATGGAGGTCTAAGCTTGCTCTGATAGGTGAACTCTTTACATAGGAAGATATGCCGGAAGTGGGGCCATAACAGTCATGTGGGGGGTAGTACTGGCAAGAGGTGGACAAGAGATTGGCTTAGCTGATGGCAATGGGCACCATTAGATCAGAAAAATACGAGTGAGGTTTCAAAGGAAAGACAGCAGAATTGAACCGTATTGGAGCACTAAGCTAGTCAGTGTAGGCAAACAATCGCAATCACGTTGAATGACGTATTATGACCACATCTTAAATAAATAATTTGGCAGCCTAGTCTTTTCTTTGCCTGATTTATGGAAACAAGAATCACAGCCACTTGATTTATCAGCTACTCTCACCAAGAAGCTCAAGGATATGCTTCCCTTCCCAGGTCTCATCACAGTCTCATTACAGAGTGCATATAGACTTTCCCCCTCTGGGCTTTTAAAGGGCATTTGGGGTTTAGAAGAAGTTTAAAATCTCTCTCTCTAACCTTGAGATTGAATTAATGTTATTTTAGACTCAAAACTTTCTCCTGCACATAGTAGATCATTAATGTAATTGAAAGAGATTTGAATCCCAGATGTTTATGCATTTGCGATCCCAAAGGCTTCTCTCGGGGAGTCATTCTCATTTGCAGCTACAGACACAACGCAAAGGCGGCTTCAGAGCAAGCAAGCAGTGTCACTTAAATTCAGATGTCAGCCTGGCTCTTTGGTGACAGGCCTGGAACGTAACAAGGTTACGCTAGGTCTCACATCAGTTTCTGCATTTTGCCAATTATGATATTACAAAGACGTCGTAACAAAGACTGGCATCTTAACGAATGACCACTCTTCGTGACCGTTCCTCCTTTCGTTCACGAGGGCAGAACCAATCCTTTTTGCAACAAAGCAAGCTCCCACTCTCATCTAGAGAATCTCAGTGGAAGAGGGGCCGTGAGACCGAGGCGCTGTGCTCCAGGAAGTTAGATGTTAGATGAAGAGATAAGACAGACCACCAGGAGAAAAAGCGTCTCAGTGTGTGGTGTTCTAAGCCTGACACCAGCAGAGCTCAGGGTGTCAGGACTCTCGGAAACAAAGCCGAGAGCTTTACTCCGCTGTAGATCATCTGAATCATCTAGCCAGCTTGTTTTAAAGAAACTGTGAAGTATGGGAACTCATGAACCAAAGCATGCTTTTTTCCTTCTCTCTGTCGACTT
This sequence comes from Potos flavus, assembly GCA_028534135.1. Lineage (NCBI taxonomy): Eukaryota > Metazoa > Chordata > Mammalia > Carnivora > Procyonidae > Potos > Potos flavus. The sequence goes on from CM052883.1 coordinate 8,153,867, forward strand.
TTTTTCTCCATGTGTAGTAACTTCCTCTGGCCGTCCGCAGATAGGAAAGTCCGGGCTTGCTGTCACGCCTCCTCCCGGCAGCATCCGGATTACCGAGGACTGCCATGTAAGGTCTGCAATGGACTGGGCGTGGAGCTGGCTGGGGAAGAAAGCAGAGCCTGCTCTTCTGTCATTCACCGCTGGTTTTTGGCCTCTAATGACCCAAGTTTCCATAGAAGGAGTGTTGCATGTGTTGAGGCTTTGTATAGCACAGGAATTACCAAGGGTGTGGTGGGGGGGGGACACGGAAGCAGAGCTTTAGAACACGCCGAGTGTGAGCGGACCTCAGCATGGGCATGAGCCTTGAAGTGTGGGTTTTGTTCAGTGGCTAGGATTTCCTTCAGCACTTCTCAGCTTTGACTTACTGTATCTGGAGCGGCGGCCTTCTAACATTTTCAAGAGGTCGGCTTGAAAGCTGCCTTTTGCCAGCTGAGATCTGACACCGATCTGTAGAAATTGGGAGGGGATTTAGTGTAATATCCCTGAACTGGAAAGGGAGTCCCTGAATGGCAAGCCCCGGGAGAAAATCGACTCCGATTATTATCTGTGTGCTCCCTAGACACTGCCCTTGAGACACACATCCTAATAATTAGGGCTTCGAGTTAAAATGGCTATAATAACACCAAGCCAGTTTCATTTTGGTGTTTCACAGAACAACCACCTTTCTGGAGCCCAGTCCCAAATCTTAATATCTTTGTGTTCTGACTGATAAGACCGATAGACACAGTCGAATGGCAAGCTTTCACTAGGAGAGAGAAATGGTGCAGAGAGCCAACTGCCCTCCGATCCTTCCACAGATAAGAATGGGAACCGTTGAGGGTGGGGGACATCTTTTCTGGGATACCTGTGTGTAATTTCCACCCATGTTAACGGGACTACTAAATGTGTCCTGTGAATATGAAAATGGAACTCAGGAAGTTGTCCCTGTCCACTGGGCTGGTTTTTAATTTGGGGGAATTGTGTAATGCTTTCATGAATTCCTTCGTCCTGGAAAAATATTGTCATGTGACATATTCTATCATTACTCTTAGAAGTAACAATATTTCCAGTGGAGAAGTCTATGTATGCGGCCAGAGCATTCTAGCTCGTGTGTACAATTGGTAGCAATTAATAATTGTGAAGGGTAAAGATGCTTTTCCTCCTTGACTCAGTAGCTATTATTATCAAAGGAGAACGTATGCTGGCATCAAGGAGAACAGCTTCTTTACCTTTCCAATTTCATTTGGCATTACCTGTTGACTTGGGTGAAACATTTCAGGCACTTTTCCCCTAATATCCCCTTCCCCCCTTAAGACGTCGCTCTTTGCTATACTAATCTATACAGGGACCAGGAAATAAGTCTCCGTGCATCTCTTTTCTTCCCAAAGTCGCTTTGTTGGAATGTAGGAGAAAACTCCTTGGCAACTCTAACACCTCCCCTCCCCCCCACCTCTCAGAATTTCTCAGCTCCTCACAAGAGTGTGTTTTCTCCTTATGGAGAAGTTGATTTGGTTCCATTTATAAAAATAGCAGCTATTTAAATGGGAAAAGCTTTCCCTTATATTATCTTTGGGCCAAATGGTTTTCTAAAAACATACACTCTTTTTTTTTTCTTTTTTTTGAGAAGACAGATTCTCAATGGATTCAAGGTTCATCAAATTGCTCAGAGTTTTCTTTGGTTAATGCATTTGACAACAAAGTTCACATAAATGCCAAAATAAAATACGTGAATTAGAGAGCTGTCCTGTGTAATTGTGTTATACGCTTGTGGTTTTGCATATCTATGTATTATATATACACAAAAAGTCATGTTTATATCTTAACACAAAATTATATTATTTCCTATATAGAATTATATATAGTGATTTTTTTTTTTAGGAAGGTGGGAGGTGTAACCAATATAAATTGTGACTTAAATTCTGTTTTCTCTATTACAGGGAAGCAAAAAGAGGAGCTTACAGCCCTTCTTTCCAGTTTTTTTTAAGGCTCATTTATTCCCCCCAAATTCAAAAATTTTACTTTCTCTAGCTTATATCTAGAGACTTGCAGTTGAATGTGACCTTAAAGTTCAAAGGTCCGCTCTTGTCCAATTTAAGATTCCCTTTATCATCCATATTAGCCTCTGTTTAAACATTTCCACCAATGGGGTGTCAAAGTGTGGCCAGAGATGGGAATGCAGGTGGGGATAGGCAGGACTGCAGAACCAACATAATCTCCTCTGTCCCTTTGGCCCTGATAAACACAAATGAAAGCTAAGTCAAACATTGTGTTTACCATGTGATGAACTGGACCTGCTTCCAGATCGATCTCTCACCCCTACCCCACCCTACCACCAGGCTGCTCTACCCTCTATGCCCCGACATTGAGAAATTCTGGAATTTCAATGGATTTTCACTGATAGAGAATCACAGAATACACTCTAATGACAGATTGCCCTTCCATTAACACACATCTGCCTGGCCAGTTGACCGCTTCCCCACCCTTTAAACTGGGTCCATTCTCTGTTTAATACAATACTTCTGCAAATAATTAGAGACAGCTATAACATTTCACTAATCTCAGCTTTGGGGGTTAAATTGTCTGTTTCCTTAAGCTTCATTGATAGTATTTATTGATAATAATAGCAATTTCTTAGTTATCCATCGCCCTTTAGAGTTTCCGAAGCACTTCCGCACACTTTTTTATTTTACACTCACAGCAGCAACTGTAGGTTCCTAATTTCACAAGTGAAAAACCAAGGCTCAGAGAGGGTAAGTCACATATCCTACTAACTGATTCAACAGGTACTGATGGAGGGCTTACTAGGTGCCGGGCTCAGGGCAAAACCCTGGAATGCTAGAGGGACTGGAAACAAGTATGATGTTGCCCTTGTACCTTTTACAGTCTAGTGGAGAAGGCATCTGGGTAAAAATCATTACAGATGATATTCAGATCATAGTCATGAGTACGACAGAGTTAGAACGTTAGCACACATCTTCTGGCTTCAAAATAAGGGCAGTAGGACCATTGCTGTCACCGAGGTAGACATTCACCTGTGTTAATGAGGTCCAATTAAACTAGTCTTTCTAGGGGCTCCCGGGTGGCTCAGTAGGTTAAGCATTTGCCTTCAGCTCAGGTCATGATCCTGGGGTCCTGGGATCGAGTCCTGCATGGGGCTCCCTGCTCAGCGGGGAGTCTGCTTCTCCCTCTCCCTCTGATTGCAGTTCCCCCTTCTTGTGCTCTTGCTGTCAACTAAATAAATAAAATCCCTTTTAAAAAAAGATTTTATTTTTAAGTAATCTCCACATCCAACATGGGGCTTGAATTCACAACCCCAAGATTAAGAGTCACACGCTCTACCAACTGAGCCAGCCAGGCACCCTTTTTTCCTTTGAACTCTTATTTAACCATCTCAAACATATTCATTCTTCCTATCAGATTCTGTTTATCTGCAAATTTTGTGAAATTGTATTCACCTATATCGCTGGCAAACGATGTTCACAAGTGCTTGGTGTGAACAAAAGAGCATACGTTTGTCATTAGTTGTAAATTAGATTTCCTATTAGCTAAGTGGCCATGGCCAGAGAGCATCCTCTCCCAGAGCATCTGATTGCACATCTGTGAAATGAAGAAGCTACGCTAGAGAATTTCAAAGGAATTTCCCTGCATTAAAAGTTTTATGACCCAGTATGTTTTAAAGCATTATGCTGAGTTTTAAAATCCTTTTCTTGGGGATTCTGGGTGGCTCAATTGGTTAAGTGCCTGCCTTCAGCTCACGTCACGATCCTGGAGTCCCAGGATCGAGCCCCAAGTCGGGCTCCCTGCTCAGAGAGGAGTCTGCTTCTCCCTCTCCCTCTGCTCCTCCCCTCACCCCACTCATGCTCTCTCTCGCTCAAATAGATAAATAAAATCTTAAAAAAGTAAATAAAATCTTTTTCTTCTGGATGTGGAGGGAAGGAAATGCAAGAACATACACTGGTATAAACGAGTGGGTATCACCTCCCTCCTCACTAATGGGAGGAAGCAAGTCAGCCAATATTGGTCCAAAAGCCATACAAAATGGCCAGTTAAAGTTTAACAGTTGTCAGAATGTGCCTTAATCTAAGACAATGGCTTCATAAAGTACCTGTAGTCTCCTCTTAATGTATTTTTGTAATATTTAGAAACCAACAATAAATAGACTGATTATAAAGAACGAAGCCAGATTCATTATTTAGGGATAGTCTGTTATTTAGAGTCTTCAGTGAGTCCCTTTTGCTACCTCTATACAAGAAAATTATCTTTGGTTTTACAAGCAGTACCCCTCCCAGGCTTCTTTCAAAAGGGAAGTGTTATTTTCTAACTTGTGGCATGCTACAATTTATTTGTGCTTTTAACTTGAGTGATTTGTGGATTCTTTTTTCTTAATATTGCTTCATCCAGTGACATAATATATCTGTTTTACATCAACCTTATTTTGGTTGCAATATGTATAATTTATTCCTGTCATTGTCTTCAACTTGCCAATTAGAGAGAATTCAAATTTAATTAGTAGAAAATTTCACCCACCTTCAGCTAAGGATAGATGGGATATAATTATAGAAACCAATTCCCTTCCTGAGAGAAGAGACAAGAGAGCACTCACCCCAAAAATGTACTGTCTCCTCTCCATGGAAAGATCTGTCCTCATACAGAGGTGTAAGAGGCTATTCAGAAGGCGTTATCTGTGTGGGGCAGTATTGGAAAATTTTTGTTTCTCCATTCAAAGATGATTATGTTAATTATATGAAACTGTGGTAGATTAATTAATAAATAAGAATGAGTTAGCTTCTCGATTTTGCAGTTAAAACCTTCTTCTGGAAAAAAAAAAAAAAAAAAACCTTCTTCTGGCATTCCACGGTCCTTACTTCTCTGAAGGTTTCTTGTGGTGCAGTCGCCTGTCTCTCGGCTAGCGAGCGGCCCCCTGTCCTTATCAACACAATAATGCATGCCCTATTTCAACAACACCTCTTCTTCCTTGTGAATGTGAATGTGCTGCCATATTTTAAGGTATTATTTCTCATTTGTTTTATTGAAATGCATCAAAGGCAGGCATCTTTTTGATAGCATTATTTTTTAATAAATATATATGCAAATCAAAGTGGTGCAAATCCTTAAAAATTTAAGAATGTTTTTAAAAGTTGGTTCCCTTTAAGTTATTTTTTTAGTTTTTTATTTTGAAAGTCATTAAAATGTGTTTTGAAAAAAAGTTAAAATCAAATACATCGAATACCTAGACTTCTCAAAACTCAAGTTGAAAACTTGAGAGTTTTACCTGACAATGTCTGTCAACCTATTTAAATTTGTAGATCAGAGAGTTAGACTATATGTTATATATTAGAGACTAACTAAATATTCAGTACTACAGCATCCCTGATTGAGTAAAAAAATATATGTCTGAAGTCCAAAATTCTGAGTAAATATAATTTCATTGAAGGTCTCTATGTTATATTCAAAATTTTCATTTTGTTTGTGTGAATAGACTTACCGTTTAGTGAAATTGGTCCACAAAAACGATAATCATCTCCTAATGGTCTTATGTTGATTTTTAGCCTGGCCATAATGAGAAAACTTTTCTCTCAGGTCAATACTTGAAAAAATAAAGGGTCTTTTATCACATTAAATAATTAAAACTTTGCAACACACTACATTAATCTTTTCCTCATGTGTCTTACTAGCCTTAGTGTATTTGCTTTAAACCCTCTTTGTGCAACGTGCACGTGTAACCATAGAATGCTAACCCATGCTAATGACCGACCCACTGAGGCTGAGCCTGTTGAGAGAACTCCTTCAACCTGGTGGGGAAGTATGAAGATCCATGATGATTGCACCAAACATCCTTCTGCCCTGTAGATATGTTAAGGTACTAATGCCCTTCTAAGCATGCTCTCAAATTCCTTAGACCCGGTATGTATTACAATATCCCCCTGCTTTTCTAAAGTTCGTGTTACACGGCTTCACTTTTATGGAGGGACCTACATTAGTACCTGTTTTCGCTCGATGAAGGAAATTCAAAAAGAATTTTCACTTTTACGAAAAAAAGGCGAAAATGAAAATAGCATTCAGCGTTGGTTTTGCGGCAAGCCAAGCAGCAAGCATGGCGCCACCGTGTCCTTCCCTGGGAACTACACTCAGCCTCTCAGGATGTGGCCACCAGAGACACTTTACTGTATCTGTGAGCATCTGGGCTTTCTCTCCTTTTATTTTGTGCAACTGTTAGCAAGAGGTGTCCTGAAATATCCGGAAGCCTAAGACAGGTGATGTTTTGGGTCTGGGAATGCTCAAAACTTTTTTCCATGTACATTAATGGCAATCGTTTGTGTTACACCATTTTGGCATATGAAAGGTTTCATGAAGCCAATTTTACCTTCCGATCATGGGGGGAATCTGTATACTGGCAGTTGAAAAATACTTTTGATGCATTGTTTTTATTTTCATTTGGTTTCAAATCTGTTTCTATTTTTTACTGTTTGTTGTGTATTTCTCCAGTAAGTTCCTTGATAGTTCCATGTCATTATTTGATTCCAGATAATGTTCCCAGCACACGGCAATATTTAAATACTATTAATTGGATTGTTTAGAAATGCAGTGTATTCTATCCACATTCTCCAAATCAACAAAAAGAATTTGAAGCATCACATTTGATTATCTAACCATCACATTAAGTCATTTTAGGTTTTTTTAAGCTTCTTACATGGTATTTTAGACTATGCAATTTAATAGTTATTACTTATCAATATATAATTTACATGCTTTCTTGTAGTTACAGAAACTTAATACAAGAAAATAATTAAAGGGGTATGTTTTGTCTAATTGATAATTTAACTATTCTGAGCTCTGAGGTTAGCCAACAAGAGTAATACCAATGCTTGATGTAAGTAATATTTATTTTTTAATTATCAAATACAATTTAACCAGTCATGTATTATTCAAATGTTTTTTTTTAAAGATTTATTTATTTTAGAGAGAGAGAGAGAGAGAGAGAGAGGAAGACCATGAGCAGGAAGGGCATAGGGAGAGAGAATCTCAAGCAGACTCCAGGCTGAGCACAGAGCCCAACAAAGGGCTCGATCTCACAACCCTGAGATCCCTACCTGAGCCGAAAACCAAGAGTCCGATACTTGATTGCGTTACCCAGGCACCCCTCAAATGTTCGTTTTACTAAGACCCACTTGTAAGACAATGCTGAATATTCCAGTTGAAATACTTGAGTACCTTCAAGTTTTACTAATATGCATTGTGATAAGATGGATATACACATATATGGCAAAGATGACAAATTACTGATATCATTTATTCTGAATATGTCAACACACATTAGTCCATAGTGACTGGTTTGGACAAAAGTTCTGGTCAGATTCAGCCATTCATAAAGGATTCTGCCATCACAAATGTAGGCAAATTCACAGGAATAAAAACCTCAATATAAATGTACCTTAAAAACATTTTCTTTCTATGTGGATATTCACATTTTTTTAAATGCTTGATTCACTCTTTTTGGAGTAAAATTTTTTTAAGGATGCATGATTCTAAAAATAGTAGATATTTATCATATGTGCAATTAGACACCTCCCTGCTCACACCAAAATGTCTACATGTTGTGACTTTTATGATTTCCTTTTATGTTCATCTTAGAAACAATGGTGTTTTCTTCTAAATTGCATAAGCAATAAAATATAAATGTGGGCATCAAAGAGGAAATGAGAAAGATATTTTAGACTGTGAAGACATAGTCTCAATTTTGTACTTAAAAGTACCTCATTTGTATAACAAGATACTTAAATTTCAATCCACACTTAAAAATGTAAAAAAGGCAATATAATCATTTCTAGAAGAATGCATTTGGGAACAAAAGTGACTATCTTTCGCTTCAGTTTGGTTGGTTATTCTGGAGAGGTTTGTCCCCAAAGGGTAGCATAACGATAGTGATTTCATTATTGTCTTTAAATCCTCACCCCTTATTTCTGCTACTCTGTAAGGACAACTCCCTCTCCCCCCAACTGTGGCCTCAAATCAATGATATCGCTGACTCTCTGACCCAGGTCACATTGCATGATCTTTTACTTCCCCCATTTCTATTGGAATCATATTGGGGTAAAACATCGCATGAGTGTATAATGGATTCTAAATTTAGAGCTCATTCTTGGATTTTATTTGCATTTTCAATCTCGTGCCTTCGGGGGATCATTTAACATTCTTTGTTTCAGCATATCTGTTTCTAGCAAACCCTTGCTCTGTATTGGTGCTTCTCAACCTGGGGGTGCACTTCTGAAACCCTGGGGAGACTTTTTTTTTTTTAAGTATGACCTAGTATGACACTGGACTAATTAAATCAGATTCTCCAGGGGCCAACAACATTCTGGTCTCAGTATTTAAAACAGTTCTCCAGGTGATTCTCAAATGCAGTGATGGTGGCCAACCATGGCTCCAAACCATGGAACAGGCAGCTTCCTTATAAATATTAATCATAGTCTATATTAACTTAGCATCATATAGGTGGCTAAAAAAAGATTTGGAACAAAGAGAGAGCGATGTAAATCCTGTATAATTTAGGACACTTGAGAAGAACTCTCATTTGATCTCTTGCATATATAAAATGAGAGGATAAACACAAAAATTCCAGGAGAGTAATAAATCGCATTTCTAGCTCTGTAAAGTAAGGACTGTCGTGTTTGAGATAGGGAAATTCTCTTTTTTGGTGAGGATATGCCTAAACAGGATACTAGAGAGAAAGCTCATTTCTGTCCTGGTGTTGGTTTCCTTAGGCTGCTATGAAATATTACCACACATGGTGGGACTTAAAGCAACCGGAATTTATTTCCTCACACATCTGGAGGCCATAAATCTAAAATCCAGGTGTCTGCGTGATTGGTTCTTTCTGGAAACTCTAGGAAGAATCTGCGTCATTTCTGTCTCCTGGCTTCTGGTGGTTGCTGGCAATCCTCGGCATTCCTTGGCTTATGGAGTCAGCACCCCAATCTCTGTCTCTGTCTTCACGTGGCCTCCTCCTCCCTGCGTGTGTCCATGTCTTCGTGTGTCCTTTCCTTATAAGGATATCAATCCTTGTATTTAGGGCCCACCCTACTCCAGTGTGACCTGAATTTAACTTAACTAATTATACCTGCAAAGACTCTGCTTCCAAGTCAAATCACATTGTGAAATTGCAGGTGGACATGAATTTTGGGAGGACCCTGGTGAGCCCAGTACAGCCCTCACATCGCTTGCCTTCTCTGCAGCTTTCGATGTTGGTCAACACTCTTCCTAAAACTTTCTCCTACCCACATCCTCTGTGTATATTTTGCATCTTTTGCTTACTTCTGTCATAATGCTACTAACCACATGTTGCAAAAGTCCATTATATACCTGTTTCTCCCACAGTTTGTGAAATCCTTGAGGGCAGAGTGACTTATTCAGGCCTATATGTGAACATCTAGCACCATTTCTGGCTCATGCAAGCCTTCAGTAAGCACTGGAAGAAATGGAGGGAGAGAGAAAAAGAGAGAGAGGAAGAATGTGTGATCACTCACCTGAATATAGCACAAGATATATGTCTGCCTCACAAAGAACATCATCAGGAAACATACAACACGTACATTGACTTGGTGGACCTCTTGCAATGAGTGTTTGTTATCCATATTGAATATCTTGCATTTGAAATAGAGTGTGCCATCTAGTACAGTGTCTGGTTGTACAAATGTGGATCTGGATCAATGGCTTTTGAGACCTATTTTTCAAATTACTGAGGCTCATGACTTTTGGAAACATAATCTCCATGGATTTGTTCAAGGAATAAAAGGCTTCTGCATGTGTTCAATAGGCTTTGTTTTACATGCTGATCCAGCTATGTGATCTTCAGTTCCACAATTTAGGAATCTGTAGGGTATTTGGCAAATAGAGATTCTACCAGAGGAAGAGTGGGAACATATAGCAGGTAATGGAAGCTGCCCTTGTCTTCTAGAACACTTTGAGAGTTGATAGCAAAGTTTCCTTTTACTACTATTACTGTAATCTAAGGCAATGGTCCCAGTGACCAACATTTTCAGTTGTTGGGTCATGATATTTAGAGGTTTCATGGATTTACAGCTTTTGGCCAAGTAAGGTTTTGCACATAATTGGCATATACAGGGGATTTTTAAGTTATTTCTGTTTTTCCTTTTGTGTGAGTTTCTTGGTAGTCAACTCAAATTTCATTAACTCAATAACCCATATTCCCTATGACTGAACTATGAAGCAGGAAGGGAGAAGGATAGAATTAATGGAAGGAACACGCACGCTAAAAGCAGAGTCATATCATCTGGTCTACTGTTTAGTCCTGTTGATCTAAGCCATTCCTCGCTACTGCTTTCGTGTATATTATAGAATGTATGAGCCCAACCAAAATGGAACAATGAGAGCTGTTGGCTCACAAAATGCCGATTATATATTGCGCGCACAAAGCATCACTTTATGGGAGATATACGGAGAATCTAGATGGGGGAAATTACCATCCAGGAGTGATTATATTGAATCCAAGGGTACCTCTATCACTTTGGCATATTAAAATGCTAATTCTCACTCAAGGTCAAATTAAACTCCACATAAGCAGTTTAAAAATGTAAAATTATTTCCCTAAAAAGAAGTAAATTTGAGATTCTTGGGAAATAAACACTTCAAAAAAACCTTCTGGATTCCTTTACTTCACCTTTTGCCTATCTTGTTCCTAAATAATGACATTGCTTTAAAGCAGTCATTAACCTGGGGCGGTTTTGCTCCCCCTGCCCAGGGGACTTTAGGCAATATTTGGAGACACCTTTGACTGATACAACTCAAGACAAGGATACTGACGACATCTTACGGGTAGAGACCACGGATGCTGTTAAACATCTTTCAGAGCAGAGGACAACCCCACAGTAAAGAATTATCTGGTCCAAAATATCAGTGGTGCCAAGGCTGAGATACCCTGTTTTAGAATAAGCAAGAGAATGAAAAAGCTGGCTCTCAAGATGGTCAATTGCCTGTCATTGTTACTCACTTATGGTTTAGAGGGCTATTCTAAACCAGGAGCAAAGATAGGGTTAGGACATGAAGGAGTGAGTTCTGATTTTCCCTCACATTCACTTTCTCCACACCCCAAGATAATCAAGAACTTAACTGTTGCAATTTGCTTGGCAATTAACAAACACTTTCTCACCATTATCACATTCATCTTCACAATTCTGGGAGGTGGTAGGGGCAGGTACTGAAATTGTCACATGCAAATGAGAGCCCTGAAGTGTGGAGCAGCTTTGAGACCCACTAGGAGGAGGAGGCAGGTCAGTGAAAGTGGTCCCTGGGCTCAGGCAACGGGATATGGCCTTGTCTGTAGAGATGTAAGAAATAACAATAATAAAGCCAACTAAAATTTACTCTGTTTTTTATTAACATTCTAAACGATGTCAGTAATGAAACACAATTTCTGATGAGACCAACCTTTTACTAGCCCCCCCCCCCCACCTTGGTCTGCCCCTGCTTTGGGAGGATAAGCACATCACCCTAAATTAAAACTGGAGAGGAAATGGGGATGCATAGACGTAGGATCCAGTTCCACATCTGAGGTCGCTATACACAGGCTCCTGCACCATCCCAGTTAAAGCTCATAACTGAAGTATTATACCGTTTTAGGGAAAGAAGTAGGCCCTTAAAAAACTATGAAATCCTAGGGCACCTGGGTGGCTCAGTCGGTTGAACATTTGACTCTTGGTTTGGGCTCAGGTCATGATCTCAGGGTCACGATCCCAGAGTAATGAGGTCAAGCCCTGAGATGGGCCCTGTGCTCAGTGGAGAATCTGCTTGAGATTCTCTCTGTCCCTCTCCCTGCTTGTGCGCAGTCTCTCTCTCTCAAATAAATAAATAAATCTTTTTAAAAAATACTATTAACTCCAAGAGGTTGGGCAGATTCCGTATTAATTTTGGCACCACTGAGCCTGGCTGAGACAACCAAACTTTTTACTCCAATCAGTGATACTAAAAGCTCTTCCTGACTTTCTGCTGGCCTTGTCACAGCTGGGGAGGACTGGCTCGGAAATGCTATATGTCTTCGATTTTGTCACAGGTAAAACAATGTGCTTTTACTGTAATCACAGGTCCCTGTGCTGCGCCTTCCATGTCCCTGCTGATTGCTCATTCATATTCCAACCCCGCCAAACTTGCAAAGCCAAATGCTCTCATTTCCGTGCGTTTTACAGACTTCCAACATACCCAATTGCCCTATATTTGACTCTCCCTGTGAGGAGAAGGAGAAATGGCAGTTGGTAGTCTGAGAGACAATCCCTGACCTTTTCATGAAGGGACAGAAGGCTAGGGGCTGGAGTCAGGGTGTGTGTTTTGTGTAGCACTAAGAGATATTCCCCATGGCTGTGTCAGCAGCCTGCCAGAGTACAACTCGTTGACTAGCATGAAAATATTCCTCAGGGAAAGAGGAAAAATATGACAAAGCAGGAGGTAGGATCTGACATGATATAGATTTGACAAAATGAAATGTGACAATTCCTAATACCACTCAGTTCAATGAAAACAGGCACATTGTAGAGTCCCAGCAGGTACTGAAGTGTGCATAGAAAGTGTAGAAGTATTAAAGTGTAAAAAAAGCATTAAAATTATGTTGACTACACTATGGTTATCTCCATCGAGCTAGAAGATCATTTACAACGATGTCTTCTGCGTCAAGCTATTTTGATTCTGCCATTTTTAAGATGTCTTCAGCCATGTTATCCATAACCACACAGGTGGGCAACAGCTGACTCAGTTGGCATTATATTTATACATGTGACCTGAGGTTGTACTTCTTGTTAGTCTTTGAATGGGTAGCTTAAAACATGTGGAGTGAAGCAGGCAATGATGCCTGCCTTCTACTTTACTTGAGTATCATGCCCCTAACGAAAGCTATTTTGTTGTAATAAATTAGTGAATGTATGGTTTGGAATCTCAAACTCACTCAAAAAGTCGAGATTTTCCACAGTGGGATTTGAAGATTCATTCCCTGAAGATTTATCCAGCCGAAGGCAAATATCATTGATTTCCTATTAAAGGCATGCTATTCCAAAACATTGCATTACTGCGTGAGATTTAATGCAGCAGTCTGTAACTTGAACCTCTCAAAGTAAGCACACATTTACAAGCTTTTTCAAGTTTAAGAGTGCAATTAGAAATCAGACAAAATCACCCTACCATTTGGGTTTTGGTTTCCTTGAGTTTATTCAAGCCTTATAGCAATGGAATGATCTAGAATACTGTATCTACAGTACAATATATACCTCATATTGCTCCCTACACAGATCGGCAGCACATACTGTTTTGTGTTTCAGCGTCAACTGCAATCAGCAGAATCAAAGGGACAGGAGTTAGCAGATTTCTCCCCAGTGCTAACTCTCTCAGTGACTCTCAGGCTCTCTCAGGCTCTCTCAGTGACTCTTGTGTTGGCGTATTTCCCCAGAGATGGGAGACTTTAACTGTGATTTCAAGCCATTGGGTTGTGAATTGACTATTTATAGAGAAATGCCCACCCCTCTCCTGCCAGTGAAGAATAGAGAGGTTCTTCATTGCTCTGAATTTGACCAAGAAATCTGTATAAGCATGTGTCTGCCATTGGCTTTCCTGAGGGGCTCAGAACACTGAACGACTCTTGATAGAGGGAACCCATGCTCAGGTGGGTTCCAAGATTTGGTCTTTCCCCTGGCTGGCCAAGTGACAGGCACTAGTCACTTGGGTCTTTAAAATATGCAGAAGTACAACAGAAATTGTGATATAACGTTACCTTTTTTCAAAGAGCTAGAAAATCTCTCTATATGACATTATCTTCTCTGGGTTTTTTTTCTTTTCATTTTTAAGCATTATATAAATTAGAGTAGGGAGTTTGGTTTATGTTTTCCCCAACACGTTCTGTGATCTATTTAGAGATCCACAAAATGTATTTATTTCAGTTAGAAATTATTTTTAATGTAAATTAAACACACAAATACACAATTACTTTGTTGTTTTTATATAACAAATATCTCTGATTTAAGGCCTCCAGCTTTATAATCTTTATTAATAAATAGTGTTGGAGAAGGAATGTACCTAATGTATATTTTGCTCTGAAAGGTAAGATTACTATATCAGAATTGTAAGATATAAATTTTTAATAGGGGGTTTGGGTGAAATAATGCTATCTTTTATCTTTCAAGACAATAATTTATTCAACAAATGGTCTTCAAATACTAGCTAAAGACTATTTTAGGTGCTTAGGATACCAGTGAATAAATCAAAATCACTGCTATCCTAAAGTTTAAATTCTAGTGGAGGGAGATATAATGAACAAATCAAACACACATGGTGATTACTGGCAAAAGAAAAATAAAGCAATGTAAACGAGATAGGGCATGTCAAGGGAGAGAGGAAGGATATATTTTATAAAAAGAGTGATTCTGAAAGCTTACTTGGGGGATATTTGAGCAGAGACACTAAGAACATGAACAAGTATTGTGGGTCTTGTGGAAGAGAGGAAGAGCGTTCAGAGTAATGCTATACACAAAGGAGATAACAAATACAAAGGCCCCGTGTTAGGGAAGCCTTTGGAATGGATGAAAAAGTACAAGGAGGCCTTTCGGGTCAGGAGGCCAAATGGCTGCAGTGGGCTAAGAAAGGAGGACTTGGTTCAAGGTGAAATCAGAGAAATATCAGGGCTCTAGATCACCTAGAACTTAATATTAATTCCTAGTGAAATGGAAATTAATGAACTTTTTTAGCAGTTGAAGTAAAACCGAGCTTATAAAATAGTATTTCATGGAGACAGATTATTATAATACTGTCAAAAGACTAACATTTAAATATGAAATAAATTAAACCATAGTGGCATTTTGTTAAAAAACAAAAAAGGCAGGTTTTTGCTTCTGTCAATATTAAAGTGATAGAGTCAGCGGAAGAGAGCCACCTGCCTTAGATCAGCCTGCTAAAACAAAATACCACAGACTAAGTGGCTTAAACAACAGACATTTATTTATCAGAGTTCTAGAGTCTGAAAGTCCAAAATCAGGGTGCCAACATGGTTGGTTTCCAGTGAGACCTCTGTTTCTGGCTGGCACATGGCTCCCATCTCAGTGTGTCCTACCATGACCTTTCCTCAGTACACGTGCATGGAGAGACAGAGTTCTCACGTCTCCTCCTCTTTTAAGGTCACTAATCCCATCATGAGGGGATGTCCTCACCTAGCCTAATTACCTTCCGAAGGCTTCACTTCCAAATAACATCACATTAGGGATTAGGACTTCAACCTATTAACTGAAGGGGGGCATAAACATTCAGCCCATAATATTACCTCCAACACCATCCATCAAATTCTTGACCTCTCTTTTCTACCGCATTAATGACACATGGTTTTCTCCCTTCTGATGATGAACTTCTGTGACTACACACTCCATCGCAGACAGCTGATAGAAAATTCTTTCTTATATGATGCCGAAATTTATTACATGATTAGTTTTATTTGTTGGCCCTTGCTGTTGAAGCCATATGGAACTATATAAAATGAGAATGTTATCTTCTCTTTTATACCCATGTTATTTTCACATCATTCTAACATCTCGGAGTAAGGAACTAAGAACTGAAGGCATCAGGATAGGTGTGGGCTGGATTGATTTGTGAAGAACTGAATGGAGTTATTCTCTTCACCTATGCCTTAAGATAGATAAGATAGATGCAGATTCAAACTATCCATTAGGACACAAAAAGCATTAATTACAAATGTACGCTTTATTCTTGTCATTGGACTCTGAGAAGTCCTTATGAAGTCATGAGTTGAGTTAGGAACAATTTTAGGTGGTGTTCAGAAGAGATTTCTGAGCCAGGCAGGCTCCACCAACATTACAGTTGCCAATCTACTTCCCAAGTAGGTCATCTAGTTAGTGAGTGCTCAGAGAAGTGTTGTCTTAGCAGTACTTGTTACAAGTAGAGCCGCAGGTTGAATTTTCTAGGCTGTGCCATCATATCCCTCTGTTGTGTCATTGAGCCTACCGTCAGCTACACACCTCTGATGTGTTTCAGACCTTCCTCTCCATGAGTGTCCCGTGAGGTAGTTGTGAAGAATGAAATTGGACCCAAGGTCAAGACTTCACTTTTACTCTCTGTGAATATCATTTTATTATATCTAACCTATCACTCCAACTTCTTAGAATCTTTTTTGATCAAGATTCTATCATTTGATAAATTTACTGAAACTCTTAGCCTCATGGTATCTTCAATTTGCTCAATATCTCATATTCTCTAGGAAAAGTGTTAAAGAAGATTGAATAAAAAAGATGGAACTTTATGTCAGGCCACTATCAACCCTGCTCATGTTGATAGAGATTCAAAATCTTTAGATGTGATCATGCAAGCCATTGTTCACTTTCAACAGATATATTCCCTAGTCAGAGGTCTCATGATATACCTGCCTCACGATTTCTACCCACAATCTGGTAACCCTCTTGAAAGAAATTATGAGAGGCTCAAATAATTTCTTCTAGTGTACATTTCTAGGTTTTATGGATATTGACTATTTTCATTAACTCACAAATCATGTCTTTTGATAATCAATTCTAGATTTTTTGCTCAGATTATTCATTGACATAAATGGCATATAGTTAAAAGATCCATTTTTTCTCATTTTGAAATGTAGAATGATTGTTGATTTTCCAGTGTTACCATCAATTCCCACAGATCCACAAAGACCAGTGATGGCGTGTAAGTTGTTTTTCCAGTAAAACTGAAAGCTGTTAACAATTAAACACTAGTATTTGTTGGATTTTAGTTTTTTCCCAGGTGACCTTCAAAATTTAATAGTGGGAAACTAGGAATCACATCACTAAAATACTAACTGAAATTTAGCATAATATTGTCATTTGCCATTTAACGTTATTAGAATTTTGAAGGGAAGTCCTAAAGTTTGTTCAAGCAATTGTTTTAACAAAAAATGAAGTAGTAGGGCCTGGCTTTCTATGACCCTGATTTTTTTAATGCTTCTTTTGAACAGTGAGTGTGATCTGTCATTTCCTAGACAGTAGTCATAACTTTAAAAATAATACCTTTTTTTTGGAATTGGGACTATAATTCCCTCTACTTTAATAGAAGATGTGAAATCAGAAGATAAGGCTGTATTGTGCACATCAAAAGAATTAAGATAGAGAGAAATTATAAAATTGGTGATAGGCCTACAATTTATATAATTAATTGTAGCCTCAATGGAAATGATTTTTCAAGACACCCAGCAATGAGATTGATTTTGCAAGCTACCATTTGCAAGTACTAGATGTTCTTTTTGTAAACCAAGAGTGTGTAATCCAGATTTAGAGATAAAACATATGAGTAGTCAATACCACAAGACTCTGAACATGGCCAGTATTATGATAATACGATTATAGGACCATTATCGGGAAAACTCAGAGAATTTTTCAATAGAGTTGGGACATTGTAGAGGGATTCGTGGAGTAGGTGGCAGGATGTGAGGCTTGAAGTGTTGCAGTTGTTGAAGATAAGAACTTGTGGGTCGAGGGAAACATGGTAATTAGAAAGTGTCATGAGCTGGGGAGTGAGGTAGAAGGAATCAAAGAAAAATAATCTTACCAGGCAATTGGCACACAACAGATTCTCCTGTTTGAATGACTACATAGATGTATGAGATGGTTGGTTAAGGCAATTTCTGTGTATCATATGTCAAAAGCAATTTCGAGTTTGTACTTGAAGATGCAGGGAGCCACTGATAGCTTTTAATCAAGGGAGCAGCAGGAACAGTGCTTTGAGCACTGGAGACATTGGAAAGCCATTTAAAAAATGCACTTTATGCTGACTTCTCATAGATTTTCTTACCACTTTCACTCTCCCTGTGAGTCTTTATGAAAATTAACATGTGAATAGGCAACATTTGACAATAGGTGTTGATAGAGAGAATATCAAGTCACCAGACAGTCGTAGACAAAGGCCTTTTTAAGAAAAGGTGGAAGAGAGACAAGCAGTGAACTTAGAGGAAGCCCCAAAGAGATATATTTTATTTCCCAGAGTCCAGGGACTGAAATGGTTCCAAAGAATTTAATTGGCATGGTCTTGCCTTTCATTCTAGGTACTGGTTCCTATTTCACTCAGATTTATTTCTGTCAAAAATAGTTTCACCCAAGGACACTTTGTTACCCTATCTTGACTAAAAAAGTAGATTTCCCCCTGAGTGGCTAGCGCCACAGTCTGTGCAAAAAGGACCATTCGCACCACCCCTATTTTGGGGAAGCTCAGGGGTTGGTATTAGATGAAGAGACGTGAGATTTCCCTGTCGGTTGGGAAATCCTTTCTCCTCTTAGCAGTATATTAGGTTATTTAGCAGCCACTAAGTTTAGCTTAAAAGAAGAGGTGGAAGCAGCCTCTGAAACTTCAAGGCTGATCCTTTCATTTATCTAAATTCCATTTCTACTTCTGCAGAAAAGAGCCAGGTAATAAATCTGGTCCTCTTTCCTCCACAATTATAGCTTCCACCCAAAGGCATTTTTCTAAGACCAAATAGGATGGAATCTTGAGGACTGGGACGCATCTTAGAGATCATCACGTCCTTCTTCTCAATTTTACAGCTGAGCAAAATATTAAATTATTTCCCCCAAAGAAACACCAGTAGAAAGGTCCTATGTAAAATTAAAATAGGTGAGACAAATCGTTTATGAATTGATGCAAACCTGCCTCGCCCACCTAGGGATCAGAGGTTAAGAATTATAGAAATATTTTTGCAGAGTACTGGGCACTCAGTTAGCCAAGCTCTGATGGGAGCCAAGAGAAGCACCGTCCAGCCAGAGGCAGTCTGCCACGGATGTACCATTGATGCCATTTCCGCTGACCACTTACTGTCTGCTGATGCCATTATGGTCCTTAGCCACCCCGATCACTCTCCGATTCACCACTGTAATCTCCACTCCACCCAGCCTCCCACTGAGCATGTGCTTCATTCCCTCAACGTTCAGGCACCAACCTGGCCACCGAAGCGAAGTGGCGAGGGCTGGGGGCAGGGGACAGGGAGGTGGGGGAGGAGAGCAGATGAGTCTCTGCCCCTTGCCCATCATGAGATTCTCCCCAAGTCTGGAGTAGTTACAACAACAGGTACACAGTACAGCTCTGTCGACTTCTGCATGGACCTCCGTTTTGCACTTGACACAGGAAGTAGTCACAGGGAGTGGGTGGGACATGCTCAGGCAGCCCCAACCAAGATTCGCTCAGAAGTGCAGCGGTGACAGAAAGGGTGCTTTGGTGATTACTGTCGTTGTCGTTTTTCTCACGTCAGATGCAACCAGACACCTGTTAAATCTATAAGCCAGAGTTTCTCCAAGCACGTTGGAAGATACTGCTTATATAAGAATCATCTGGGTGCTTATTAAAGCAGATACCTTATCCCAACCCAGAACTGTTGAACAAAATCTGTGGGGCCTAGATATTGAATTTTGAGAACCACTGATTTACTCAGCGCCCGTCTATGTGTTGGTAAGGTGCTATATCCCTTCACTAACTCCACTGACTTGTCAATCACATGGACAACTAGAAAGTTCTGCAACTCAATCCAGAAATGGGGGAAAGTGTTAGCTTTTAGATTCCTGGGTACAGAGTCCCTGTCATTACCTAGTTACTGTCTTTGTAATTACTGTATCTTTATAGTTATTATGTCTTTCTGCTTAGTAAAGGCAGAAAACTTAAAATACAAAATATATTAAGCTCCTACTATACACGCATCATATATCTGTGCTGAAGGAATTTCTATTGCAAAAGTCATATATGCATGCTAACTTGGTTCTTAAGAGTTTGTGAGATTGTTTAGCAGTCACTAAGTTTAGATTTCCAAACTGTGATTCCCAGGTAAGCATCCGCGGCATCACCTGAGAACCTGTGGAAATGCGAATTCTCCTCAGACTTCCTTTTCAGCTAGCTTTCTAGGTGATTCTGATGCATGCCAAGGTTTGAGGACTGTGGCTCTAAGCTTCCTTATCTGTACTATAAAAAAATAATAATGTATGCCTCATAGTTATCCTGTAGATTATTTTCTATCGTAAAGCTAATGTACAAAAAAGCACCTTGCCCCCCAAAAGTGTTTGATACATAGTAAAAATATCATTGAGTCTGTATTTAATTTTTAAAAGTTGCTCCAGCTTTCTAATTGCTTAATTTCTAGGGAATCCATAGGTCGTGTATAATATAAGCAGTCACATTAGAAGTCACATACACACTGGGTGTTATACGCAACCAATGAATCATTGAACACTACATCAAAAATTAATGATGTACCGTATGTTGGCTAATTGAACTTAAAAAAAAAAAAAGAAGTCACATAAAAAGTTTATAGAAGGGATCCAGCTGCTGTAAAGTTGTAGTACTTCACAAGAGGAATGAGGGTTTTTTTATGCCCTGTTTTTAAAATGAAAACCAGCATATCCCTTTTCCTACTGTTACTGAAAGCCATTTTAAGACTTATTCAGGGGTGACTTTAACAGGGCATTAACAAGGCTTCATGGGTCTTTAAATTTCTTAATCCCAGGTAAGGCCAGTTACCTGGGGCAATAATCTCTACAATAATCTCTACCTCTCCGTCCATTTCACCCAGATAAAAACCTCTGAATCTGGACTTGCATTCGATTTTCAAAAGGCATCACTTTGTGACTCAGATGCATGCCAAGTGACATTTCCCCTCCAAGAGTGGGGACTGAGATTGAAATGCGTGTCAACCCCACTAGAGGGTGGCCTTTGTCTAAGTGAGGATGCGGATAAACTGAGGGCAGCCACCTCCAGATTGGATGGTGCCACTGTTGATCCAAGGTGAGGGAGAGGCCCAGGGCCCCTCCCCAGGCCCCTCAGACCTGAGCATCTGCCCCTTGCCAAATAACCCGGGAGTTGGCTGGCGACGTTCAGAACCGCGCTGTTGCATGATCTCAGTTTGTACTGTAGGGCAAATTCTTGACTAATAAGTACATGTCTGAATTTTAAAATTCTGTATCTGTTTTAATTCTTTTTTTCAAAAGCCTCTCTTCTCCACCCTCCAGAAAAAAAAACCAAACTGAAAATATGAAAAAGACAATTCTGTTTTTTAGAAACAAGATAGAACAAAAAAGGCTGTAGGCTTTTGTTAAGTTCCATTTAGTGATTTAAAAATAAGACAGACTCTCTAGATACCAAATAACAAGGAAAGGCATGATCAGGATGTTCAGGCCATGATCAGAGAGCACAGTTTAGATCAAACCCTAAGAAATTTATATTAAACACGAGATTTGAGTTCCCTTTCATGGTTTAGATTCAAGAAGTAAAATATTTGTAAATGTAATAATTACTCCGCTAAAAATCTCTCAATTAGACACCAGAGCTCAATGTTGTTTTAAAAACCATCTTAGTGAACATCTCTTTGCAGCATGTAAAATTAACTCAACATTTTCAACACTATGGATTCAAAAAACATTTCTGTATTCCGGATGCTTGATATACTAACTTGACTTTTCTCTACCTTGATTTTTAATAATTTTTAAAAGGAAAAGAAAGCTCAGCATAGGATAGTGCCAACTGAACTAAAATATGTAGCTTGTACTTTTTTTTCTTCTCTCAGAGTATTGTAAAGAATGCTTCTAGAACACCAGATAGCTGTTCTACCAACAAGAAAATCAGTTAACCTCATGTAAAAGAAGACTGCAGTAATTAGCCTGGGTTCTTAGATACCAATCATTTTTATTTTTATCCACCTCTGTAAACCAGAAAAACACGATCATACAAAATGTATACCTATTAAAATATGAAGAAAGTTTTTCTGTGGCATGAAGTAGTCTCAGTTAATTGTTAACTTGCATCTAAGTTCATGAGGAGAGGTTGCCTTTGGAAAGAAGTCTCTCTATGAAGGATGGGTGGTTTTATCATTATTACATTCTTGAGGGAACAGATCACAGCCCAAACTGAAACCTTTCTTCCAGAAAAATAAGCCTGCTGTGCTTTCATACTAAAATAGTGTCTGTGTACAATTGTGTATGCTTTTTATACAGAATTGATGTGAGCTACTCCAATAACTTTTACAATTCTACTTTTTTTTTTATCTGCGAACGCATATCCCTATGTTTAACATGAGGTATTTTTCCATTAATTAAAGAACTCCCACTTGAAACCAAGAGAAGACATCTCTGACAGTTCTGTGGGGTTATGTATAAGCCCAAACTCTTGCAACCACGCCAGCTTAAGGATGACACGGAGTTAGACTCTGCTTTGCAAATTAGAGTTGGAAGAGGAACATGCCATTTAATTACTTCATGACGATGGCCCTTAAACATTCCCTCCAATTGTGAACTGTGACTGAACGGTATCACTAACACGCCCACGTGTCCATCACCTGCTAAGGGCTGGCCCTTCCTGTACATACAGAGGGCAACTCATCGGAAAGGGTCTTCGCTTCTCTCACCACTTGAAGAGTAGATTGCCCCAACTTGTCTGAATTCCTTGAAAGTTTAAGGCTTCATTTATTTCTTTTCAGCCACTTCTTTTGATTCTTCCTTTTTCAGGTGAAGTGTAAGAGGCTGACAGGCATATGCAAAGCTACTGGAAGAGACTGTTTCGGGGTGAGGAGGACGGTGGGTGGTGTGGGGTGAGGGTTGTCCTTTAATTTCGCTTTTACATCATTCACACTGAGGAAACGTAGAAACGTGAGCCTTTCCAAAAATTCACTAGAATGTCTCCTCTGCATTTTTTATAGATAAAATTCAGAAATAATTTCAACCACCTATGTTTCCAGACCCTTTTTTTTTTTATGATTTCTGTAAGTAGTAATGGTTCCTATGGTATTTGCGTAGGTTTATATGTATATACTTAGATATTTATTTTTCCCTGTTTTCTTCCAACAGTGCTGCTGCGGCGTCTATATCTTTCTAAGTGCTTTACTTGCACGTCCGTTTGTCTGGGAGAGTGCTTTCCACTAAACATTTTCACTCTGGTTGATAGTTCAATGAGAACTGGTTACTGATTTTTCACCAGTTTCAAGAACTATCAGCTTCCTCTTCATCATTATTCGTGGTATTTGGGATTGTCTGTTTCCCCATTTATAAAATGGAAATCTCAGGCAGTGTCTGATTTTTAAAAAAAAAACAGAACTTAATTTTTATCTTTCATAAAGGTGTACTCTAACTATGTGGCTCCAAAGCATTAAAAATACTAAAAATGAGAGGGCAACATATAAGATTCCCTCCGGGCAGAACTCTGTTGTAATGCACGGCAACAAAGGAAAAGCAGGTTTTTCTCTACTGATTTATTTTGCCTGACCAATGGCTAGTGTGAGGCAGGAGGAGGGGCACCAAGGATGACAGAGAGGGACTTGATGCCTTCGGAGCCACTGATCCTGTGTTGGAAGCACTAACTTCTAGAGACTTTAAGTGACAGAAGTTCCACTTCTACTTTTAAGCCCCTACAGTTTAGATAGTCCAGTCCTTAAAGTGTAAAGCATTTTGAAATGATACAGTCTTTACTAAGTACTTTCAGTTATTCGTCCAAGTGATCGTTTTCGTATCATTGCTCGCAACAGTAAGACTTGTTCGGTATTTTATACATGGAAGTTATTGTTGTCCTTTTGTACCTTGTGCAGCTGATTAAAATTTGTATTAAATATCTTTAAATTTTATTTACAGCAAATCCTAAATATTTCATTTTTACTCCTCTACTCAACTGTCCCTGAGACCATTGAGAGGATAAACATGATATAAATCTGCTTTTTGAGTGTTGTTTCTGGTTAAGCAAAAACAATGCTTCAGATCTCTGTTGTCCTCTTTAATTGTTGAAACTTCTTTGATTACAGATTTCATTAGAAATATAATTTTACTGATAGTAATTAAAGTATATCCATGAGGTAATTAAAATAGAAATAAGATATAGGTAGAATGTTGCTCCATCCATTTCATAATTGGGCTACTTAATGAATCAATGTGATTTCTATGTTACCTTTCTAGATCAATTTGGAAAATTTTCTCCAGACTCCTAGCTCCAAATCTCAGATATTCTCGGAGAGATCTGTCCACAGATGGAGTTGTTTCTTTTTCTTCTTTTCTTTCCGGGGAAGTTTTCTGTATCTCAAAATTATTTATTCTAGAATGAGGAAATCCCATGAAAGCTATACTCAGCTGGCCTCAACAAGGGTCAAGTGCAGGGGTTGGCAGACTTTTCCTGTAAAAGGGCCAGTTGAATGTTTTAGTTTTGTAGATCATATGGTCTCAACTGCTACCACTCAACTGCCGTTGTAGCTCAAAAGCCACCCTTTGCGATATGTAAATTAGTGGGTGTGGACATGTTCCAATAAAACTTTATTTACATAAACAGTTGGCAGCTGGGTTTGGCCTGGGGACTATAGTTTACTTATCCCTGCTCTCAAAGTTCCATTTTAGCTTCACCAGCCTGCGCTTTCAAATATTGTTTCAAATACTGTTCTTGAGAGCTATTAATATATGTATCTTCCCTTATACATAATTGCCAAGAATTCCTAATGGGAATTTATTTAGACATTAATGGAGAGCCTGCAACATCTCTGACTCTGAACCAAAATCCCCCTCCACCCTGAGTCATTTATCCTTAATTTTTTTAATTAACAGACTATTCTTTTTTAACAGTTTTAGATGTACAGAAAAATTGAGCAGAAAATTGAAAGAGTTCCTATATACCTTCTGTCTACCCCCCAATTTCCCTTATTATGAA
The DNA here is from genome assembly GCA_028534135.1 of Potos flavus. Taxonomy (NCBI): domain Eukaryota; kingdom Metazoa; phylum Chordata; class Mammalia; order Carnivora; family Procyonidae; genus Potos; species Potos flavus. The sequence goes on from CM052883.1 coordinate 8,178,572, forward strand.
CATCTTACATTATTAATATAGTACAAATGTTATAATTGATGAACCAATATTGATAAACTCTTATTAACTAAAGTCCATAGTTTACATTAGAGTTTACACTTTGTATTGTGCGTTCTATGAGTTTTGGTAAATTTATAATAACATGTGTATCCACCACTACAATATCATCAGGTGGTTTCGCTGGCCCAAAATCCCCTGCCCTCCACCTAGTCATCCTTCCTCTGCCGGCACCTGCCAGCCATTGATCTTTTAACTATCTCTGGAATTTTCCCTTTTCAAGAATGTCATACAGTTGGAGTCACACACACCTTTGCAGATTGACATCTTTCACTTAGTAATATTCATTTAAGGTACTGTGTGACTCGATAATTTATTTTTATCTCTAAGTAATACTCCATCATACGCATTTACCACAGTCTGTTTACACATTCACCTATTGAAGGCCACCTTGGTTGCTCCTAGTTTGGGGCAATTATGACTAAAGTCACCATAAACATTCATATGCTGGTTTTTGTGAGGATATAAATCTTCAACTTACTTGGGTGGATACCAAGGAGCATGACTACCGGATCATATGATCAGTTATCTTTTTAAAATACAACCTTTACCATCAGAAAGGATGAATAGTTACCATTTACATCGACATGGATGGAACTGGAGGGTATTATGCTGAATGAAATAAGTCAACCAGAGAAAGACAATTATCATATGTTTTCACTCATATGTGGAATATAAGAAACAGTACAGAGGATCATAGGGGAAGGGAGGGAAATCTAAATGGGAAGTAATCAGAGAGAGACAAACCCTGAGAGACTCTTAACTATAGGAAACAAATTGAGTGTTGCTGGAGGGGGAGGGGGTGAGGAGATGGGGTAATCGGGTGATGGGCATGAGCACTGGACGTTACACGCAACTGATGAATTATTGAACTTTACATCTGAAACTAATGATGTACTATATGTTGGCTAATTGAATTTAAATTCAAGAAAAAGAAAGATGCTTTCTACATAGAAAAATAAAATAAAAAATAAAATACAATGTCATCACATCATCCTTTTGCTTGAAAATCTCCAGGGCTCATCCTTGCTTATTAGAAAGTCACATCTCCACAGCATGGCCAATACAATCTGTGTTCCATCTTCACTTGACTCTACAGAACTTAGCTTCCACCACGCTGCCCAGGACTCCTGCCTCAGAGAGCTTCTTATAATTATAATTTCCAGAATGCAGTTCTTTTCCTTTCAATGGGATACCTTTCTCTTACCTCTTCACCTGACAAACTCCTAATCACCTTTCAAGACCTTGCTAAGGAGCACCTCACTTAAGAAGCTTTTCCTCTTCTCCTAATCAGAAATAGCTGTTCCCTTCTGTAGACCCTCAGCCTGATGTCTTCAGTCTGTTGTGATGGCTAACGTAGTATTGATAACCTCTACGAAAATGAAACTGAAACTCTAAGAGGACAGAGTCTCTATCGTACCTGTTCTTCCACACCCAGAGTGTGAGTTGCACAGAAAAGACACTCAAATATTTGTTGACTAAATGAATGACTCGGATAGCATTGGAAAAACAAAAACAAAATAGCCCCCCCCCAATGTTTCCTATAAGTTTAATTCTCCACGTACGACTTAGTGTTGGTTTCATATTAAGTATGTTCATCTTGCATACACAGTAACCACACACTGCTGAGCTGACCCATGTTGTACTTCAGGCTCACTTTACTGTCCTATTAGTGTCCTGTCTGCTGCCCCGCTGGCAAATCACAGGGTATGCATTCCATCTCTTATGCGCAATGACTGGCTTAGGCTAGAATTACTTGGGATGGGGACACAAAGTCAAAGTTATAAGAAATTTAAGCACAACATGGTCTTTGCCTCATTAACGGCAATCATAGTAGCCAATTAGACTGCAATTTACTCCTCCAAGATCATTTATACTCCCTCTGCCAACTTTTCCTTCACTGTCCTTTTCTAGGGTGAAAACCAAGTCTGGCCAGTTTCTCAGTACTTCCTTTGATTCTATTTGCCAAGTGCTCTTTACAAAGTATTTCCTTTCATTGTAATGGCACCCATGGAACCATTTCTGCTCCAGCACTCACCAGTTTGAAGACTGCCTTGCAATTCCTGCTCCCTGATGCTGATCTGCCTCTGGCATTTCCTGCTGGTGACCCCCACTTCCCCTGGTCCCCTGTCACTCCAGCTCTTTGTTTCCATTAGTCTCCTCAGCATCATACAAACTGTCGCTCTTATTTAAAACCCATCACTCAAAATCTGAACCTTCCCTTGAAATATGTATGTTTGTATATGTCCTGTTTCTTAAAAGAATTTTTTTAACTTGCCATTTGTTTTTGTCTTTAAAGGAAATTGTATGTTCATCCTGGATTTTGTGTTATTCTGTATGTATTATATAGTTAAATAGAGTCAGACCCTATATGAGACACTGTATGCCAGCAAGGATTTTGGAATCTTCCACATGGGGAATTATGGGTTGGGCTACATAATGTTGTACTCAAGCCAGGGTAGGTATGGAAATCTCTATGTATTGTTTGTCCTCTGTCCATAGACATCAACTTCAGTACTCATCTTTTTAATCATTTCACAACAGTTCATAATTTTTAAAAAATCTGATAGGAGGCTCTTAGTTGGGCCATATTTTCAAATGTCCATGTGAAGTAAAGGTACGTACAACTCTACTTTGAAAAGTCATAAAGATTCTCAGATGCAACATCTGTCACACTACAACTCTGTATTATATATGTTTACATGGACAAAACACAAATGTGCCCCGTGACCCTATCAATATGAGAATTGATTAGATACTGTTCATTGAGGCAGTAAGGTAAGGTTTCTTTTTTCTTTTATACCTTAAAAAACCTTTTTTTGATTGCAGCAAAAAAGCACATAACATAAAATGTACCACTTCATCATTTTTAAGTGTGGTTACATATTGCATTTGTGGAACTGTCTAGCAGAGCCAAAGAAATGCCTTAAATTTTCCTCTTTCAACAACAGGCTCACTCTTTCTATTTGCAGAACTCCATGATTGATAAAACAGTTCTAAATTGGTTTTTTTTTTCATCTCCCTCAGAGTTATATGAATTCTGCTAGACATTATTACAATTCTCTTCATCCTTAGTCTTTTCATAAAAACAGTAGTTGGCATTTATTGAGTACACACTTGGCACCAAAACCATGCTGATTTTGTGTCCAATTTAATAATTCTGTAGAGGTAAGTATTTTATTTTGGAGGTTCAGTGACTTTTCCAAGACTATTATTAATTAAGAGGGCAGGATAGGAAAAACTAACGTCTAGTTTCCACATCCTTGACCTTAACCCCTATGTTATACTTGGGGGGGGGGGTGCGTACACAACTATCAATGGTGTTTCATCGGCACTTTTCTCTCCTGATGACTTCAGTGCACCTACATTAAAATTTATTGATCTAATTCTGACCACTTCCTTAACTCTAGATTGATTGAATTGTCTTTCTCTGCATGTTTATATTGTCCTTAAAAGCGTAGTGACTCAGGGAGCACACTGTCCCCCGGGGACAGGCTCATGGGGGCTTTGTAACAAGTTGCGGAAATACTTGTTAATTTAGTTTCAATTTTCCTCCTCAGAGGGCCTACCATTTGCTTGGCCTTTTTAGTTGCAACAGCAAATTGGACTGATTGAGTGAATGGAAGAACTAATCTATGAAACCAGACCTAAAAGCTTACCCAGTTCAATCTGGACAGATAAATGTGGCAAGTATAGGATCAAGTGTATAGATTAATGAAGGCAGGAGGGATATGCTGATAGAATTTCTATTGTTGTTGTTTTACTGTAATACCGCATAAAAATGAAAATCATTTTTAAAAGGGTTAGGTGAGTTCATGAACGGTGATAACAGCTCTTAAGGAAACAAGTATCTCAGAGCCTAGTTCTAACCTCTTGCCCCGATATCGATAAGAATAACTATATTTCATAGTACTCTGAAAAAGTCACAAATTTAACTTCCTTTGGCATTTGTTGGGTCACTCTTACATATTTAACTAATCACTGGGAATGGAATAGTTTTCTACCACAGTAAACCTAAGAGATAAACCTTTTGCAAATGTTTCCGTCCTCAACCCGGCAGTCTGTGATGGCCATTTCCTCTCATGTTTTAGTGGTGATCTGGGAACCGTGTTGTTTGTTGACTGGGACTTTTTTAAAAGAAGTAAAACTGTAAGATGCTTAAGGAACTGTCCCCTGCAAATTCTAGTCCTTTCTCTTCCAATTCCACTTACCCCGTAACTAATAATAATTCCTCCATGTGATTTGTCTTTGCTCAAAAAATGCATTAAGTTTTATAAAGTAATCTGAAATTGAAAACACACACACACACACACACACGAGCTACTTGAGGATAAAACGTAAAAACACAACATTGTGGAAAATTACCCAATAGATATTAGAAATAATAGTCTATAAAAGGACAGAAAGCACTATGTAAACTTATGTTATACACGTAAACTTAATTTTGCCCGAGAATACAAACCGGGAATGTCTGACCTTTCCGAAACAGCAAGGAACACACACCGAATGTCAGCCAGTTCCACAAGCAAGAAACCAGCACGTTGTGCTTGACATTCCTTCTCCCTTCGCTGCCGTGTACAATCAGAGAGTACTGGCTGTTTGACCTCCTAAAAACTCAGATCTGCCCTTTTCTCTCCATCGCCGCTGGCAATGGCCTTTCCTGGCACGGCAGCAGACAAATCAGCATTCTCGTATCCAGAGCGACTCTGTTGTTTTCCATTCTTCACACTTCCGCCATGGTGTTTCCAAATGCCTAACTGACTGTGCCATGCCCTTGCATAAAAACTTTCAATATCTTCCCATTGTCTGGAGAGAAAGACCAAAACCTGCTCATGACCGTCTGGTTTGGCTCATGCCTGGCCCCCAGATCTTAACTTTTTAACCCTGCTGTCTCCTTCACACTCTGCATTCCAATTTCACTGTTCGCAGTTTATCCTTCAAACGATCTGTCTCTGCCCCTGCCCCAGGGCTTTGCACAGGATACTGCCCTTCCTGGGAACATTCTTCACCCTGCTCTAAACCTAGTTAACTCAAATGTTTCAGATTTTAGCTCAGAGTGTAGTATTTTTCCTTACCAATCCAGGCAAGGTCAGATTTGTTTGTTACATGTTCTCAGAGAAATCATTCTTTTTCTTGTAAGAACTTGTCTTATTTTATGATGACATAATCATTAGTGTAAATATCTGTCTCCTCCACTTGACTGTATCCTCCATGACAGGACAGACTGTATAAATTTTTGCTCATTGTTATGTCTCAAGATCAAGAACAGTGATTTGGTGGATACTAGAAACTAAATTTTCATTGGATAAATGAAGGCATGACTTTTAGATATAATTGAGTATAGAATAATGGAAACTTGTTTCCATGTGTTCACAATACTCAGATTTTCAAATGTATTAGCTCGTAGCCGAAACAGGGAATTTAGTATTTATGATGGTAGGGTTATTTTTGTTTGTTTTTAGCAAATGTAATTCTTCCCATTTCATAGTGTCATACTCTCAACCAACAACCTGGAAAGTAAGAGAGGGTAATTCACTAATGCCTGTAACATTTCACGATATTACATGAAATTACAGTGCTAATTGAGAGAAAATTAAATCCATAGCAGGCCAACTTTGGTGGCCTCGGCTTCATCTAGGTAGAGTAAGCTAGTCACGGGTTGACATTTTCCTCTCCTCGGATGCTCAGCTTCCTCGGAAGGTATCATCTCTCTTCTTGCTTTTCTGGCCTCTATCTTCCGTGTTTGATATTTGTCCTCCTCATGTGTTAACCTTTGGAATCATCGAACAAGTCGTTACCAGAATCTGGGAAATCATGTCCAGTGCATTACTAGCTAATAAAGCAAAATAAAAAGAAAGTAATCCTCGGATTTTCATCTTAGCACGATGTGGGTTTCCTCTGTACGCCACATGCTCAGCGTTGGTGATTCTCAGCAGCTCCTGACTTCTGTCTTAGTCCAGTATGATGATCTATTGGATACTCTGGGGGAAAAAATGAAGCTTCAATTTGCTCCATATTTTTAACATCATTTTTATTAATAAATATTTTCTAAGTAGCAGCATAATGCACATAAAATATCACATGGATAGAAATAAAAACATCTCATCTATTGCTTAGTGGGGCTTGTGCCCTCTGAGTCTCAAAATCATCATCACCTGCAACATGAGCTAATACTTTTTTCCTTCTTAAAGCATTTTTAACAGTATTATTGAGTCAAACAAAATATGTGTGAATGGTCTTTGGAAATCATAAAGCTCAGTATACATTAATGTTATTCAGTAAGTATGGTATTTTAGGAGTACCGTAGAACCTGCCGATAGTTCCTTTATTTTTCTATGGCAACTTACATTTTAAAGGTTGGATAAACTGGTATTCTTGATGGTTTGGTGTGGTTTGGTTTGCTTTTTATTTATATAAGTAAATGGTTCTGACTAGGTATGTTTTATTAGGAAACATCCACTTAATACCAAAAAATTCAATGTAAAGGTCTAATTTAAGATTTTAAGTGGGGTTTAAAGAAAGGAAAGTAGAAGAAGCTTTCAGATGCATGTAGAAATTAGCCTACAGAGACAAGTTTGTAAAGTCATAGAAATAGTATTAAGTCTATGGCCATACCACCCTGAACGCGCCCGATCTCGTCTGATCTCGGAAGCTAAGCAGGGTCGGGCCTGGTTAGTACTTGGATGGGAGAAATAGTATTAAAATACAGTTCAAGGAGTTAAGTACAAGAAAAACTGATAAAAACAAGGACATATTTACTCATAGAATTCTACAGAGTAACAGTCACAGCTAAATATTTGACATTTTATGCTCCGTTACTCAAGATAATGGGCTGAGAAGTGCAAGGAATCGAAAGAATATGATGATAAAGGAAGATAGTGCAACCAGGTGGGGTTTGGTAGAACGTGGCAAGATACTGAATACCTCTATTCTAACTAGGTTAACCTAAAAACTAATTTTTTTTTGGCCCAGCAAATTCTGCTCATTTTAACTAACAAAAATTCTAGTGCAATGAATTGAAAATGTTTGCTACCATCAGTGATAAAATCTTTGTCTAGTTGGATGTAAAAGAACTGAGTATCTTCCCCAGCCTTTGTCCCATTTGGGAAAGTCTTTATCCCCTCCACCCCCCACCCCCTCGCCCACGCACACCTTCACCACAGCCAATGGTGCCCTGACTCTGGGAACACAGGTTTTGCTGTTTTTTTTCCCCCCAGTTATCTTGGAAGCCCTTAATTGTGCAATCTTCTTTCTTAAGTGCTATCTCCCTGTATTTCCTTATTCTCTTCCAGGTATGGGTGATACCTGACAGGACCAGACCAGGTACAAGTCCCATTCCAAACCCAACCCTCTGGAGATATTAGGGAGAAGTAATGAAATAAGTTAAGAATAAAATAAATGCTACAGCTGATAATTTTTAAATAATTTATCCAAAGGTACTCAAGCATCTTTTCCAATCCTTTCTCGAGGTTCATTCACTTAAGGAGAAAATTTGTTCTGGAACTGTCTTAACTTGCCTTATCGTCACCCTAATTGTTATCAAGTCACATTCCTTTCTTGGGTTCCCTTTTACAACTATGTTGAGTTGACCAGTGGCATAACTAGTGGGGACTCAGAGAACCCAGGATGAAGCCCTGCTCTGCATAAACTCTTCCCAAGATGCTTCACTTTAATGCCATAGTTTGTTAAAAGGAATAAAATGAGATCATGCATGTAAAGCATTTAGCATTGTGAGTGGCTTACACTGATAAATAAATAAATGTTAATTATTACTCAGATGCACTTTAGTTTTCCTTTAATTAGATTTATAGTCACATCTAAGCCAGTCTATAATATAACAGTGTTCCCAGACATCTGTGGTAAAGCAGAATAGTTTTTATTTTCAATCTTTTGCAGAAAATGTAAGAAAAAATATAATTTATGTAATTCTTATATAAAAATATAAGAACATTAAGTTACTAGAAAAGTATTTTTAAAAATACAAAATAAAAACTCAGTATTTTTATTTTTACATCCAATAAATATTAAAAATGCTCTTAAATTGTTATGGAAGTTTGCCAGTGTTGTTGTTCAATTTCTGTACTTGTTTCCTTGCAGATAGGGAATAAACAATTTGTAGCTGGGCACAGGTCCCTGAACCATACTTCACATAGTATTACGATGGAGACTATGTAATATATTCTATTATTTACCCTTCAAATGAGATAACTCTATTTCTAAAATGTTCTAAAACATTCACTGACATTTTATGGTGAGTTTATATATAAAGTTGGTTTCATTTGATATTTCTGCTGTAACAAAATTACAAATCACTAACTGCATCTGTAAAACTCTTAAAATGGAAGATGAGGCAGCACTGATAATCCAACTTTGAGATGTCACTAAGCTCTGTTTTGATGAAGCCTCTGAGTATCTGTCAGACCAAGAAACTTGCATATATATCCCCTTGTGCATGTGTTATCTGTTGACGTCATTCATTCAGATCTTCCAGAACATTTTTTAAAACTAGTAGCAGCACTTTTTTTGGATTTGATTACGTACATTCAGTCTGATTCCCTTCACATAAAGCACTGTCAGTTTCACATTTCTCTTTTAGGTAAAGTTCAGTAGAGTTAGCATATGACCTCGCATATGTTGGAGAAGTACACCATTGGGAAGCTGATGTGTGACAAAACAGCAGAACATATTTGATCTGAAAGCTCAGTTTTACTCACAACACTACCCACTATGACACCCTCATCCCATTCTAAGCCTGCCCTCGGGAATTTATGACAGCCATGGATTGTGTTGTTCTAGGGGGATGGTTGACAACAGATGGCGGCCAACCCAATTTCTGTTTTGTTCAATATTTCATTAATTCACCAATGGGGGAAAAAGTCGTGCACTGGCTGGGTGAAGGGGAGAAGAGATTCATTTTGAGTTATTCATATTTTTACACTCTCTTGAGAATTTACTTTTTCCTCTCCTTACAATTATGATGTGTCACCTTTGCCAACATCATAGCTTACATCATTCATTACTATTTTCCATCTGTATTTTCTTCCCCATGTAGGCATAGATATAAAAATCAGCAGATAAAATACATATTTTCTGTGTTTCAGTTGAAGGAGTAATTCAGTTGAATTAGCAATTATCTGTATCAGTTATCAATTGCCTTTCTGTAATCATATAACAAACAACCACAAGAGATGTTGTGGGATGGAACAGTTAAGTGTCTATGGCTTGTGCACGTGGGGTCGGGTGCAGCTTGGCTAAGTAGCTCTGTAGATCTCGGGCAGGACTTGAGTGTGTGTCTGGAAATAGGCTAGTTTGGGTTGGAGCAGTTGGCTGTACTTCACCTCGGTCTGTCCTCAAGCAGGCTAGCCCAGGCCTGCTGTCATGGCTGTGTAGGAGGTGGAAAAGGCAGGCCAGGTGCAGGAGTGTTCGTCAACCCTCTACTTTCTTCACCTTGGCTCATAGTGGGAAATTACACACTAAAGGGCATCGATCCAAGGGAGGCTGAAGAATACAGGCCATTTTTACAACTGATCACATATCTAAAAAAGTAAATATTTTCAGCTGAACAATATGATAAATGAGTAGGAATAGTTAAATATATTTATCCTGATAAAAAACATATTTGGGCAAGCTACTTAACTCTATGATCAGTTACTTCATTTCTAAAATGAAGATAATAATAGCACCAATCCCATAGAATTCTAGTGAAGATTAAATTCATTGATTATATAAAGTATGTAGCACAGTGCCTGGTCAGAGTATACGTAAATAAGTATGAGTAAAAGTTATTAACATTATTATTATCATCATCATTATGTTGAAGATTTCACTGTTGTGCGCCGACAGATATGTGAGGATGATGTATGGTTGTATCAATACTTTCTTAAGGGTATTTATTTTGTACGTTTTTGGCTAATATTTATAACACTGATAGCATCTGTTCATGTTACAAGCATTATTATTTTCAGAATTTATACACGTCTATATTCTAGAGAAAACAGATTTAACGTTATAGAACCAGTTGGCACATATTTTTATTTACAATCTTAAAATTTCTTACTTAAAGATGTCCTGTAAATACTTCATATTTTTATTTGTTTCCATTTTCTTGCTTTAATAAATTTTATACTAATGTTAAGAAATGGTAGCAAACTGATGATTAATACCACTTTAATTGATATTTTCTAAAAATTTCGTGAACATTTATTAATTTATCAACGGTAATAGGAACATATTCCAGTGCTTCCCAAACTCTAATACACATATGGATCACCCGGAGTCTTGCTAAAATGCAAATTCTGATTTAGTAGGTCTGCAGTGGGACCCCATAGTCTGCATCTCTGACAAATTCCTAGGTGAAGAAGTTGCTTTTTAGTCCCTGAATGGCAAGGAGATACATATATTCTCCTTATGTATACAGTTAAAGATTTTTATATATGTATATATAATATAAATGAAAGTATACAAAAGCACATAGTTATATAAATAAATAAAATAATTAAATTATTTAATATTTAATCACTACAATAAATAATGTTCTTGCCACAATTCTAAAAAGTATGTCATAAAAAGAAAATATTTATTCAATATAATGTAATAAAGTAAAAATATATTTAATAAATAAATCACTTAATATGTCTAAAGATAAATCTCTTTATTTATTTATAATATCTCTAAATGTCAAATAGTATCTTTCTTGGCAAAAAAAAAAAAGAAAGAAAGAAAAAGAAGATGTTTTCATTTACAATTTTTTTCTCCAGAAACTACTTAAGTAACAGCTTCTGGACCTATAAGTCTAAGTACCAAGAGACTTCTTTGTTGGTGAGAATATACTTCAAACCATCGGGTCCTGTAATCAAATGAAAGCTCTCTCTTAAACGCAAACGTAATTATGTCTTAGTTTGAAGTACATGCACAAACAATTGGCTAATATTTTTCTTTCTCTGGGCATTCGTCATAGTCTAATATTATGAATATTATGTAGAGTTTCAGATAAATAACGTTAGTCAACTTGATTGTCTGCTTTTGAGTGTTAACTACAAATTCTGTTTTGTCGCCAAAGTCATGACTGTAAATTCTAAAAGGTCAGAACATTCTTCCCTTATTTGTAATCTAAGGGGTGCTCAGCATTTCTCTTTTTTTTTCTTTAAAGATTTTTAATTTATTTATTTGAGAGAGAGAGAGAGAATGAGGAAAAGAGAGAGAGCGCACAAGAAGGGGAATGATCATTGGGGCACCTGGGTGGCTCAGTGGGTTCAAGCCTCTGCCTTCGGCTTAGGTCATGATCTCAGGGTCCTGGGATCGAGCCCCGCATCGGGCTCTCTGCTCAGCGGGGAGCCTGCTTCCCCCTCTCTCTCTGCCTGTCTCTCTGCCTACTTGTGATCTCTCTCTCTGTCAAATAAATAAATAAAATCTTTAAAAAAAAAAAAAAAAAGAAGGGGGATGATCAGAGACAGAAGCAGTTCCCCCCTGAGCAGGGAGCCCGATGCCAGACTCCATCCTGGGACTCCAGGATAATGACCTGAGCCGAAGGCAGTCCAACTGAGCCACCCAGGCACCCCTCCGTATTTCTTTTTCAAAAGCTGGCCAGGGTCAGAGCAGTATCATTAAAGCGTATCATTAATTTTGAAACTATAGAAGGTGAAGGAGAATGAGATAATTCTCTGCTGACCTGAGGATAAATTCTAGTAGATGAGATCTCTGCAGAGTAAAAAAGGAAGAACAAAACGGAGAATTCAGGTGAAGTGGATTTTTGGGGTTCCTGTATGTAGGAATATCTGTTGTGTTGAAACCTAGAAGGAATAATTAAATCACTACTTCCCTGTCCATAGTAACAGTGAACATTCGAGTTGCACTTTGCGATTCTATGTAGAGCTTATAAATATAACTATCAACATAACTAGTTTACAACTTAATGTATAGTTTACAAGTCATTTTGCACTTCTACTATCTCATTTGACATTTGCAAGAAACCTTTATGATTTGTTACTGTTGTTCAAGGAAGAACTTGCAATCTGAGGCTCCCTCCTTCTCTCAGTTTAAGCCTGGGGAGAAATACTCCAGGTCAATGACTCAGGTCAGAGTCATTACTGAGATGTTGATGGGAGGGGACTGAGCTTTTGATGACTCCGAAATATAGAGGCTAATAGAATATTAACAGCAATTACTTATTACGTGTTTATTATTACTTTACAGTTACTTATTGTGCCACATGCTATTATATGTCATACATGCTAGTATATGTCAAATATTTCTCTACCCTCTCTTTTTAATGTATTGCACATTTGCCCCGTATTCTAATAAATGCTATAAATTTATCTGAAATGCCTATTTTTATATTTTCCTTTGGAAACAATGGAGGTGGTGGTGCTGTTGGTAGGCAAACTTGTAGACATTAACCAAAACGTAAATTTTCATTTAGTCTTAGATGATGCTGGGACTAAAGGAATTTGCAGGCTACTACTTGCGTATCCTTACCAGAAACCCCAGCTCATAACACACTGTATGGGCTTTTCCAGGGACAAAACTCATGAAAATTCTCATTCAAATGGTTTACATTTGTATACATGAAAATAAGTGCAATCCAAGTTCAATTTGAGAATACATAGCTCTTCATAATTTGAAATGAGATGAGTAGACCCTCCCCATCTATCTAGGTTGGGAAGTCCCCAACACGTACCTTAGATCAGAGTTGCCAAAATTTTTTGGCAAATCACCATAGAGCGAACATTGTAGACTTTGCAGGCCATACAATCTGTCTCGACAATTCACCCTTGAACCTCGGAGCGTGAGGGTAGGCAGCTGTGTCTGGCCCTTGGTCTGAAGTTTGCTGGACCACCGACTTAGATCCTCGCGGTCACTTCTAGTTCTTAGGTTATGGTTATCCTGAATTATCTGGGTTTATAGCTATTCACTAGTTACGGATTATGGAACATGGGCCTTCCCTTCCCTCCACCCTCTTCTTTCATCCTAAACCCAGAAGCCTTGCTTTGTACATGCAAATTGCCCCTCAGAGTATTTTCCTCAACAAAGGCATTTCCCTCAGAAGAGGAATTCTGCCCCTACTGTTAAGATAATATATACACCACAGATGGTGCTTTCAATTCACAACAAACACAACATAAAAGGAGATATGAAATTTTTGTCTAATTGTTCTGTTTTTCTATTCTATGAGTGGATGATTTCGTCTGGCAGTGGTACAAATTAATATCGAAGCTTCTGCTGGAACTCAACTGTTGTTGATTTTGTTGTGGTATCGGGGGTTCTAAATATAGGCAGGCAGGACGAGGAAAAGACACATCAAACTCCATATCTATTTCGTTTTGGCAGTTTCTGAGAGTTTATATTTAAGCTGAAATTTAAATAAGCATTCTCATATTATCACTGCTGGTTTTAGAGCATTTCACTGGCACTCTCATCGGATTTCTCAAAGGTGTCAGAACCATACGGTTGGTTAGGGCTGCGTTGCTAAGCCACCGGGGGTTCCTTCTTTCTTTAGTACTTTGGCTCCTCTACGTTGGGGGGTCTCACATTGCAGGCTCGTGGGCCCCGTCTCCGACCCGTGGTCTACACGCTGTCGAGAAACAAAAACAAGAACTAAGACCTAACTGCCACCATTAAAAGGAAATTTTATCTAGAAACCTGATTTTCTTATTTCCTTTGGAAAATCAGACTTAAGTAAAGATCTAAGGTTTTTTTGTTATGTTTGGTTCATTTGCTCAATGCCACTTTTTCTCTGCAAGGAAATACCTTTTAGAAGTCAGTCCCGAGAAAAAGAAAAGATTTTCTCTCTTCAGAATTTTTAGAACATATAGATTTTCTGTTTCTGTCCAGGCTACCGGGAGGTTTAGAACTCAGTTTAATAATGCACCATAATTCTGGTGATATCTCTCTCCTTGATGATTATATTAATATTAGTTACGAAAGTGAACACACACATACACATGTTGCACAGTTATCCGGCCCATTTTGCGAGACTGGGCTTCAACACGTCAGCGTATAAGGGTCACTAATGTCTCAGAACCAGCCTCCGCCTGGACTACAGATGCATGTCCATAAAATACTAACCGGGCTGGGTCATTATTCCCTTGCTTATTCAACAAGGGATGTCTGCGTATCTACCTCTCGCTCATAAGACGTCTATGTACTTATCGGAGCGCCCAAGACCCTATCACATTTCTCTAATCGGCCTTCCTCTCCATATATCTGTGTAGTCACTGGCCCAGCTCCCAGAAGGAGGATGTGGAAGGACTTCCCCAGAGTCCCCAGAGACAAACACTGTATCTAAAAAGACTTAATGTCAGATGTCCTTAAGGTACACTCTGAGAACAAATGACTTCTTCCCCATAGAGGCTCTTCCTTTTCTTTCATAGGCGCCTTAGAGAAAAGACCTTGCCTACCCCATTTGCTGATGGTAGTGCCGTCATCCTACATCAGGGCAGTGGGGACCAGATGGGGGTGAGGTTTGACTTCTCTGCGGGGCGGCTTTTCCAGAGCGGGAGGCCCTGGTGTCTCTGGGTAAAGGTCAGTCAACCACGTGGCTTACCCGGTCCGCTTTTCTCCACTCCACTCCCAGCTGGTTTCCACATGAGCTCTAACTGGTCTCAAATAATTTGCTTGGATGACTTGGCCTGTCTTGATAAAAGACAAGTGACACACTGAAGTCCAATTTGTCATGGAAGGTGCACATTCAAACAACATGTTGTATTTATTAGTCTTTTGAGGACAAGCCGGCTTTACAGCATCCCACTTTATTTCCTTCATCACGATGTGTGAACACGCACTGTTTTGTCAGTCTTCCTTCTGCGGCCTGGCCTGATTAACTCACTGAGACTGTTGTTTATTAGCAAGAGAAGTAATGGGGTGATATTTGGAAAAATAGGATGTAGTGGAAAGCCGGAACATTTATTTAGATGGGATCTCATTCAAACCTGAGCTCGCATCATCAAGAAGAAATGAAGGCCTACAGAAGTTCCTTTGGGAGCGTCTAAGCCCATCTTTTGGCTACTTTTAATCTTATCAAATTAATCACTGGATTTGTTATCTTTGTCATGAGAAGCGTCTGCCATTGACAAAACCTGTTCCCCTTGGAAAACTATTAGCTTTCAGTGAATTAAAGGAATGGGGCACTCTGAATAAATTGTATCCTGCAAGAGACACCATTTGATAATTCACACTCTCATGGGAAATATTGAAAGAACCTTTCTACACGCAATAATGTCACATTCCTTATTATGGTTAGCATAACTTTATCTCTGACAAGTTTTATTTTTAGTCCCTAAAGGATGTGTTTTTCAGAATGTGTACAGAAAATAACGTTTTAGAAGAAAAGAAAAGCAAGTTATTTTCTGTAGTCATATCTATTAAGGCGAAATTTTTTTTCAAGTATAGTGATATTTTTTAAAAGATCAGTGACAAGAAAGCTCTGTTTTTGCATCTATATTTCATACATATATAAGAGCATGGTGTTGAACTATTTAAAATTGCCACGAAGACAGGTTAAATGACTTCCGTGTCTATAACTAGGAAGATTGAATTTTTAAATTATTATTATTTTTTAAAAGAATTTATTTGGCGCACCTGGGTGGCTCAGTGGGTTAAAGCCTCTGCCTTCGGCTCAGGTCATGATCTCAGGGTCCTGGAATCGAGCCCCGCATCGGGCTCTCTGCTCAGCAGGGAGCCTGCTTCCCCCTCTCTGTCTGCCTGCCTCTCTGCCTACTTGTGATCTCTCTGTCAAATAAATAAATAAAATCTTAAAATAAAATAAAATAAAAGACTTTATCAGAGAGAGAGAGACAAAGCACAAGCAGGGGGAGTGGCAAGCAGATCAGGCAGAGAGAGAAGCAGGCTCCCTGCTCAGCGAGGACCCTGGGATCCCAGGACCCTGGGATCATGACCCAAGCAGAAGGCAGCTGCTTAACCGACTGAGCCACCCAGGCATCCCTTACATTGTGAAAGTTTAGAAGTGCGTAAAAGTTGCTCATGAATATTTATGTCATTAATGATACTCATAAGGTAGTAAGCTTTGTGCTGCCCATCAGTGGGGATCGTGGCACCGAGAGTCATGGCACTTAATTCATGTTACCCTTTCCAGAAACACCGGTGGATGGCGGTCAGGGCAGCTTCCGATGTTTCTCTTCAAGAGTTCCAGTGGGGCTCCAAAGCATGGAATGAGGTCATTATTTCCAGCTCCTGTCCCTACGGCCGGCCGGCTAACGCAACATCCAGCCTCGGCCCTGGCGGCTAGTTTATGGGCCAGCCGATCCTCCTGGTTTTAGTGTGAGGTTTCAGATTGTGTCTTTGTAGGTAAAACGTCTCCCCCTATCATATCAGTGATCCGGGGCACGGCTAGCGACTATCAGGGTAGCATATAATGATTCCTGTGGAAATACTGAAAATAGGTGAGCAAATACCATACATATAGATTTTATTTTTTTTAGCCTATGGTGAATATATGATGCTACTTTATTGTGCTTTTTCTGGTTATACTGTGGTTGAATTGTATTGTCTCAACGAGATTGTTCTGTTTGCTCCTCTCTCCCAGTTTCTTACGGAAGGACATGCATACTCTCGCCTACGCATATATTCCCAGAAGCAGCAGATCCTTCTCTAGTCATTGTATACTGAGAAAAGTACACTGAGAATACTGAGAATAGTCCATGCAGGACGAGGTGTCGCCAGTCATCCCTGCCCCAGCGCTGACTCTTTCACCCTTGGACAAGTTTCTAGAGGAATAAAGAAAAAGTTCAGAGACGCTCCCATTCTTTTCTCTAACTGTCTTTTCTTCCTCTCCTCTCGACAGGAACTTTTTACCCCTGAATGCAAGTTTAAAGAATCTGTTTTTGAAAACTATTATGTAATCTACTCATCTATGCTGTACAGACAACAGGAATCTGGCAGAGCCTGGTTTTTGGGATTGAATAAGGAAGGGCAAGTCATGAAAGGAAACAGAGTAAAGAAAACCAAACCAGCAGCTCATTTTCTACCCAAGCCATTGGAAGGTGAGTGTTATGTGAACATTGTCCCTCTCAGTCTGTGACACATTTATTTTTCCCATTGCTAACTCTACACTGGCCACAAGGAACCTTCGTGGAATGCTGGGAATTTTCCGTATCTTGATCTGGGTGGTTGTCACACAGATGTCTCCTTAAGTTATGAATTTAAGATTTGTATACTTTACTGTATATATATGTGTATGTTTATATATTTTATAGCTATATAGCTATATTATACTTACATATACGTATATACACAAATTGACAGATATATATCACGTATATGCACATATAGCAAGTTTTGAAAATTATGGAGTACAAGTATTTGCCCATTTTGATGGTATCCAGCTGAAAGTCATCACGTACTTGTGAATTACTATAATTACAGAAAATAAAGAGCTAATCTCTTGGCCTTTAAAGACCTTGCTGGTGTTACCTATCTCCCTTCCAGCCGTATACTTGTTTAGTAAACTCGGGTGTGGCACCACCTTCCTTTATATTCACCGGTAAACAATGAAGCCTTCACATTCACTTTTATCAGATTCCCAGAGAGCAGACTATAAAGTGTCGCTAATAAATCAGAAATTTCTGCACCTTTCTCATTAAGGATTCTGCTAGGAATGCCATTTACCTTTACCTTAATATTTGAGAACTAGAAAGAAAATTAAATGTGAGGCATTTCAAAAATGTTGTCTTTTCAAATACTTTTGTTTACCTTTGACAGAAAAGCAGATCTACCAAAACTAAAAAACACTTTCATCTAACTTAGTTTGATTTTCATTTTTTTTTTTTTTGTTCCTAGAGGAAAGGTTTAGCCATCAAGAGAAAATATATATTGGTTTTCTCTATATAGGAATCCATCTTCTCTATATAGGAATAAGATAATTCCAAATATTAAAGGTTAATTATTAATTATTTGTGCATGTATAATTCGACTTTCAGTTTGCCTATGTTTGGAAAACTACTCTTGCTGGTTAATACCATCTTTATAATTTCAACAATGATGGCTTACTATCCCCTTAACTAAATTTGCCTATAGAACAAGCCATTGAAGCCTACACAATAAGCCACGAGGGCCTATCTTGGAAAAGAAAAATTATGCCAAAGTCTGAAATATGAGTGAATTATTCTCATTATATGATAGATCACCAGACAGAGTAGAAATAAGAAATGAGAGAATTTTGCTGTCCTTTCAAAGTAACACCTCTGTGATTCGGCCTTACTGTTTTACATGAAGTGAGACCATCAGACTCACCAATATTCAAATGCAAGTGAAACATTTGAAAACTAAGTCCATAAATCTTGTTTATTTGCCACCTCACTTTGTTTCTTTACATTAACTTTTGTTTTGAATATGAAGATATGAACTAACTCAATTCTAAAACCTTATCTTCTAGATGCACAAATGTAATGAAAACCAAAAGGGGCTTTATGTCTCTTAACTAAGGCAAAAGCTGGAGACCAGTTATTTTTGTCTATCTATCTAGCAGGAAACATCTAAGACTGAGATGTGGTATAATAATATCACTTGGTATTTGAATCATACACTGAACAGTTGTGTGTATGTGTGCGTTGTGCATTCATCGACTTCTGAGGCAGAGAGAAACAGTATTTTCAAATAATTAGCAGACAGAAGTCCCCTAAAAATAAGGGGGTATCATCATGATGGAGGTTATCACATAGTATAATTTATAGAGGAAGATTAATTTCAAACTTTCAAAACCCAAACAGGATATAAATTATATGATTGGAAACATTAGGGTAAATTAGGTACTTGATTAATTATTGATGCTCTGGGGCATTCATATCTCTTACACAACTTCACCGCGTGGACAGTCAAGGTTAATGCTCTCACGCTATTGTCTCCTAATTGAATTAGGAGTGAGAGTGAGACATTGGGAAGCACTTCAAGGATATGGATTAATCCCTTTTAGGACCTTGCAGACTCATCTCACACAGGTCTGGGGGACACAGGAGCTTTCAAAGCCGAGTGCTGCGGAGAATCCATGTGGGGCGTTGACGCGAGCCCTTGAGTCCTGCCACCTTGAACGTGGACAGGGCCTGTGACAGTCCACTCACCCGACCGTGAGGGGACCGAGAGGCTCTTCATAAAATAGCAAATAAATAAAACACTCTCCAAAGCCTAACAAGCAGGCTAGACGGCTCTAATTCACTAGTATTTATGATGGCAGGTGATTCTAACTCAGCCGATTTCCCCCACGTCAGCCTTACACGTCCTTGCACAGGGTTCCCTAGAGTCAGTGTCCAAAAAGCCACATCCACTGTTGTGATTAACTGCGCCACTGGATACCACTGAGCTCCGCAGGGCTCACTCGCACCTCGCTCCCACTTGCCGTCTCGCCATTCTCTGCTCCTGCCTTATTTTGAACAAGCTGTCAGAGAACGAGGCCTAAAAACACAAAGTGCCCCACCCGTGCCTTCAGTTTCCATGATGGAGGGAGAGGAAATCTAAAGACTGACCTCCAGAAGGCCCTGGCTTCAGGAAAGTGAGTTCCTGGTCATTGCTGGGGTAGCTTTGAAGTTGACTCTCGTGTGACTCTGTTGCTGTTGAACCACTTGAGAGAAAAATAATGTAATGATCTAGGGTGTACCTACCTGGCCTCGAAAAGATGAATGGGAACGAGGGGGTTCAGGGGTTCACATCGGTGAAGGGAAGTCTGAGTTTTCCTGGCTGTACAAAGAGAACTAGGTTAAGTGCTCGCCTGTCCCCCACACTGTGTGTGTGTGTGTGCGCGCGCGCGTGTGCGTGTGTGTGTGTGTGTGTACGCACACCTGTGCGCACTTATAGCTGAGCCCCACAAAGAGGCCATAGCTCCTATTTAAACCTCCTGTGCTAGACAAAACCCCATGCGCACCCATGTCCATATTTTAGTTCTATGAAGCTGAGAATGCAAAAGAAGTCATTTCCGTCGGGGGGGGGGGACAGGAAGTGACAGCTTTAACACAGCAATCCCCTCTGCTACGCGGGGTGGCTTCACTCCAGGCGCGAAAGCACGGGCGGTGCTTGAACCTAACCAGGTCCTGTCTCCTTCCCTCCTTCCCTCCTGCCCTCCTGCCCGTCACCAGTCGCCATGTACCGAGAACCATCTTTGCATGACGTCGGCGAAACGGTCCCGAAGGCCGGGGTGACGCCCAGTAAAAGCACCAGCGCGTCGGCAATAATGAATGGCGGCAAACCAGTCAACAAAAGTAAGACGACATAGCCAGATCCTCACAGGTGTTGTGACTTACTCGGCCTGAGCACAGTTGAGCGATTTATCCTTGCAGACATTCCTGCGCCCGTGGCTGAGGAGCGGCTGGAAGCAAGCCGACGCTTGCTCTCCGCCCTCCCGAACTTCTTGGTTGCAAGTGGATAAGCCTCAACCTGTTGCACCCCCAGAACAAGAAGACACCTGGCCAACCAGCTAAACTCAGACCATGGAATGCCCTACCAGATATGGAATGCCTTTTTAATCTCTTTTCTGTGACTGTGACACTTCATGAGAATGACATACTTCACAAGTACACTCGACACCTTGCCTGCTGACAGCTACCCATAATCCTCTTTGAGTCCTGTTTCAGCGAAATCCATGTGTTTAAGTTCGATTTTGTAGCACACGAATACTATTGAGTAATTTCTAGTTAGACGCTGTAAACCTGTGCTATTATGGATTTCTCTTCTTCCCGTTTTTATAGGGCTGCTCGCTCCACTGTCTGTGACCTTTTGCAGGGATTGTATTCCTCTAAATCTTCAATGTGGCAGTTGGCCTAGTTCGGAGAGCGATCAGGGAATCAGGAAGCCTTCTAAACCTATTATTTCAAATTGCATCTATAAAGATTAAGAGTGTTGTCTCCGGCTCCCACTATCGATTAAACACACATATACGCTCTATCCAGTAGCAGATACTGTGCTCCTGAGGTCAGCGTTGCCGGGGTGAGAAATGGGTCAAACACAGTCTGGGCGGAAGCTCTCTACGATATGTGTTTGACATCCCCCTATAGTTTCTCTGTGTGTGTGTGTGTTTTCTACATATCACAAGCTTACTGGTAATGGTAACATTTGCCTTGCCCAGCGAGCAAGACCCACTGGTTTTTGAGAAAGTGGGTCCAAAGAACTCTGTAGGCCTTGTAGGCCTGATTAAGGTTCATTTTTCATCTACTGATCCTCATTATTTGGGAAAAAAGGAAAAAAAAAAAAAGAAAATTCAATAATTACAACCTACAAGAATTGCGCTACCTAAATCCATTTCCGATATAATCCTACCTGTTTTTAATGAACCGAACTGAATGCCATCCCCGGTTTTGGCTGCGTTCCACTCATCCTCAGCCGAGCATGGGCAAGGCGGCTGTTGTGTTCTTTTCTGCAGCAGCAATGCAAACGTTAGTTATAAATTAGACTTTAATATTTTTGGTGTTTAATGACAAGTTTTTAAACTGGACATATTAGGAAAAACTATTTTTTTTAGCTCAGCATGCTGAGTCCAGGTACTGTGTATCTCACCACCCCATACCTAACTCAGCTTCTCGGGGCCCCGGTTGCCCAGTGGCTGGGGTGAGGTGCCTTGCCATGAGCTCAGAATGCAGTCTGTTGAATTCTTCTAGATAAAATTCAAGGCAAACCAACATGTTCAAACATCAGATTTTGGGTCTACTCCATTGATTTGCTTTTGTTTTCTTTCGCTTTCTTAATTTCCTTATGCCTAAGTCCGAGCTTAGGGAAGA
Source organism: Potos flavus (assembly GCA_028534135.1). Lineage (NCBI taxonomy): Eukaryota > Metazoa > Chordata > Mammalia > Carnivora > Procyonidae > Potos > Potos flavus. Next base: position 8,200,342 of record CM052883.1, read on the forward strand.
TAACCGCTAAGAAAGGCCACGAATCATTGACTGCGCAGGGAAGAAACCATGCAAAACGTTCGCTATGGGATATAGAGTTTCGAAATGTGGAATACGAAACTGTTTGGAAACATATTTGTTAACTCTGTGTATACTTAATAAAATTCAGTGTTTCCTCCTCAGAAGAGTTAACTGAGACCAAACTGAACCTCATTTATAGAAAACTATATGCGGGATCACGTACTGGCCTCTTACGATTATTTCCACGAGGAAGGCTGACCCAGTCGCCATCCCCCCGCGCCCCTTCCCCCTCCCCCATCTGCACTGTATTTCCTGGGAAATTATTTTGCCACTGCGTTCCTAAGTCTCCATGACAGCCCTTGCCCGGCATTTAAAAATTTTGGCCTGCTTAGCTGATTAAAGATTTAGTATAAATTTAACTGTTTATGCTTACTTCATTTTCATATTGGATTTCATTTTAATAAACAAAAAGTTAGCATAACGTTTGAGTAGATTTATTGTCAATAATGCTAAAGTACGAATACAAGAAAACGATTCCTCTGACCACTTTTGATTTCTTGTGACACCGTTTTAAAGCCTATCATTTTCAACAGGATGAGTTAAAATCCATTAGATGAATTTCACGAACCAATTATTTAGGGAAGACATGTATTCTATAATCTGTGGCAAACCGAATTATTTAATTTGACATTCCAATTAGATGGGCTTATAGACACTGCTTGTCCCAATGCGCGTGCGTGCGTGCACACACACACACGACACACACGCGCGCGCGCACACACACGCACACACACCAAACAACCCCACCTATTTGTTTTTGGTAATTAGCCCTATATGCTGTCCCCTCCCCTGCCTCGCAAGCCTGTTTATTGGTTAAAATTAAGACAAGATTTATTTTTGTAAATGACTGAGATTTATGTCAATGTGCACCTCTGTTTTGTTTTTTATATGAGTTGTCTCCAAGGGCATTTATCCCTACAAACGGATGTCAAATACTTTCTTCTAATATATGTTTAGACATATTGCCGACGGGTCCTTGTTATTTGTAAATTAGACGGTTTCCTTTGTGTCTGGTCTCACCTGTTGCATGGGACGAGGACAGCACCGATGAACTGCATGTAGTAGGACCTGTGTATCAAGAACTGTTGGTATGTACTATTCAATTTACATGCAAAGAGTCTGTCTGCATTGTACGGTTTCTGTGTTTAATACCATTTGTTATATTCACAAATACAACATACTGAATAAAATATTGATATGAAGGCATATTACAAAACATCAAACAACTTTATGTAACAAAATGGCATTGCTTCACCCACGAATATAGAGAAATGTCATGTAAATAAGTTGGTACACTCAATGTCCCCCTTTACCATGCCAAAGAAAATTTTAGCTCTTTGATGATACCTCTCTTGCTATTTTTCTGGGATAAGACGCCACCACTTTTTCCCCTCAAAAATTAAGTTTGCTGTTATTAAGCAAGTGCAATCTGTCATCATTGATGTTCTGTATAGTAAATCTGATGGAATTCATTTGTATCTACAGACCGTGTGTTTTGTACCTCCATGTACATGTCAGTTGCATCGAGTCTCTCTAATGTCACATTCCTTTTGCATGCATATCTGGTAGGGGAGGATTATTCCTACAGATCTGTTATGGTAGCTGATTGCTTCACCCATCCCTCCGCAATGCTCGGGAATGTTCATTGTTTTGTTATTCCAGGGGACACCACTTTTATTTTCTTCTAAGTTTGCTTTCTGAAATGTTTGGCTCCAACTTTACTTGGAAAAATTATAGAAGAGAAGCAGATGGTGCATCCTATGTAAAGAGTAAAATGGTACTGAGCAACATTTCATTGCAAATCCTACAGAGTTTAGAGAGTCTTGCCCTAAGCGTTTGCCTGCCCTGAGTGTTTGGGGATAGAAGGGGGCTTTAGGAGCTCCACAATGGGCCGACCAGACTACCGCTGCAGTCCTAATTGTTTACCTTTTGGAGAGTAAGCAGAGTGACTATTTTTAACACACCTGGCCAGTTGCTCAATTAAGGCCTAAACCACTAAAACAGAGGTTTTCAAGATGACCAACGTTAGATCTGGTTTTCTTCCAGAAAACAAAACAACAACAACAACAACTTCTTGTTCCTTAAGTTAGACATGTAGCACTTCATTTAAGGTCTTATTCTTAATGTTACAGGGAGAACTAATGTTTGAAGGAGAGACCAGATTGACTAAGAAATCCGTTTTAGAAGGAAAATAAAATAACCGAAACCTATTTTCAATTGTATTTCAGAACAAGACTATTTCCAGGGAAAGCAATTGGCTAAATGCAGACACACCAACATCCAGACACAAACTGTGTTACTTCGGAGTAGAATACATTTCCTAGCTTAAGTTTCTTAGATTGCGAGGGGGCACACAAGGCCTGTTGATTCTTGGATACTGAGTAGGGCTTCAGAGTTTTGGTAGTGAATCTGCAAACAAAGGCTGAGTTGTGATTTGTTTTTAATTTTTTCTTGGTTTTCCTCTATCATTTGGTCTGATCCTAATGTTTGCTGGCAAAGACTGTGTTTGCATTTGAAGTGGTGGAGGCCATTCCTTTCACGGTGCTGCAGGAATCTAGATTAGCTCACAGGGTCCATGGAGAAAATGGGGTATGATTATTATCCTCTTGGGTCTTAGGACATTAGTCGAATTTTATTGAAAAGTCCTTGTGGAAGAATTCCTCAGGAATGGTTTGCCAACAAGCAGGGTGAGTGCCAACACCAGCTGCAAATGTGTCTCTTCCCTCCCAACTCACGTTAATCTTCACACGAACTCGAACAAGCCGACGAGCTTCGCACATTCATCCTTCTCCTATTACAAGTTTCTTCCTGCCCTGCCTTTTTTTGAAAGAGGGAGTTTTTTATCTTAGTAATGGATTTAAAAGTCAAAATACAAAATCACATCGAAGAAGGGTAGGATTTACGTCTTTACACGTAACTATATTTTATTTTTTTTCAACTTAAACATGTAAATCAAACAACTTCTTAATAGGTCTATTGATTGCATTGCTAGAGTCAAAATCATATACACGCATACGAAATATTATAGCAGACAGAAAGAAGTAAAAAGAAACTATTTCTGTTTTAAAAGAAAAATATTCATTAGCGATTAGGTACCAGGTGACTTATGCTATAACTCAGTTTCAGTTCAATAATTTGTAGCTAAACGAACCCAGAAGATAGCTGTCATATATTTTCAGCCTTGTCAAAAAATTTGAACATATCACATTTTGAACTTTCTAGTATAATAATTTCTCCGTCTCGAAACTTTTTTTGTAAAAAACATAAATGTTGAGGACACATTTCTTCTATGAAAATATAAAAAGAGATGCCCTTTCGTTGTAGTTGTTAAAAGGGATAACAAACAGGGAACCGCAAGAAAAATAAGACACTCAGGATTCCAGGATAAGACAAAGGAAATTAAGGGCGGCTTCAGGAGAGCTCAGGTTGGCAAAATGCTGCTGGGCTGAGAGCCAGATTGAGCACACAGTCTGTTTTTGTAAAAATGCCCATGAGCTCCGCATCAGTTTGCTTTCTGTTTTCCCTTTTATAGTTTTAAAATATTAAAAACAGACAGAAAGAAGATCCAACTTCTTCTTAGACTGTGTGGCCCACAAAGTCTAAAATATTTACTCTGGTCCTTTACAGTTCTGCGGGAGGGGAAGTTGAAGGTGGTTTGTATTAGGGTGGCTAGATACATAAGGGAATTCGGATGATGGTGCATCATCGAGTCATCAAAAGTACTACTGAACAATTACAACAGGTTTGTCTGAGGCTTAAAATGATGAAACAGACAGGAGGAAAGAATATACTCCATATTATTTCTCAACTGCTTCTATTTCCCTTATTTTACAAAACCAATATATCAATGGACATACTCAACAATAGAGATACAACTAATATGGTTGCACTCCATAATCTCAGGATAGAGATAACAATTTTATAAATCTATTAAAGTATGAGAACACTATCAGTACTATAAAAGTCAGCATCAGATAAACTTTCTCTTAAATAATTTTCAATATTAAATTTTTAAGTAACTCGGCAGATGCATATTTTCCTTATTTTTTGGTGACTTGACTTAGAAAGTCCAAGCCATGACTCTAGAATATTTACATCATTAAGTAAAATTTCCAAGTAAAAATTTTCATCTTAAATAATGTGGACAAATGGTTTTGTTACGTTATTCTAGGATTTTACAAAATATAATTCACGTTTAGAAAAAAAGTGGGTTTTTTTAGCTCCAAATAATTAAAGGTTGCCTAAACTAATGTGTGTAAGTAGATTTAACTGTAAATATGTAAGGGAAGTCCTAATTATTGTACATTTTCATAATTCAATGTGAATTTCATACAGAGCAAAATTTCACCATTAAGAAAATAAACATTTTGTTCCTATTGCTGAGTGAATATTTGTAATTTCTACTGAAGACATTTCTAGATTTTTTTTGATCCTCTGAGCTTCGAGACTGGTGTCATTTGATCACAGTATCTCTTCTTGACTTCTCTGCATGACCCTACTTTTGCAGTAAATAATGTGTCCTTAGAAATAAGAGTTTTTTAAGGGAAACAAATATATATTCCAGGCCCATCCTAGGTCCAATTAGATATTGTCTTTTTAAAAGGCAAGTTACCGTGGAATAATTTAAATAGTGAAAAATCAGAGTCTTTGTACGCCTACCTCTGCCCAGTTTAAAAAGGGATCTAGGAGCAAAAGATGCCCCTGAATACCAATTCATTTTGTGTTGTTGTTAATCAGCAGTAGGCAAATATATGTTGACACAGATTGTAAGCAACTTATGTCACTAATTACTAAAAATGTCAAATCGTACATTTTTCATCCTTCCTAAGAGAATCTTCTTTTGTGAGTTTAAAGTGAGACCAGATGAATGACTTGCTGGCTAAAACCAGTCTTTTTCTTTAAAAAGCACTAATGATCCACCCTCTGCCCCCCGCCCCCTGGACATCGTCCCTCATGTGTGTTTGTCTTTATTGTCCCCACACGGAAACACGGAGTGACAGGGAATCCTGAAAGAAATATGATCAATGGATTTATGTGAGGGTATTTCCTGAGATTCTCATGTGGTCTTTTTGTGAGGGATTTGCATGTTTAACGACCATGGAACTCAACGCTTCTCAACTCTGGCACTATTAACGTTTGGAGTTTGCGAACTTCTTGTAGTGGGGGCCTTCCTGGGCACCCGAGGACGTTCAGCAGCCTCTCTGGCCTCTACCCCCTAGAGGCCTGTGCCACGGCCTCCCACCCCACCCAGTGTGACAACCGAAATTGTCTGTAGATGTTGCCAAGTGTTTTCTGGGTGGCAAAGTCACCCTTTTTGAGAACCACTGATGTAAATTCTGGAAGAGAAATTCTTTCTGGCGTTATTTACATCAGACTTTGCTTAACTCATTTTTTAATGGGTATCCAGACTTCATGCAGGCATTCAGAAATAGAAAAACACACAACAGTCTGTTTGACCTGTCCTAGTGGTGATTATACATGGTTTCCTTGGCATTTACATTGTTCTAATGGCCTAGAAAAGTAAGACTCCAGTCGTCTCCCGTGTAATCGTTAAGGATACTCTGTGCCAAGCCAGATTTCACATGCATTTCCATTCCATCCGTCCCAGCACTCACAGTTCCCGCAGTTACAAATTCCATTCCCTGCAAGAAAATACACGGGGGGGGATCATCATCATAGTGACCGAAAGGCACCAGGTGAAAAAACGTTCTTATCAACCACAGCTGCTCAGAATCGGAGCCATTCCATTCCACCTCTGCAGCCACCTTACTAGTATCATATTAAACAGCTCTGGGAAACCTGATCTTTCCAACGATTGCTGGCATCCACTTGGAGCCACCAGCTGGGTAGTTTCTATCAGTAGTGACCACCCTATCCCATTCCAGCTGGGTTTCGTCTCCGTCTCTATTTCCCCCGGCACTGGCTCAAGCACGTGTATTTTATAAGCAAGTCTCAGGACTGGATCACTGGGAGAGCAGCAGCGACCCCACAGCCACGGGCGGCGCACTGTGGCGGGTGCTGTCTGTCTTTGTCCCGAACGGGGGTGCGGAGCGAGCCGAGCGGGTCATACTGCACCTGTGCAAATGAGGCCATCGTGCTTGTCACAGTCCCTGTCGTCACAGTCACAGAGTTCTCCCGAAATATACCACTCTTCCGCGGAGCAAATGCACTTTCCACAGTGGCAAGAACCTGAAATCACAAAGGGCACGACTCGCTGTCACCACACAGCTAAAGGCTTCTGTCTAGAATAGGACGCCGTCAACGCACCGACAACAGGCTCCTCAAAACCCATCTTCCCAAGGTACATGTCTAGCGAAGAGCCTGTTGCTCAGAGGGGAGCTTTACTTGCTGCGATTCCTAAAGGTCATCCAGGAAAGGCTTCGTTATGGATCTAGACAGTTGCAATTAGACTTGAGCAAATGTTCCACGGCCCAGCCTGGTTGAAATGTCAGGAAGAGCAGAATGTGCTGATTCTTATAGACGGCCTTCCAAAAAGGTGTTCAAAAACAGATGTTTTTCTCTCTCCCTCTCTCTTTTTTTTCCTGAGTTGAATCATGTTTTAAAAGTGTCTGCTCTTTAAAGACCTGAATGGTAAGTTCTATTAAATAAGGATGCATTTTATAATTAAAATTACTACTAAATTATTGGGCTTCTACTTTTGGATTTTCTGAAAGGAGGGACACAACTGCATATTGGGTGGTTTGTCAGAGTGCTGCAAATGCACACACGACCACTCGTGGGCATCTGACTGACGGGATCTCGCCTTGGGGATCCCCTGCCACGATCAAGGACAGCTCTAATCTCCCTTCAAAAGCTGATCTTCTATGAGACTCTGGGTCTAACTGACTTTCTCATTACTTCACCCATTTCCCCTCTTTTTATTTCCTACCAGTAAGAAACTTCCACTTCTATTATTAAAAATATCTTGGTGTACTGAAAAACAATTTTATGAATGGTATATTTAAAAGGAGAGAAAACATACGAATTAACGGTCTCACAAAGAGAAGAAAGTTCTCTTGGTCTACCCATCCTTACATGATAGGCTCAAAAACCCTCCCATTGCAAAATTACTTCTATAGAGGCAGTAAAGACAACTTTAAAATTAAAAAAGAAACACACATAAAAAGGACTTCCCCTTCCTTCCATGTCCTTGGCTTGGCTGTTCCTTCCCAACGTGATTTCCTTTTACTAAATGAAGGCTATCACTAAATGTTTGAGGTCAAAAATCACCTTAAGAGAATGTGAAGTAGAAAAAAGTATTTTGATATATTTAACAAAATTCCAGACTTGCTAAGTTCAAAATGTATTGGAGGCGGGGGTGGGGTGGGTGGGGACCAATCATTAATTAGTGCCTCTGTGAAACACAGTGATTGACAAATGAGTCAGCAAGCTGGGAGATAAGAGTGGTTAGAGAAAGGAATCGATATTTGTCACAGATATCATGAAAGGATTCATATAATCGGGTCCCACGCCTCCGGCACTTTGTGGTATTTTATACGGAAACCGGCAAGTGCATTTAGCTACAAGAATCCCCAGTGGCCAAATTAATCGTGTGACACGCCTTGCTACACTCCTCACGGTAAGGGAGTAGTCAGAATTAGTGATAGGCTGACAACTGCGTTTACACTGATCGACTCCTTGCTGAACCACAGCACTATTTCATTTAGTCTTGACTGTTTTCCGAGGGTCCAGGATGATCCGCACGCCCTCGAGCACAAGCTAGACGACTCTTGCTTCCGATGAGTGACTGGCGGGCTGCGCAGGACCCAGGAGCTGAGCCTCCTGGTCAGTCCCTGGGGGATGGTGGCTCCTTCTTGGCTATCCGGGTAGAGAGCTTTCTCAGTTTAGAAGCGTATTTCTCTTAACTTCAAAGACTTTCTTTCGATTATCTTAGGCCCAGAAATGTTCAACGTACAACTACTCACTTAGCAGATGGTTAGCGATGTATCTACCACAAAGAAAACTTGGGGCGTTTTATTGACTTTTCATGGCAATTTCCTCAGAAGGTACCGCATTTAGTGCCCTCTCTCCACGACTAGAGGAAGATTAATTATTGGAAGAATCTGACTGGTTTTAGTTGTTTCTAAAATAGTGCCTCCCTTACACTGCAAAATGAGTTCCACAAAGCAGCAGAAGCAAAGGACTTTATGTGTCCATGATATTCGTGTATCACACCTAGGATATCTTTTTTTATTTTGTCACAATTCACGAAAAGCTCTCGCATTTCACATGTAAACTTATCCCCCGGCTCTGAAACTACTCTAATCTCTGCTCTAGTTTCTGAAACGCTTAGCTTCAGGCCATATCAACGTATTTTCCTAAAACGGATAGGCTCAGCCAAAGTGAATACGGTATACACGGACAGACCGTTTGACAAGTACATTCCAGTTCCCAAAGTCTACTAGTTACTGAAATACTCAGAATGAGAAATGCGGATTGATTTTTGTGTGTGCTGTGAAAACTAGCTTTTCTCGGGCAGCATTTTCCCCAGCTGTGTTGCTCCTTTCCTGTTTGTCAATTCCCAGTGTATGTTAGGGGTCGGGGATTCTTCGAGGGCTTGTGAATTAGCCTCGCATGTAATAACACAGTGGGATAGTTATGAGGACCTCTTATAGGCTTTGTCGTAGACTGCTCTGGCTGTTTCCATCGATAACCAGAGCTCAGACTGCCTGTCTCTGCAAAGGGGAAAATTGAGGGAGAGGATTCTGTCGGAGACACACAGGCCACATGACTGCCAAAAGGTGACAACTGTTTAGCTCAGCTGGCTGGGACCCACTCACACCCACGAGACCAGTCCAGCCATAGGGAGCAGCTGGCCCATTTTGGCAAGACCTCTCGGGTAGTAAGCTCAGGACGGCAACATCGCTAGCCCATTTATTTTCTTTCTCAGTATAACAGCCCCCAAGAAGGCTCTGATCTCCCTTCTGTGCTTTTTACTGGCTTCCATTCCTGGGGAACCAGCCGCATTTTCTCACGTGTCTTCAAATGGACTTAAGAAGGGGAAGGAAATGAGATTCTTCTGCCTTCTTCAAAGGCGAGAAAATGGAAGTACAGACAGGATAAGGGAATCGCCCAGGGCCACATGGGCCAGAAACGGCAGTTATCCCAAGATTTCAATCTGACTCACTCTGTTTTTCCATCTACCTTCCTACCCATCCATAATGCCCCTCACAGAAAAACCTCCATATAGTTTCAAAAAATGAGCTGTGTGTTCTCACAGCTCTGACGAGACAGCCACATCGGGGGGAAGCACCTAGAACACTGGGCTGAAGCTGGTTTTTGAAGTGTAGCTGGTACCGGTTCCCTTTCCTGGGGGTGGAGGACGAGCCGGGGTGGAGTGGAGGGGACGACAGGCGGGTGGGCATGCCGTGGGCGTGCGCACCGAGACCTCCGTGGCTGACGCGGGACTCAGCAAGTATCCTTGGGAGAGGTTAAGGAGACATCCAATGACACACAACTACAGTCATTGTCACACAACAGCAGCTTTAAGAGTATTACAGGTGAAGACCCGGATCTAGGTTGAAGTTATGATGGGAAAAAGGCTTTCGGGTACTCTCGGATCCAAATAAATAAATCCCCAAACAAACAGCCTACGAATTATATCACGTATTCCGCAAAGGTGGCTAAACTCGGGGGAGACCCGGCTCTAAGCTCCTCCCTCTGGCTCTTCACAGAAACAATCTGAGTCTAAGGGCAAGGCGCCTTCCTTAGCTGTCCCATTACTCAAGTCGGACTTTCTTTTTCGTTCAACAAGCCTGACAAAATGCTGCAACCTGACATCCCAGCAGGCACTTCTCGCTATTGTACTAACTACTTCATCTGTTATGAAGGTCACAAAAATGTATCTTGTTTTAAATTTTTCTGTGGAGTGATTTATTGTCCTGGCTATCAATTTGTAAAGAAATAAAACGCTCTTTCTTCATCGTCTCCTGAGGTGACAACTTTATTCACAGCTCAAGGGAAGCGCATGTTCCAGACTTGTCTTGCTGGTGGAAATGCTTAGCGGGTGGTTTGGGCCATCGCCTGGCGGCCATGTCACCTCAGGCTTACTGCTCATGCTCGTCCCACGTTCGGGGAAAGAGAAAAGCTCTAACTTCCTCTGTGATCATCAGGGTGAATGGTTTTCGTTGGTAAATTTGACAAAAAGTATACGGAATTCTGGCAAGTCCATGAGATCAAGAAATACACAGCCTTAGTCAAGGCCCCTCTATCTTGCCACCATGTTAGGAGACCGTTACTCCACTTCCTGGACTATTCCTGTGGCACCTGGGGTGGGGGTGGAGTGGCATCTTCCTTGGGGACAGGAATAAGGGTGGCACCCTCGTTCTCCTCCATACCCACAGTTTCATGATCTTGGTTTTAGCCCCTTTCTTCCTGTATAATCCAGCACGGAACTCTCCAGAACAGGAGGAGAGAAAGAAGCCACAGCCAGCTGCTGCCAACAGTAGAAAGGCCCGCCATCACCACTAACACCAGCCTCAAAAAGTGCAGCCTCCGGGCAGCTTTCACGTCTCTTCTGAGTTTAACGACTCTAAAACTCTCTACTCACTGAAGGATAAACCGCTTAGACAAATAGACTTTCAACCCTTCATTGATCTCTGGATATATTTCCATCACCCAAAGCAAACAATTTGAAAAGGCATTGACTAGAGAGAGATTTCCTTGTTCTGTTTTGTTTTGAAGAAATGCCTTTGGGTCAATATTTAGTCAACCTATTCTTCTTGCATTTTCTGCATTTATGATGCTGAAAAATAAAGACTCTCCTCAGGAAGTAGTGGCTTTAAAAAGAATGTTCATTTCTTCCAAAGAAACGACTCCTCTTCGTATGCAATTCAGTGTAGGAAATGACAGATTGGTATTTGCTATTTGGGTGAGCGTGGTTTTGTGCTTTCTGCCTATAACTGGGCATGACTTAGCCAAGGCCTGCTCGTGGACAGTGTTCATGATTCCGTAGTGCGTCTAGTAAATGTAAATACACACGCACACATGCACACACACATACGCACATTCCCAAAGTGGCTGATTTTTAAAGTAAACGAATATTAACGAGCACACTAATGTTTTAATGTGACTGGGAATCCTCATTCTGTAGAGTTTCTGTGAAAAGTTACTATCCTTATTCCAACGATAATGCCATTACGGAAAACCAACTAAAAAAATCTAAGCTTTAGGGCTCTGTGTTTGGAGCTGTACTCAGAAAAAATCTAATTCAGACAAGGTTAATCATTCTCACCCCTTGGTTATTTGCAGGACGCTGCCTTCTGGTCTGATAACATTTCTTTGTTTCCCCCTCTGCTTCCCCCTGGAAGGGTTAATTCCACTCCTACCTCCTTTCCTGTTTCCTTTGTTAATCTCCTCCTCCACAATTCCTTCCCCCTTGCTGGCTCTCCCAACAGAGCCTGAACCTAAAGCAAGTGTTTCCAGGCGCTGAGAGCCCCTGACAGACAGACTGGTGCTAGTTTCCTCTGGGAGCTGGAATGAGAACTAAGAGAGCAAACAGGGAACAGGGTGGTTTCTTTAAACTCATTGGATCGCCACCCGACGGCTACCATCGCGCAGGCTGCGGGCATGCCTCCTTGGCAGAGCCCGGGAAACACAAAGTCTCAAACACGGCATTCCTGGAAACCAAGGACCAGCACAGTCGTCTGCTGAAATGGAGCAGGTTTCAATTTTCCGCCTTCCTCCCGGCATCACCTGGGGTCACAGCCTTCCATCGGATTTTATCTTTGCAGTTAAGCCACGAAGCTTCTCTGAGTCTGATGGCAGCGGCCTTTGGCGGTAGGTAAGGGAACGGCCACTGCGTAGCGGCTTCTGAAGCCTCCTTCCTCCCTCCCCGGCCATTCACTTGGCTTCACTGTATGATATTTAACATGCTAATCGGGACCCAGGGTAGGTGTTGGAGGGTAAACAGTGCAGTTTCACCTCCAGCTGTGCCTTGTCTGGAAAGGGGAGGGGGGCCGTCTGTTGGGCAAGGAGGCGTCCGTGCTGAAGAAGAGGGTCTGGACACTGTGTACCCTCTAGTTTCATGAAGCGTGGCTCCCGAATGTTACCGAGATTCTGGTGAGCTTCCAGAGCCTTCCTGGGGTTTTCCTAGGCATTTGCCAGGAGGAATGTGACACCCTCCTAGATGAGCCCATATGCGCCATGAGAACAGGATTTTAAAGTCCCTTCAAGAATTCACACAGAAACATCCACATCAAGGTGCCTGAAATTTAATCTGTCAGTGTTCTTTCTCAGAAAAACAAAAATCTGTTCTGCTTTTTTGGGGGCAGGATTGCTATTCTTCTAGAATTTATTTCTGTAGTAAATGTTTGATTGGGATGGTGGCTCCTATTCAATCAACTGGTGACTTATAAATACATTGCAGCCTCCCTTTTTTGTTATATATTAGGTTACACATGTTGGGTTGGAAAATGGGTGATTTCTAGGCCAAAGAAAATGACACCAGAACTTTGAGACCCATAGACTCTTCCTTTCCTTTTTTTATGAAACAAAATATTTAGTTTCCCTTTAGGTCCTTCTCCCACCGTCACCCTCCCCTCCCCCCCCACACCCATCTACATCATCCAGACAGTTCAGAAACTTGGGATCACTTTTCTGCAGTTCTGGGCTGCGCTATTCTCACAGGTGAATTCAACAATTACCCTTCTGCCTTGCGGGGGGGGGGGGGTCCATTCCCAGCCCACTATGTTGTCTTTTCTTTTTCATACAATTATTAACTACACGTCACTCAGCCGTGGTGATGGCAGAGGACCTTTCCGCAGGAAGTCCTTCCCACGCATTCCGTTGTCTCCGCCCCTCCTGCTCCGTGTGGTTGACTCGCAAGCCTGAGGTCTGGTAAAGCAGGGGGCGGCGTGGTGTTCGTCCCTGCAAGGGGCCGCCTGCGGAAGGTCGTACGAGCTGCCGCACGAACCGCGTGTCCGAACAGGGCCCAGGTCCAAGCTGCGGCGGGGACACTCACCCTTCCCCGAGCACAGGATGCCGTCCGCCGATTCACACAAGCTCTTGCTTTGTTCCTCCGTCAGGTTACACTTCCGCGGGTGCTGGCACAGCTGCCCGAACCAGCCTCTGTCACACACGCAGCGACCGCAGGAGCACGTCCCGTGACCTGCGAAGCAATCGCGGGGGGCGGGGGGGGGGGGGGTGAGAGGGGAGACGGGTAAATACCAGCGGAGTTTTATCATCCTTCCGGGGTACAAGCCACTTCCTCATTTGCATTTTTATCAGCACGGAGTCTTAGCGCCTTCCTCGTGGCGCACGCGGGGGCCATCCGGCCCAGCTTGCAAGGCTAGTCCCGTTCCCTTGGCTTGCTGAATTCATTGACTGCCCTCCTATTGCTTACTAATAAAAAATAAAAGGTTAACTTCCATAGGAATGGCATTAGGTTACTTTATCTGCATACCCTCCCCTTAACAAGAACAGATGTAATGAGGTCGCTTTAGTGTACAGATGTTAACAACAGCATAAGGCTTGGATGCATGTCTTTGACTTTGTTTTCCCCTTTTGTGTTTGTCATTGGCCTCTCGTCCTGGGGAATATCTATTTTTTGGTGTATATATCACACTGTATTTGTGACAGTCGCACACCAGCATAAAGTCCCTCCAATGGCTTACCACCAACATCCCATTACGTTGTCTCATCTTCCACTTTAATTTCTTATGTTCAACCAATGCTTCCTTCTTTTACCTGTATGTACATTACCTCACAACCAGATCTCTTCAAGCAGAACAACCAAAAAACTATTTGTTGGGTAAAATTTTACTGCTGATGAGCAGAGCAATTTGCTAGGCACCAGGGAACACAAAATCCAGCATGGCAGACATGATAGGTAGCTTTAACTGATGCATAATTTAAAGGTAAACCGTTGGCATTCATGGGCTTTCTTCTTGAGAAGTTTCTCCTAGAGTGGTTTTCATGACCCGGGACCCTCCTCCTTCCAACACTTCTCCTGTGTCTGTTTTTCTACTTTTTTTTCCTGACCCGATTAATGCGAGTGTCTCCTGACTGTCTATTCTTAATCTTCTTGTATCTCTCCATAATCTCTCTTTTGAAAAATTCATAAATCACAGGCTTTCAGGTAACGGCAATGATCACAGGACTGTATCACCAGCCTCTCAACGCCTCCTAACGTCCACTCCCGGGACTGCACACTTCGTATCCTACTGTCGCCCAAACTGGCTCTTCTAGACCTGCATCTACAGTTGTCCTCACAGCTGCTCTTCGGCAGTGTCCGTTTCTTCTACTGGTGCAACTAGCCTTCCAGGCACCCAGTTCAAACTCTTTTGAGTCATATTTGAATCTCTTATACCCCTCTTCTAAAGAGTTGCCAGGACCTGTTGAAACTACCTCCAAAATGTCCCCCCGTGTCACCATCATCAATCTTTGAGACCTTCTAGCAAGTCTTTCTCCAACAGTTGTGCTCACCACTTCCCATAGCACGACTCCACTCACATAGAGCCTTGATCGCCAGCCCTGTAAGGCTCCCTAATGCTTACGGGATGAAGTTCACCTACTTAGCCTCGCTTACATTTTAGGTTCCTGAAATACACTTTTCCAACCTCAATCCCTCTCTTCCCTTCTTCCCTTTCAGATACTCCTTGACTTAAACTGATCTAGTCATTGTTCTGCGTACATTTCCCCAGCTTTTCTGACTTCATGCCTTTGCTGAGATAGAAATCCACGCTCCCTACCCTATGTAGCCTGGTCCTGATAATTTTCAAAGCTCAGGGAAAGTGACTACACTTCTGTGAAGATTTTTCTAATATCCCCAAGTGAAGTTCATCCTCTCCTCCTCTGAATTCCTATGCTACCTTATTTTCCACCTCTGTTGGGGAAATTTGTCTTGCACTTTGTGGCATCTAGTTATGTATCAAAGAAACCCATTACTTGACGGTGAATTCCCTGACAGTAGGAATCAGCGCCAAGCACACCGCCTTAGACATAGTGGGTCCTCAAAATAATCCCTGTAGGTTGAAATGTTTTTTAAGATTTTATTTATTTATTTGACAGAAAGAGAGAGCACAAGCAGGGGGAGCAGCAGGCAGAGGGAGAGTGAGAGGGAGAAGCAGGCTTCCAGCTGACAGGGAGCCTGATGTGGGGTTTGATTCCAGGACCCTGGGATCATGACATGAGCCGAAGGCAGCCAATTAACCAACTGAGCCACCCAGGTGCCCGTGAAAATTTTTTTTTTTTTTTTAACAAAATCTCCTTTTCATTTTTCACCCACAGATCCCAGCTGAGAACCGTAAGCTGAATCCAGGGCATGTCTATAGGTCATCTGGTTAATGCGCTGTCACTGAAGGGAAATGGACAATTCTTGGATGGCTGTTTTATTTTTGCATTCGGTACGGTGGAGGGAAGCTAGAGAATCAGTGCCCCCTAAGAGCTACTTACACAAAAAATAGTTATTAAATTGACTATATCTTGACTTCCCCAATAAAACAAAAGTCCACTTAAAGTGAGGTCTATTTAAGATGTTTAAAAAAATGGCCCATCTTTGGAGACAGATAGTCTGGGGTACAAAAATAAGAACGAGCTTCTATGCACCAGTGACACCCAGCTCAGGACTTTTCAAATGTTCACGTTTCTTACTGACCCTGGGCTAGTGAGAATTTCCATCAATTTGACATAATTGGAATCATTTAATCTCTACTGCAGAAAAAGCCATTCTCCCTTTAACTTAGGATATCACTGAGAATAACTAAATGGTTTCTCACAGCAAGTAATTTAATATAAAATTTATATTCGAGGAAATAGGAGATTGTTTTTCATTTATTAGCTCATTCGTCACATCCTTCCACAGAATTAGGTTGGCATCTAGCCCAGGCAATGGTCAAAATGCATTGGTATTTATTGTTTTTCTTTGCCATTGGCATGGCTTTTCTTTACTTCAAGTTTTTTAAAAAGCTTTTGATACAATCTTTTTAAAATAAACTTTAGCGATGTAGGCATCCATTCGAGAAACTATTTATCGTGCACCTGGTATCTTACTGGCTCTCCTGTCATGGTTCTTAGCGTCCACGAAGGTACAAAACAAGGACGCGAATACACTTGAGCTGTGGGAGAACTAAAGAGGGCACTAGTATATTCAACAATGAGAACAATGTTAACTGGAGTAGTCCGAGAAGAGCTCCACGACACTCAAGGGCTAAGAAGAAGCCAAGATAGCCAGTGTTCTAGGAAAGCTAATGAAAAGTTCTTGGAATAAGAAAGAGCTTGGCATCTTACGGGCACTGAAAAAAGGTCAGCGTGTTCAAAGAAAATGGAGTAAAAAAAAAAAAAAGGAATAAATAACAAAGCCAGAGAAACATGCAGGAGTGAGAACATAGGAAATTGTCTATTCTTGGTAAGGAGTTTCAGTTTTATTCTAAGAAGAATGGGAAATTATAGAAGGGTGTTACGCAAGAGAGTGAGAGGATATGACTTACGATTTGCAAATCCAGCTTGGCAGCTGGGTGGGAGAGATTAAGGTGTGTTGGGAGGCACTGAGTATGGGGAAAGGGAGAGCGTTGCAGTCGTCCAAGTGGGAGGTGATAGAGGTAGGGGCACAAATGAGGAGAGTAGACGGGGGGGGGGGGGCTGCCTATAGGACTTGGCGTTGGATTGGATGTGGTGAGTGAGAAAGGAAGGACTAGTTTTCTAGCTAGGAAAATATAAGTAATGATGCCATTTGTTAGATATGGAAGCTGCGGGAGGGCACAGCTAAGAGCAGAAAATCAACTCTGCTCCAAATCTCGTGCATCTGAGATGCTCTTAAGACAACCGAGTAGACAGGCCACGTGAGCAGGTGACCCAGTCTGGTGCTCACAGGTTAGGGCTAGGTTATACATGCTGGAATTTCCAAAAATAGATAGCACTTGGAGCACTTGGAAGTGAATGAGCCCAGCTAGGGAGAAATAAATCTTGGGGAGCTCCAATATCTAGGGCTCGGGTAGAAGAGGAGAAGATGGACAGGTAGGAACATCTAGTAAAGAAGGAAGAAAATGAGACAATTTTATAAAATGACAAGGGAGGCTATTCCATAAAGGCGGCCTACTGAGTAGAATCTTCCTGAAAATTGGAGTTAAAAAGAAAAAAAAGAGAGAGACCATAAGAGTAGTTTCAGTTAGGGACGCCTGGGTGGCTCAGTCAGTTAAGCACCGGCCTTCGGATCAGGTCATGATCCCAGGGTCCTGGGATCGAGTTGTGCATTGGGCTCCTTGCTCAGTGGGGAGCCTGTTTCTCCCTCTGCCTGCCACACCCTCTGCTTGTGCTCTCTCTCTGGCAAATAAATAAATAAAATCTTAAAAGACATTTTTAAAAAAGAGTAATTTCAGTCAGCTTTTGCCAGACCAACTCTACTATGCTGTCACTTAGGCCTGTGAATGCAGCACCCAGTGCTGCCTATGAATGCCACCCAGTGCTGGCCTATGAATGCCACCCAGTGCTGGCCTATGAATGCCACCCAGTGCTGGCCTATGAATGCCACCCAGGGGTGCCAGACTTATTGGAGCCTAATGCATATATACCATTTGGCGAGAACGTGTCTGCTGGGTGCAGAAGCCATAGCAATAAGTTATCTTCATATAATGAGTGTATCACAGATCATTCTAGAATGAACCTTGGAAAGATCCAGCCCAACGAACCATCTGAAGTACACTAAATTGGCCTTCACTTGACTTCCCAGGTCTTCTCACCGGTGAGTAATTTTCCATTTGATTTTCACTTCCAGAGCCACTCACGTCTCCCAGATACTTAGCTCCTTGCATCTGGTGTCCCCGTCCTCGCTCTTTCTTCCTATTCTCTTCCCCTCCCCCACACCATAATATTCACCAAGGACGCTCCAGACCTGTGTTGCCCAATATATACTAGTCACTAGTCACACATGTTATCTGAATGTATTAAAATTAAGTAAAATTTTAAGTGCAGTGTCTCAGGTGCCCCGGTCACATTTCAAGTGCCCGATAGCCACGTGGGGTCAGTGGCTCCTGAGTAAAATGAAGCAGATCCAGAACATTCCCGTTATCTTTGAAAATTCTACTGGACAGGGCTGCTCTAGACAAAGACCATTTTCAATGAAATTCACTGGCTCTGAGACATATTTCTTTAAAACACTGCAATGATGTTTCTCAACTAGGAAACTGACCCATGAATGGATCTAATTGTCTCAGACACTACATATCGCCTGCCCAATATTCTTTTCTGCTTGTTAATATTGGGGGGGGGCACTCATTTTTTTCAGGGAGGTGATAATATGCCCATCTGAAAATGTTTGATTACCCAGGCTCCTTTGGATCTAAGACACAGCTCTAACAAATGAAGTACAAGAGAAAATCTTTTGGGTGAGGTTTCCAGGAAAACTGCTATCCTCCAAAGAAAATGAGACACACTCGGCCAGCATGTGTCCTTTGCTCTTTGCCCTTTTCTCTCCCCTTTTTTCTATCCTAGGAGATAGATATACTAGAGGCTTTCTAGGACCACGACAATAAA
Organism: Potos flavus; assembly: GCA_028534135.1. Classification (NCBI taxonomy): domain Eukaryota; kingdom Metazoa; phylum Chordata; class Mammalia; order Carnivora; family Procyonidae; genus Potos; species Potos flavus. The sequence continues at coordinate 8,218,870 of CM052883.1, forward strand.
AGTCATGCCAGAAGGGCGGAAGTGAAGACAGCGGTATACAGGACATTGATGGCTGATGGGTAGTCCCCTCACCATCCATCCCTCGAGTGACAACCTGCAGATATATTTCTGTGATTTACCTACAGTCCTGACTGGTACACTTAGGAACTCAGAAGAGAGGTTGGTGATGTAATCTGGAGACAATCCCCTGCTACCCAAGCTAAGAGAGGCTTCGCTTGAGTCAGTGGTTGGAGACCTTTGTCAGTGTGAGCGATGCAGCAGCACCTGGGGGGTCACTATCCGCATATCCTCAGGCTGCATGTTCTCCTTCAATTTGCAGCTATGAACTAAAGAACTCCCAGAAGAAATGTGAGCTGATTGTGTAATTAAGAGGTGGCTCTTCATTATCCCTTCTTGTTTCTTCAATTGGACCCAGGGGCAGCGGCTATTCCAGGAACACAGGGGAAAGAAGAACAGCAATAAGCAGGCCATTTCTTATTCCTATCCCGGGTAAATGGAGGACAGGAGGGAGGTCTCCGATTAAGTTCCTATTAGCCTAAAACAATTAAACACACATGAGCCATCATGTGGATGTATTTTCTTCATGAAACCTTAAAATCGTATACCACTAAAAAGTGAGTGATTCTTAGGGATTATCCCTCTGGACAGAGCATGTTTTTTTCAGTAGTGACTTATTTCATTAAAAAAATCCACACACTTCCGGATCAATTACAATTTTCATTGTTAATAAAGATGTCTTGAGAAGGTCTGCATGTGTCTACGATCATTGCATGTGACTCCCCAATAACTTAATTAAAGTAAGAAGGTTCTTACCTCATACTGATTTTCTGTTTGCCAGTTATTTTCATGACTCATTTTCAGGTCATAATATTGGTGTAATCAAACCTGAACTGCTTAGAATTACGTAATTACTTACATTCACCTTGAGATACAATTGCCAAGTTACCCCCACCTACCGGAACTGGTTTAATCATCTTCGGTGTTACTCTTAGGAGGGGATAAGCGGGGCTGGTTCTTATTTCTCATGTGCCTGCTGATTTGGTAGGCTTATGGATGCGTTTGGTTTTACTCAGTCCTTGATTGCTAAAATACTCAGGCATTCCCTGCGTGGCTCTCTGGCCACTGGTGTGAAAGACCACGCAAACTATGGCTCCGTGTCTGGTGGAGAATGGAGAAAATGACCCACATTAGTGACTCTCAGTTTTGTTCGCCTCTGAAGCCACACCAGACGGAGGATATGAATGAGTGTCACACACTCATACTAGTAAGATTTGTTAACCCCTGGCTGCCACGTGAGGGGGAGACTAAATGCTTTCTACCCAGAGCTGGCACTCCTCCTGGACACAGAACCGATGATTCATGTGATGCCAACTTCCTTCCAAACACTCCACAGCTAATGCTTTAAGATATCCAAGACAGATGCATTGTTTTGTCCTCTTCCGAAGACAGACATTTCAATCTTTTGCTTCCCATTACGTGTGGAGGGCGTGCATGGATGCCTACTTGGCCCGCAGTCACAGGCACGTTTCATTCCTTAAGTCTCCTTCTCACCATAAAGGAAGTTGGTGGGCATTATGATCCTTTCCATACACATGGGTGTACCAAGGCAGACACCAAAGAACCAGTGTAAGTTACTACAGCTGGTAGAAAATGGAGCCAGAATCCAAACCCCGGTCTGTCGGAGCAGGAGGTTCCCATTCATCTTGCTGTGTGGCTCTGCTCACTCAGCTTACAAGAAAATGACTTCTACTTAAGTGAGACTTCTACTCACTTAAATCTTCTCCAAAAGAATGCAACAGAGTGCGTACACACACGCACACACACCATAGAATGCAGATTTTCTCTAGACAAAATATCAAAATCCCCACAGAAGATTCATAAACCAAGATTTTAAAAAAAGTTCTATCCCTCAAAAAAATGTAGGAAAAAATACAACAAAATATCATCGGACATTATTTCTGAATGATAGATTTATAAGGGATTTTTATTTTGCCCTTTATATTTTTCATTATATTTTTAGTTGTTTTAATGTTAAAAAATTTTTAAAAATGTAAAATATTTTATAATGTCCAAACACCTAAAGATGAGCAAAATAAAATAGGTGAAGTGAAGTAATGTACATTATAAATGATAAATGAACAGTGTGAAAAAAAATCCTTCCCAAGGATGGATTCGAGAGTCGCTGAGAAAGAGCTCTGATGTAAGAAAATGAAACAAATACATTCCTTCAACATAGCAAATATTTTTTCATCTCTGTGCCTTTGCTTAGCCCTCCCAGACCCAAAATTATCTTCACACCCAAGCTCCACACATCTAAATATTAGCTGCTCAAGATTCAGGTCAAATGTTCATTCCCACTTGAAGAATTCTCTGATTCCAAACTAGGATCTCTGTCTCTGTCTCTCTTTTTTTTCTCTGTCCCTTCCTCCCCTTATTTGTGGCTCTGTTAATTTTCAATTTATTCAAAGGAAAAAAAACTTCTTGAGATTAACCTAAGTTTGAAGATACAATAATGGGGGAAGGGGGGCTCTTGTTGTGCCCACGAGAAGGGTACAGATCTGAAGAAAAGAGACATGAGGACACTTACAGTGAAATGGTGTGATAGTATGATGAAGGCATTGCAGTATGGAGGAAGTATAGACGAATTTCAGAAAGGCCACCTAAAGGTAACGCCATCACCAACACATCCAAGTTTTCCCATCTGTCCTGTCCTCTGCCTAGCTGAACCGCCTTCACTCTCACCAGAACTGCTCTCCTAACATCCATATTCACCCACCAGCCTCACCAACACACTCCTCCCAGCAATGCCTACTTCACCCCACAGCCAGAGGTATATTTTCACTATAGGGATCACATTATTGCCTTGTGTAAACCCCTTCTGTGGCTTCCGACCGTCCCTTGAGTAAAACCTCAAATCACTAACATGGTTTTTAAAACATGTCACACCCTTTTCCTGTTTGCTTTCCAATCTCCAACCATCCGGGGTTTCTGGTTCTCAAAGGTTCTTGGACTATGCCACTGTGGCTTTCCCACAGATGCCTCACACACACCGTTCTCTGGGACTGCTGTGTCACACCCACCCCCGCACCCAGCTGAGTTCTGCGCATCCCATTACCACCAAGTATGGCGGGCGTCACGTTCAGCTGATCAATACGTGCAAAGTGCATACTATGCATCACAGAGTGTTACCCAGATATGGAGGCATCGGAGTCTAGGTTAAACCCCCCGATGACGTATGTTCCCACTGAATTAGTGGTTCTCCTTTCACCACATTCGGCTCAATGTCATTCCTTTGTCAACGTCTGCCCTTCCACCGGGACTGTAAGCTCCAGTAGATTCCCCACCGAATCCCCAGTGCCAACATAGTAGAGGCTCAATAAATATTTGCTGAATTAATGAAGAAATAAACGATAACTTCAGATTCAACCACACAGAAGCTGAAAGAATTTCTATGTGAAAATATTGAATCAGAATTTGAAAAAAAAAGAGTCTGGAACTAAGGAGAACGGAGCTAAGAAATCCTCTTGAGAGACTGACCTGAAGACCAATGTGGGAGAGGCTGGGATGGGACGAGGACAACAAATAGCAGAAAGACATCCAGAAGCCATTTCAAGGGAAATACTAAGGTTTATGGGTAGGCTCAGGAAGAGGAGCAAGGAAAAGAAATGAAATAGTTATAAGAGAAGTGGGAGAAGAAACGGGTGGGACCGGTATTTCTGAGGCCCAGAGGGGAGACCACTGCATGGGGGTTTCAGAGTAACAACAACCCCTGGGTTTTATTGGGTCGTTCGGAACGAGAACTGAAAATCACCCAGGATTTGGGCAAGCAGGATTTATCAGTAACCTCAGGGAGAGTCAGTTATGTGAAATGGCTGGAAGGTAGAGCAAGTTTCCACAGGTTTAACACTGAACCAAGAGGAATGCTGTAAGAAAACAGGTCAGAGAGAATGGCATCGAGGAGATGAAAAGTATTGAAGGCCCAAGCAGGGCTTTACATGGAATAAATATGCAATGAGTATTTGCTGATTTAATTATTATTATGTGCTATGATAAGGTATTACTCAATAAGAAGAGGGGTTTTCTTATGATAAGGGATATTCTTAGATACACAGAAATACGGAAACGTTGGCAATGCCTACTGTGGCTTGAGGAACCCCCCTGGCTGGTGTATCTTCTTAATCGTGCTCTCCCATGCTTGGGGGAAACCTACGAGAAGATCCCCCACAGAATGTGCACTGCGGAGTAAGAACCACTAAAAATACTTCTGAGAAGCACAGCGGCCACTTGGATTTGGTAGCTCGCTGTCAAGTGTGAGGAGAAGACTGCTTTATGCAAAAAGTAAACAGGAGAAAACACTCATTCCATCTAAAACTGAACACCAGAAAGCCACAGTTCTGAAGAATAAACTGTTGTTACAAAAGGAATTAATAAGCAAACATGGAACCCCGCTCTACATCCCATAGAATTTACAGTAGTCCATAGCGTAAAATTCTGCCTTTGTTACGTCTGGCACTCTCTTTATATGTATACAAACCAGTAATAATAACATCTACGTGTGTCTACATATGTATGTCATATATATGTACGTCATATGTGTATGATACTTATATGCTGGGTACTTTATATGCATTAACTCATCTACTCTTACAATACCCTATAAGAGAGGTATATTATGACTATCATTTTACAGGTGAGAAATGGAGGTTATGCAAATTATCTCAAAGACTATTAGTAACTGGCAGAGCAGGGTTGGGGGGAACCTCCCATCTGCAGTCTTAACGACTGTACTATATTACCACTTACATTTCTAAGTATTAAAGTAGATTTACATAACGGCTCATGGAGGAACTTGTGAACTCATCATTTGGCTTAGTATGTTGTATACTTTAATCTTCACGTTACTATAGATTCAAGCATGTTAATTAATGGTATGTCTCTTACATTTTCTTTCTAGAGAACAGTTGAGACATAGATAAAATTCAAGGCTGTAATAACCAAGGCTCGAGGAATTCCTCCCTTGAAGTAGTGCTCAGAAAAGAAACAAATTAAAATCACAGTACCTTTATTAGCTGGCCTAAAGAAATCCCACTCTGAGCCCAAGTGCAAAGCTATGGTGGGAGGGAATGTTCCCAGGGAGAACATGAATTACAGCTGATTCCCATTATTTGCTAATTCCGTATTTGAGAATTTGCTTACTCGCTAAAATGTATTTCTAATCCTGAAATCAATACTCATTAAAGTTCTCCAGCTCATTGGGGCATATAGGCTGAATGGGTCACGTTCCCAGCTAAGGTCCAAGAAGATCCCCCTGTCTCTTGTTTCAGCTCTCACCCTGTAAACAAGTGCCCTTTCTGTGGTATGTTTAGTGCCCTGCTTTTCACATTTTTGTGCTATTTACTGATGATTTTGGTGTTTGAGATGGCTCCTAAGTAGAGTGCCGAAGTGCTACCTTGGGTACCTGAGTGCAAAAAGGCTGTCTTGTGCCTTACGGAGAAATCATCTGCTACATAGTCTCCATAAAGGTGTGGGTTATGGGGCCGCTGGCCGTGAGTTCGATATTAACAAATCAACTCTGTATGACACGAGGTGTCTTTAGACAGAAACATACAAAATACAAGGGCATGTATTGATCTGTTAATGAAAATCCTCTGAGTAGAGGCAGAAACATGGTCCCATATTTCTCTTAGGAACAATGATTTGCTAATTCAGTGTTCACAGCAACTTCGTAGACTGAAATCACCAAGAAGAAGAAGAAGAATAGAGAGTGTCTTGTTGAGGAATACTAAACAGAGTGCGTGCGTGGACGGTACGTTCTATGTGGCTTTTCTAGCTGTACGTTACTTGGGATAAATGTGAGTAGGCCATTGATGGGGGGATATCTCTCCCTCTCCCTCCCGGAACTCTCCATCCCTCCCCAAGCAATAGGAATGACCATCAGGAGTAAAGATTCACAAGTAAATGACAAGAAAAGCAAAAAATACTGACTAGAATCTGTAAAGATGCGTGCCTCAGCCCTAGTGAGGAACAGGGGGCAGGACGTCATGGTCGGCCCTGTCACCCGGGTTGGTCAGCTCAGGGAGCTCTGATGAATCAGAAGGGGGTAAGAGAAACAAACCATCGTCACCTACAGACAATCTTTTAAAATACTAGTATCATCCTAACCCCAAATCTCTCAAGGACATTATTCAACTATTAAAGTGGAATTATGTAGAACGTAAGATATTTTTTTTAGGAAAATTTCCAAGACTTTTTCCCTTTACACACTTGAAAAGTATTCAGAGATCTTTGATCAATAAAATCTTTTTAATAAAATTCAGAATATGAAATTAAATGCATAGGTAATTTTCTTTTTTTAGAGTTGGTTGCTAAGATTTAAGAAAGAGCACCAGGGGAATGCATCCGAGTATAGTGAATAGAGATGCTCTGCATATCTGGCTGCTATGGGTCTGCTGCTGGCAGGGCTGGGCCTTTCCTCGAGCACACAGGAGCAGGAGCAACGTTCTCCCCAAACTTGAAATGATAATTAAGTTCCATGATACCATCTCTATTCGGTAAGATCAACCCCCTAAGAATTAATTTCTCACTGTGTGAGCAACGATCTCCCCAATCATAAGCAAGGCTACAGAATACAGACACGTCTGCATGTCTACAACTATCCTGTAATCTACTGTGTTACATCCTAAGGAAAGGCTGGACTGGATGGTTGGCAAAATCTAGTCAGTATTAAAGAGTAGGACTGCGCTGGTGTGTCTGCTGCACCATCCAGAGAAGATACTCGGATCAGCGGGCGTGAGAGTTGTAATCCTTTGCCAGATGACATCGTGCCCACCAATGCCGTCCTTACTGTTTTGGGGACTTCCACCTGGCGCCACCTGGAGTTCTCGGCCCCAAGGTCTTGGCCAGCCAGAGAAGCCCGCTCTGAAATCACGTGTGTACCGTTGAGGCACGCTGGGTGTGGCGGGGAGCTGATGTCTCCTACGAGCAGTCCTCGAGCAATGACTGATGGATAAATAAGAATTGTGTGCTTTCCCCGGGCTCCCAGAGCGCCATCTCCCGTCCTCGGATCAAGGTCCAGCTGAGCATAGCAGTGACGGGATTGATGACACGATCGTAACCGATGCCTCCACTTTCCCACTCTCCTACCAAAATCTCCTTCACCTTTCCAATAAATTACTTGCATTCAAATCCTTATCTCGGAATCTTACTTCCTACAGCGTTTCTCTACAAAGGGTTCTCGTCTTTGGTACAATTGTATTTTTCACTGTATATCAAATAACTGGATTTCTGCTTTGTACATTGGTCTTTTATTAGTTTGACTAGTGGAAAGCAGTTCCCCCTGGGGCACAAGAATTCTGGGTAGATGGACAAAACACAGAGTGTAGACAAGCAAGGTCAAGAACTAGCCTAAAAAAAATCATTACTTGGTGAGATAGTCTCTCGCTTACCTAGTAAATGTTTGATCTCATCTAGCACCGAGCTATGCAGACATGTTGTCATGTTTGAGTTCCTCCCCCAGGTCGGAGAAAGAGAGAGAGATTCACTGGGGGAAGGGTTTATCTAATTCAATGGGGATGTAGATATAACAGGTTTCTAGAGTATCAACCCTTTCAACCAAGTTACCAAGGCAGATGGGCAAGGAGACCAGGCGGGTTTGGGGTATCACTGTAAGAATTAAATGAGTTGGTAAACATAAAGGCACTTAATGGGAAAAAAAAAAAAAAAGAGAGAGAGAGAGTGAGAGAGACTATAATCTACTTAGATATTTCTGGTAAATACCACTGAAGAAAAAATCCAAGCCAAAAAGAATATTGACAAAAAGTCAGAACAGTTTGATGTCACCCTGGGGAAAACCGTGGTACCGAGAAAGATCTATGAACCGAACATCAGAGCTCAAAGCCTGGGTCTGCCACTTTTTAGTCTGGAGACATGAATGTCTGTTTCCTCAGTGACCTGGAGAAAGCAGGAGCAATCTCTCCGGGCTGCGGGAGACAGCCAGCCGGCAAAACACCTATTAAAAAAAAGCCGAGGGGGAGGTCTTTTCCTTCGGTTCCCGGAGAAAGGAAAGCAGCAAGCATGTTTGCTCACATGGCCAGCGCTTTATAGTTGGATAGAGAGAGGACAGACAGACATGCATGGGTGTGAGACAGCCTTCCCTAAGTTGGAGGTGCATTTTGATTTTTTCCCAATAACAGGCCCCAATTACATGACGATCATTATCCGAAGAGAGAGAGTGTTTTAGTGAGTAAGCCTGCACACCCAGTTCACCGGGACTGCCCCGGAGAGCGGCACGGGGCTGCGGTCGGCGCGCATCCCCGTGGCCACAGGAAGTCTCGCAGGACTGAAACAGGAGAGTGATGGCCACCCGGCCCCTCGGCTGCACGGGGCTCGTCCACACTGTGACATTGAGCCCCAGGACTCCGTGCCGCCTGGCCTCGTTCTGTCTCCATCTCCCTCTGCAGTTTGTTTGTTTACCGTCATGCAGCTCCCGTCGGGTCCCTGGGCCAGCATGGAAACAGAGGGTGTGTGTGTGTGTGTGTGTGTGTGTGTGTGTGTGTGTGTGTGTGTGTGTGTGTGTGTGTGTGTGTGTGTCTGGGCCAGCATGGAAACGGAGGTAGGGGTGTGTGTGTGTGTGTGTGTGTGTGTGTTTTTGTAAGTAAACTTTCAGTGTAATCGTACTGCTTTTTTTTTTCCACGTTGGTAGGTAATACCTCCTTCCCCCACCAGTTTTTATTAACAGAACAATAAACATCATTTTCAACCGATCGGGTGCAGCGAAACCTGTCCCTACCTTCACAGGACCTGGTGTGATCGCAGCGACCTTCTGTGGCTGGCATATGGTGTATTTTCCCGCAGCCCGAAACCAAGCGCCCAAGAAGATACAGATCATTGTAAACCGAATTATATAATGCTTTTAGGTCTAATTGTATATTGCTTTAAGTTTATCTTCTTTTTAACAGAGTTTCCTCTTTTTTTTTTATTTTACTTATTTATTTATTTGAGAGGAGCGGGAGAGAGAGTGTATGAGCAGGAGGAAGGGCAGAGAAAGAGAGAGAGAATCCCAAGCAGACTCCCCGAGCGCAAAGCCCAACACAGGACTCGATCTCAGGACCCTGAGATCATGAGCTGAAACCAAAGAAGAAAAGAAGAAAGGAAGAAGGGAAGGAAGGGAAGGAAGGTAGGGAGGAAGAGAAAGAAAGAAGAAGGAAGGAAGGAAGGGAGGAAGGAAAGAAGGAAGGAAGGAAGGAAGGAAGGAAGGAAGGAAGGAAGGAAGGAAGGAAGGAAGG
>CM052883.1:8228653-8328802 GCA_028534135.1 Potos flavus
AGGGAGGGAGGGAGGGAGGAAGAGAGAGAAAGAGGAAGGAAGGAAGGGAGGGAGGGAGGAAGAGAGAGAAAGAGGAAGGAAGGGAGGGAGGGAGGGAGGAAGAGAGAGAAAGAGGAAGGAAGGGAGGGAGGGAGGGAGGAAGAGAGAGAAAGAGGAAGGAAGGAAGGGAGGGAGGGAGGGAGAGAGAGAGAGAAAGAGGAAGGAAGGAAGAAAGGGAGGAAGGAAGGGAGGGAGGGAGGGAGGGAGGGAGAGAGAGAGGAAGGGAGGAAGGAAGGGAGGGAGGGAGGGAGGGAGAGGGTGAGAACGGCAGGCCACCCGGGCTGCAGGTGGGCAGCAGGGGGCGGAGAACGCGAGGAGGGCTCACCCCCACAGACGGCGCCGTCCAGGCCTTCGCAGCGGCGGTCGTCACACTCGCACGTCTTGCCGTACACCCTGGGGTCTCCCGGAGGGTAGCAGGTGCACTTGCCGCACTCGCATTTACCTGCAGAACAGGGAGCGCACACGGCTTAGAAGCGTCCCCGAATCGGCCCGGCTTTCCAAGCACACACGCACACGGTGAAGCCTGCTTCAATAGTTCAACAGAAAAATAACTTTTCTTCCCTGCCTCCGGTAAGCAGGAGCCCAAGAACAAGACCCGGGGGGTCCGAAGTGACACTCGTCTCATTCATTTTTGAAGACTAATTCAGTTACGAAACCCTCGGGGTATTTCATATTCGACTTCACTTGATGATACCAAATGGTATATATTTAAACATAATTTAGTATAATATCATTTAAAAAATGTCCTTATATATTTTTATTTGGGGTCTATTGGCCACATAAGAAAAAAAAATGCCCATAGGTACATTTTAAGGCGATGTTTTATGACTATTTATGGGCGCCAGTTTCATAATTTATAGAACTCATTTACTATGGAATGCTTATCAAAGTGCACGACCTAAATACCCTTATTACTCCTGACTCAACATTTTAAAGTATAACCGTTTTTGGAATGAGTTTGGTTCCCAGTTTGGGAATTCCTTAACCATGATCATTAGGGCTGTCATCATTACTTCTTGCGCTGTAACTAGGTGTCAAACACCGTAATTCTTTCAATCCCATCATTTTGTTTTCACCATTCCACTCACTGACGAGCATTCTCACTATCATTTTACTAACTAAACAGGGAACAGAGACATACCGAGACCAAGTTCCTTTCCACGGTGAACCAGCTGATAAGGAATAGATTCAGAATCTATATCCATCCTCGCTAACCTTCAAGTTTGGGCACTTAACCATGAATATACCCAACGACGCAGCACCACGAGGCTATGAGAGAGAAAATTCCTTCTGCCTGCGGAATCGGCGCTGGCTTGGCAGACGCTCATCCGGGTGACTACCCTGGGACAACTGTTACTCTGTCATTAGCCCAACCGTCATAATTACACACCCACTGAAATGATCATAAGATGCTTCGGGGCTGACCCTGCAATGTTGTTAGTCATTCTGGTGCTGCATTTGTAACTCGTTAAAGAAATTCCGAGTTGGTAGATGGTGGAAGAAAGGAAAATTAGTATTTAGAATCATATAATTTCAGAGCTGTAATTAAAGATAATCTAATGCAGTGATTCATAATCTTTTCTGGCAGAAGTGGTAGGGTCACTGTCCCTTGGAGAATCTGGTGAAAGACGCTGCAGTGGATAGTGTGGTCCTGGCTGCTCTTCTGCCAGCCTCACCTCGCACGTGGGGACAAGCCCAAGTTCAGTGGGAGGCAGAGTCCCTCTCCTTCCCCTTCGTAGGCCCTGGTGGACAGAAAGAGGGACAGAGCAGACACTCCTGGCCAGGGCTTTGCTTCTTGAGGGCGAAGGCGAAGACACAGGGTCTGTGGCAGGGGCGCCCCAGCAATGGCACAGCGGTGAGTGTCCGGGAGTGGAGGAGATCGGCACAAAGTAATGGCGGCTGGGGCGCGTTGTTGGCAGGGCCTCATTCCCCTGGCGCGCTGCCTCCACTGGTTGTCCACACTCGCGCGCTGCGCCTAAACCCTCCGCATAAAATCCTTCTCCGTCCCACTTGATGAAGTTGGTCTCTGTTGTCCACAGACAAGAACTCTAACTGGTAAGACCTCAGATCTTTCCTTGGACAAAATATACCAGCACACATTTATATTTGTGTAAAATGTCAGGCGGATCCATGACTTCCCACAGTTTAATGGATGAGGAAACGCAACCAAGCTGAGGCTGAATGATCTAAGGCCAGCGAGGTAGACATTAGCAGGGTTGGTGCTGGCACCCATTCTTCTGAGCCCCAAGGACCTTCTGGTGTCCATAAACATACTCGCCCTCCTCATGGTGTGTGTGTGAATGACAACAAAAATCCAGACTCTCGACGCAGAGACCGACTATACAACTATCAGCAGTCCAACTGCATATGGCTAACTAGTCCTTCATGGACTAGTTATTCCTGAGAGGAACTAGTTGTTCCTGAGAGGGAATGCAGTCCTAGTCATCAAGTCAACATAGATTTTTAAGTTTGAGGGCGTATGTGTTTTTGGTGACAATTTTATTAACGTTTCAAGGCATTCAAAAAGTTTCTTGGATAGGCATTATTGGTTTCTGTGTCTCTTTGGAAAGGATGATCTAAACACTGGCATAGGAGGGTACCTGGGGGGTGTAGTTGGTTAAGCATCCGACTCTTGGTTTTAGCTCAGGTCATGATCTCAGGGTTGTGAGATCGAGTCCCACATCAGGCTCTATGCTGAACGTGGTGCTTGCTTGGGATTCTCTCACTCCTTCTCCCTCTGCCCCTCCCCACTGTTTACCCTCATGCTCTCTCTCTCTCAAATAAATAAATACACGAACAAACAAATAAATAGTGGCATATGTGTTCAAATATGTACATTTCATTGTTTTTATTATGGATAGTTTGTCTTGTATTTCTTCTATAAAGTTAGATTGCAAAGTGTTCATATTTGGTCTTAGGTCCATTTTTTTCCCCTAATAGATTTTAATTCACGTATCTTTTTTCAAATTATCAGAGTATAATTCACCACTTTGCAATTTTGGGTGGTTTTTATTTTTCTTTCTTTTTTTTTTTTTTTTGGTCATATATCTGTCAGTTTTAAAAAGCTATATTAAGCCAACTATTAGCTTAATTACTTCACAGATACATCTCTGATACAGTTTATAGGTTGTAGTTGCTTCATATGCAAAGGCAAAAAATCATAAATAAAGACAGGCTAATGTATTACAGATAGAAAGGTAAAGAAGAGTAAATTGTTCATGCAGTCCACATTTTAAAGTGCATTACTTTGCTGTCTTAGTTCACCACTTTAGTCTAGTCACTACCAAAACATATACTTGCCAGGTAAATTTCTACTCCTCTTTCAAGATCCAAAGTAAATTTCACCAACTCCGTGATTCTTGTACCCTCCTACTCACACACCTTCACAAATACAGCAGAATCAACTGCCTTCTCTTATGTCCTCATGATGTTTTAATCAGTATTTATTGAATAGATGCACTGAACAATAATCACATGTACATGGTTTAATAATAATATTCCCACAACACACGACCTTTAATGATAGAACGTGAATTGAGAATAGGATGTCTCTCCCAGAATACATATGCCTTCCCAACTGCCAGAAAGCCTTCATTTGTGTTTCCCACAGTTACAACAATGAAATCTGTCCCACAGCAAGCTCATCGTCTTTACTTACAAACATACTTTTCTTCCTATGTCTTGTTATCAGGAGAAGGTCACCATGATTTAATTTGTCACCAAATCTTTTTTTTTTAAGATTTTATTTATTTATTTGACAGAGAGAGAGACAGCGAGACAGGGATCACAAGCAGGGGGAGTGGGAGAGGGAGAAGCAGGCCTCCCACTGAGCAGGGAGCCCGATGCAGGATTCGATCCCAGGACTCTGGGATCATGACCTGAGCCAAAGGCAGACGCTTAACGACTGAGCCACCCAGGTGCCCCAAATCTGTCACCAAATCTTGAAAACACCTGATGACATAGTTGATTCCTTCCTTCTTTTAATGAACTATTCTCTCCTTCCAATTTGAAATTTCATGAGATCCACTTTTTTTAAATTTAAATTCGATTAATTAACATACAGTGTATTATTAGTTTCAGGTGTAGAGTTCAGTGATTCATAAGTCTTATATAACACCCAGGGCTCATTACATCATGCGCCCTCCTTAATGCCCATCACCCAGTTAGCCCCCATGCCTCTCCCCGAGATCCACTTTTGTAAAACATGCCCGTGATTATGTAATTGCCTTTCACGGGCTAGTCGCACATAGACCTTCAAGGCAGAGAGCAAACTCCTCAACAGAGCTCTCCACACCTGGTCCAACTCACCTTTTGAAGCGGGTACTCGATGTTCACAGTGCACTCATGTTCAGAGACTTTGCTTTTTGCTCCATTTCTTCTCTCTGCTGTGAGCTCTACCACTTTCTCTGTACAATCTGACCCTCTGTTCGACAGCCAGCTCAGATCTCCTCGCCTCTATGAAACCTTCCTTGTCATCCCTATTCGATTACCTGGAACGTGTGTTCTTTCTCTCCGATCCCACGGTAATTTGTTCACACCACGGGTAGATCACTGAATGCAAACTTTACACTGCGTAAGTACATGCTTGTATCTGACTGCAAATACTGAGCTCTTTGTGGTCGAGGCTGACAGTGAGATTTGTGTCCTGTTGTCTCTACTGGTGGAGTAGGAAACCCTGACATACAAATTTATTGTCTTTTGTTTTTAAGATTTTATTTATTTATTTATTTGACAGAGAGAGAGAGATCACAAGTAGGCAGAGGCAGGCAGAGAGAGGGGGAAGCAGGCTCCCTGCTGAGCAGAGAGCCTGATGCGGGGCTCAATCCCAGGACTCTGAGATCATGACCTGAGCCGAAGGCAGAGGCTTTAACCCACTGAGCCACCCAGGCACCCTTGTCTTTTTTTCTTAGTAAGAAATTGAGTCCAATCTTTTTTCTTTATTTGCTAAATGATATTATTATTTCAATGACTGTTTTGGTGTTGTGAGCTATAAATCTGGCTTCTCAAATGACTATCAATATTCACATAAGAAAGAATGAAGGATAATGGAAGTTTGCTTGTCTAGCATTAGTAACTGCTATTTTATTTAACAAATTGAGAGGAAAATCTAAAGAAAGATATGCTCAAAGAAATAAAAGCAAGCCAGGTAATTTTTGAAAAGATAATTCAGGAACAGATGGAAAGGACAGAAATAACTATCTAAGAAATTAATTCAGTCAACATCATCAATATCATCCAACCAAAACTTACATGAACTTTACACTGAGTCTCTCCATTCTCAATAAATTTTTAAAAAGCAGATAATCTTTGAGCACACACAAAAAGTCAGTCCAATGATATCATTTTATAAGGGACTGAAATCCCTATGAATCGTATCTTAAGGCTTTGACATTAGCAAAGAGTAATGAACTAAGGCAGATACCAAGAAGTTCTGATTTAAAAAGATTTTACTTAAACATTTCAAATTTGACACTTCCTTAAAATACAGAAAAACTTTAAGTCAAGACTGACAAGCTGCAGTTTATTGCTATGCACAACTAGTCATTTTAACAAATAAAATATACCTCACTTTAAATATCATCTTTAATTTAAATTTTCTTACACTCACTAAGAAAGCTAAATATCTTTCAAACATGTTTGCCTTGAAGTACATTTTCCCCTAAGTACCAGATTAAAATTTAAAACCCTAATGCACTTACTCCAAAATAGTTCTCATATGAAATTCAGCAAACACGAAGAATCCCTTTTGTGCAAAACACTTCATCAGATACGAGAGTATAATTATAAACAAGTTATGTAAGTCTATAATTTCTGCTATCCCATATAACTAATTTCATTTCACTAGGTATCAACTCCAAATAAAAGTGTTAGAGAATGATATTTCTAAATATCACACACTTAATTGTTTTGAGCATTATTGGCAAAATTTACTATTGTTATTATGAAACTGAAAGGCCAAACATTTTTAATATTTGTTTTAATAGAAAATTCATATGGTCTGTAGACATTTGAAAAGATACTCCTTTCTTAATCATATGGGAAATGCAAACTAAAACCATAATGACATTCTATCCCCAACTAATCAGATTAGCCAACATTTAAGAACTGACCATAACAAGTTTTGGAAATGGTCTGGAAACACAGGGCATATATTTTACAACTGGTGGAAATGCAAGTTGGTAGAATATTTTGGAACACCGCTTAGCATTATCTAGTCAATATGTATAATTTATGAACGAGCAATTCAATTCTTGATCATATTCGCTGGAGAAAAGTATACTTGTTTGTACCAGGAAATGTCCCAGGACAATCATAACAATGCTATTCAAATGTTCATCAATAACAGAATATATAAATGTCAGTTATATTCTCAAGTGGAGCACTGCGTCAGAGTGAAGGGAGCACTGCTACTTGCCACATCGTGCCTAAATCTTCAGAACATAATGTAGAGTGCAAGACGTCAGCCACAAAATGACACATGTTGTTTGAAATATTTCAAAACAGATAGGTCTAAACACCACAGTGTTTGGGAATATATATGTACGTGGAAAACTTGAAAGAAAGGCATTGAACACCTAAAAGTGAGAATAATTGTTGTCTTTTCAGAGGAGGGGGTAATGTGGTAATGGAGGCATGGGAAGTGGGAGCTCTTGGGATCCTGGCTTTATTCTACTTTTGCACCGGGGTCAAGGTTTGGTGCGTGATCACTTTACAATGATTCATAATGTTATAAATTAATATGGTATATATTTTCCTGGGCATAGTGGATTATTCATAAAATAAGGTTGGTATAACCAGTGAGCTATGTTACAAAAAAATCAGTCCTTTACTTAATTCATTTGTTACAACTAAATAAATTGCCAATGTACTCAACATTTAAATGTAAAAGTTTAAAACACAAAATACTGGAGAGGAATATAGGTGGGAGTTTTCATAACCTTCAGGTAGGAAAGACCATTCAAAACATGACAATAAACCAGAAACATAAAAAAAAAAGGACAAGTTTGACCATAAACAATAATTAGAACAAAACAATATTTAAAACAAAAAAAAAGCAAGACTGACACATAAACAATAAACTGAGACAAAAATATTTGCACAGATAAAACATAATAAAAAATGACAAAATGACTATACATATGAGCTCATATATAACCAATTATGTACACCCACAAGAAAAATAGACCAAGGACAAAAATGGATCATTCACAATAGAGATAATACACAATGATCATTATCAACAATAAATGATTTACATCATTTAGTAAATCTCATGGAAATAAACTGCAAATTTACAATAATTTTACTTTGAAGGGAAGTCACCTGGTTCACTAAAATACTTGAAAATTCTGAAATTTTATGTTAATAAGATTTTACCTGATACAGCCTGGAGAAACCCTCATTAATGGTGTTTTGGGTTTGGCCTACAAGATGCTTCAAGGTACATGCAAATAAAATAACATTATTTTAATACTAAGAAATAGGACTAAGTAGGACGATCATTCTACATATATGGTAACTCTGTACCACTATATTATAAGATGAAATAAAAGAATAGCTTGATAACTTTATAAAAGGTAGATTGCCTCATTTACATTTTTAGAAATTAAAAAATTAGGGGCGCTTGGGTGGCTCAGTGGGTTAAAGCCTCTGCCTTCGGCTCAGGTCATGATCTCAGGGTCCTGGGATCGAGCCCCGCATCGGGCTCTCTGCTCAGCAGGGAGCCTGCTTCCCCCTCTGTCTCTGCCTGCCTCTATGCCTACTTGTGATCTCTCTCTCTCCCTGTCAAATAAACAAATAAAATCTTAAAAAAAAGAAATTAAAAAAATTAAAACTTTATTTATTTACCCTGATGTTTGGAGCAGCATTACCAACAATAGCCACACTATGGAAAAAGCCCAAGTGTCCATCAACTAATCAATGGATAAAGAAGATGTGGTATATATACACAATGGAATATTATTTAAGCATCAACAAGAAAGAAATCTTGCCATTTGCAGTGATGTGGACGGAGTTAGAGTGTATTACGCTAAGCAAAATAAATCAGAGAAAGACAAATACCATGATTTCATTCATATGTGAAATTGAAGAAACAAAACAAATAAGCATAGGAGGAAAAAAAGAGAGGGAAGAAAACCATAAAAGAGACACTTAACTACAGAGAACAAATTTGAGATTTGTTGGAGGGGAGGTGGGAGGGGGCAACGGGCTAGATGGGTGACGAGTATTGAAGAGGACACTTATTGTGATGGGCAGTGGGTGCTGTATGTAAGCGATGAATCAGTATATTGTACACCTGAAACTAATATTGCACTGTATGTTAACTAACTGTAATTTAAATAAAAAATTTGAAGCTAAAAAAAACCAACCTTATTGATTAATTTCACTAGTTTTTATCCTTATTAACTGCCAGAGCACAATTATGGTAGAAATATTCACTTAATTATTTCATAAAACTGGAGATTGTTAGAGATGGAAAATCATGAAGGATGATCAAGTCCAACTAGCCCTACAATTTACGGATGAGGAAAATGAACTCTGGGAGTGAGGTATTATGTGACTTTCTCAAGGACACACAATGAAAAGGGATCTATAGGTTGTCTCTCAAGGTCACAGAATGAGTGAGGGAATGGAAAGGTTAACTCATTCCTCCATCATTTCTAAACTATTGTTGATTGTGCTCTTTAATAGTTAGGGATGCTTGGGTGACTCTTACCCAATGAAAATGGAGAGGTTCTCTGTAAGAATTACCCGAAGAAAAGGTAGTCATCTCTGGTACAAGCTAATTTTCCAAAACTAATATAAGGCTAATGATGTGAAATTGTGAAGGTGACATTTGTTTTTCAGGCTATATATCTCCTCCTCCTTTTCTTCTTTCTTCCCCTCCTATTCCTCCTCTAGTCCTTTGCCCCTCAACCAACCTCTGCTATCTCTCTCTCTCTCTCTCTCTCTCTCTCTTTCTCTATTTCTCTCATACACACACACACACTGTATTTGTTCCCTCCCTCTTTCTTCTGGGTATTTCTTTTCTTCTTGAATTCCTCTTCTTACACAATCTTAACCATAACAAATCTCTCAATCTTAAGACTTTGCCTTCTCTTTCCACCACTCCCTTCGATCTCTTTGTCAGGTGTCATCTCCGTAGGGCACAGCCTTCAAATCATCAGGGACTAGTTACTGCATGCTAGATGAGGAGATGCAAAGATAAACAAAACAGATGCTCCTCCCTAATCTCACAGATTAACAGTTAGGGGAGGGTCCCTTCATGAACTAGTTGGGTAAACCCATACTTCATTAAGTGTTAATGACCAACTGAATCTTCTCCATTACTGCTAGTAATACGCTCGTGCATTTGTGAAGGAGTACAAATCAGGAATTTTCAGATACCACACGGTAGCTGCATCCACCTGAATAGCAACTGATAAAGACAGAAAACATCTCTGGAAAGCATAACTGAAAATACAACACACAACCACACACACAAATCAGTTCCACCCCAGATGCTCCCACTTGAGGTGTTTAGGTGGAGAGTGATGCTCACCTCCTTCAAACCACACCACATAGAAAACACATATTCTTGCTCAAGAATAGATGTAATCGGGCTCATCAGCCTTGAATATCTGCATCAATTTGATCGCTCCCTCATTCACTCAACAAACACATTCTGAAGATCAACTATGGATCAAATATTATGTTGGATACAGAAGATACAAAATTAAGGCCATTTAAAAACTTTTAATAGTGGAGGGAATAAAGGTAAAACAAACTAGCACACACACCTGGCAAGGTTAGAAAAAGTTCCTGGTAAAGGTGACCTGGGAATGAGTCTCAAAGTGTTTGTTAAATGTCAGTAAGGCAAAGAGACAGGGAAATACATTTTATGGCAGCGATGCAATTAAAGCATGGGCTCTGACATTAAATAAACCTAGATTCTAATCTCGGGATGTCCACTATTAAATGTAATTCCTTGGAAGACCCAGTTAAACTTAATTTATTATGGTTGTGTGATGGGAATAATAATAAAACTGATAACAAGGTTATTGTAAAGGCTAAATGTTGTAATGCATATAAAGTACATAAGTTAGGGCCTGGCATATGGTAAGTGCCCAATAAACAACAGATATCATTTACATTTTTACAACAGAAATCATGTTGGGAGGCTTGAATCTCAATAACACCCGTAAAATCCATTCCTTTCCTATTCCATTTCTCAAGACAAACAAACAAACAAGCAAACAAACACCCGTATTTCCTGATCTAGAATGAGATTAACTAAGAAGAGCTCTGTGTTATCAAATGCACCTGCCAGTGTGGTAACAGCAGGCATACTCTCTTGGACCTTATTTTCTTTCACTTTTTAAAGTGGTAAAAACCACACTTGCAGTACACGCTCAATAGCTAAATAGTAATTAGAGGCTCACATAAAAAAAGAAAAGAGATTAGTACTTTACTAACATAGTCCTCTTTTGCCTAAAATAATAGATTTACCATAGCAACCTGATCGCACTAGAAAAACTCCTGCCAAATGCATCCTAAGTTCTCCTGAAATTTCTATGAGAAGAAATTAAACACTTGAGAACTATAATATTCTGTACCTTTTCTAAGTACAAACATTTTTATGTGCAAGAATGAAGTCCTCTTCCATCAGACATTTCAAAGTGAAGAGGCACCTTTCACCTCCCATTTCAAAATGGGTGCTGAGACTTCTTATAATTCAAGCCACATTGACATCACAATTACCAGCCAAGGAAGAGGTGCTCCTGACTTAAAAACATGGATAAATGTCAATTCTTCTGTTTGTACTTTCTTAGTACACAAGGATTAAAGTAATCAGTCATGGACTATGTCAGGAAAGAAGGCATTTAAGCAAATGTAGCACTAATATAATTTTCTGTTGTCTGCCCTAGAGTGTCTAAAATTGAAAATGGGAAATTCGTAGATCAGGTGTCACTTTTCTCTAAGGATTTTCCAATGTATCGAACAAAGCGTCCCAGAGAAGGTCTGTTAGAACTCTAAATTAGATTGTCCCATTATTTCAACCTTAAGATCGTTTCTAAAATAACAATTACTCAAGATTCATTTTTTTCTAACAAAATATCTATAACTTAGGAAGCAATATCACACTTGTTTGCCAGTGTAACCCAGAAACCAATCAGCAGGTCCAAGGTTAAGAAGTCAGTGAACGACCGAGTTTAGGAAATGTGAAGCTTAAGTAATTGATCAGTGTAACCCAGCATGAAGTGGTCAATATCAATTAAAAAATAAGAATCTCCTTCTTCCTAGCTGGTGAACCCATTAACTATACAATGGACAGTACCTTGTTTCAGACATGAGATTTTTAGGGATCCGGCAAACATAAATCCTATCACATTCAAGCCTATTCTTGGTATTAACTTTAATTATTCCATTCTAGGTCATAAATAAACATATACAACTGTAATTCACCATGAAAGACTCTATGGGACAAATGCCTTAAGATAGTCACAGGCAACAAAGGCCATTCACCAGGACAATGCTGTGGTAGACAGAAACAGGGAAATGTTTTTATGGACAGTCTCTTGAAAATTAACTTTATTTGGGCAACGGAAAGATAGCATGGAATCAGGCCATAGTCACTTTTAAATTCTTGGTTTTTGTCACTTTCAAAAATCAGAAGTATGAGTAAATATATCACTTCCTTAACACACATTTCAAGAGTGCTAATTAAATTGATTTGAAATGAGTATGAAATTTCTTCCCATATCGGGGATAATTAGGGAATTTATTTAACAATTTGAACAATGAGATCCATATCACAAAACATAGTACATTTTCCATCAACAACAAGCCAGGCTTTAAAAAAGAAAAAATAAACCAAAAGGAAATATTTTCTACTGATAACTTAGTTTGTATTTTTTTTAAAGGTTTTATTTATTTATTTGAGAGAGAGAAAGCTAAAGAGAGCATGAGCTGGGAGAGTGGCAGATGGAGAGAAAGAGGCAAGACTCCCCAATGAACAGGGAGCCTGATGTGGGGCTGGATCCCAGGACCCTGGGATCGTGACCTGAGCTGAAGGCAGATGCTTAACTGACTGAGCCACCCAGGAACCCCAGTTTGTATTATTTTTTGCTTCTGTATTTAATAATGCTGATTTCTGCAAGTCATAAAACATTAGCGAAAACATTGTGTATATATATGTGTGTATACATATATGAGAATGTATATGTAAAGTACATTTAAATTTGAGGGTGATGAAACTCCATGTGAGCAATTTATCCTCAAATGGTTCATGTAAAAAAGCTCTTTACACTATTCTTAAGTTTTCTAAGTTTGAAATTATTTAAAAATAAAAATATTTTAAAATTTAAAAATATGTAAGTAAAACTCTAGACATAATGTATCTATGTAGCTAATTTTTTTAAAATAAAGTCTTATCAATAATTATGCATATACCTACCCACGCATTTTACATTCAGTTTGGGGAAATATTCTTTAACATCATATTCAGGATTTCAGCCAATTTTTTCAATAAAGCAGTGTCAAACAGATGCAGAGCCTGGGAACTGCACAGCCAAAAATGTCAGAAATTCAATAAACTTAAAATGTATAAATATAGTAAACTTACTTTAAGTTTGGTATTTTACAGCACAGCATAATCAGGATTAATAGGTAAGGGTAGCAAGAAAACAGAGCTTAATATACTGTAATAAATAACATTCTACCCATCAGAGTAGTCCATAATGGAATGTGCTGCCATGGCAAGGCGTAAGCTCCCTAAGAAGGGAATCTCTGATAAGAGTTAAGAGTTTGTGCTCTGGACTCAGAAAGACCTAAGACAGAATTTAATCTTGACCACTCATATGCTCTATAATCTAGGGAATAACTTAACCTATCGATTTAAAAATTTTCAAAATTGGCAATACCTACTTAATAAGTACCTATGAAGATACTGAAACAGAAAGCTATTTCTAAGTATTACTAATAGTTTGGATTTCCTAAGCACCACTATGATATTTGTAGCACTGTGTTTAACATTTTTTAAATTAAATAAACATATAACTTAAAAAGTAAAAGGCTTCCACTAATAGACCCACATTTATTATGATGTTATATATTCTTTTTTTTTAAGATTTTATTTATTTATTTGACAGAGAGAGAGATCACAAGTAGGCAGAGAGAGAGGGGGAAGCAGTCTCCCTGCTGAGTAGAGAGCCCGATGCGGGGCTCGATCCCAGGACCCTGAGATCATGACCTGAGCCGAAGGCAGAGGCTTTAAGCCACTGAGCCACCCAGATGCCCCAATGCTATATACTCTTATATAATCAGAAGTAGTATTCCATGTTTCACTGCTAATGTTTCTACCTCAGTATGAAATTCCACTTTCTTTTTTTTTTCTCTTCCAACAATATATTTCAGATAACTCATGGTTTTTATATTAAGTAATGCTACTTCTTTAAAGGTATTTTAGATTGACATTACATTTCAACAAACTCCTATTGCACCTGAAATTCCTATCTCCATTCTGTCTCTAGCCTCAGCAATAATTTTTCACTAGCAAATATTTGATATATAAGATTAAGTCAAAGGCTGCCAAGGCAGCCTGACTTAAGTGGCCAAAATCCTAAAGAAAAAGAAACCATAGGGAAATAAGTTCTACTTTCTATGCAAATAATCCCCTTCCTGCATTTGTCAAATCCGATCTGAAGCTTTTTAAGGCAAGAAGAAAGAAACATCCAAAAGACGAATAAACTAAATAGAGCTTTTGACTTTTTCATCTAGCTAGAAAAATAGTAATTGGAATTCAGGGACCTTGAAAGAGGGCATTGATAAACATCACATAAATATCCCAGGTTTTCACTTTAAAAGTCATTTCAATTCCTAATTGGATTGAGGTCATCTATATGCCTTTGCACATGTCTGCCACAAAATTATGTATATATATATATATATATATATATATATATATATATATATATATATATATCTGCAAGAAAGATAATATCACTCACAAAATTCTACCAATTTTATTAAATTGTATTTATGCTTAATAAAAAAAAAGATAACAGGTATGTCAAGAGACATGGCAGAATGACCAAAAATCAAAAAGAAAAAATAGACAACAGAAAGAGATCTAAAAATGATAGAGGTGACTAACCTGGAATTGTCAGTAACAGACTTTAAAATAACTATGATTAATATATCCAAGAAACTATATAACTAAATGGAGAAAATCACCAGAGTTATGTTAAAAAATGGAAATTCTGAATTAAAAAATATAGTAAATGAAATTAAAACCTGAATAAAGATATTCAGTGGTAGATTAGACACAGAAGAAGAGAAGATTGGTAAGCTGGAAGTACCTCAGGAGAAAATAGCCAGACTGAAGCATAGAAAACAAAAAGAATGAGGAAAAAGAGCATAAGAGACCTACTGGACATGAAAGAATATCTAATGCATCTAATTGGATCCCAGAAAGAAAAGACAATGAGGCAGAAGTAATATTTTAAGAAATAATAGTGCTGTCACGGGCTGAATTGCGCCCCCCAAAACTCGTATGTTGAATTCCTAATCCCCAGTACCTCAGAATGTTACTATATTTGGAGACAGAATCTTTAAAGAGGTAATTAAGGTTAAATGAGGCCATTCAAGTGAGCCCAATCCTGTTGATTTTATAAAAGAGAATATTAGAACAGACACACGAAGGGATGATCATGTGAAGACACAGAGAAAATATAGTCATGTACAAGCTGAGGAGAGAGGCCCTCAGAAGAAATCAACCCTGACGACACTTTGATCTTGGACTTAGAGCTTCTAGGACTCTGAGGAGAAAAATTTCTGTCATTAAAGCCACCACTTGGTAGCACTTTGTTATGGCTGCCCTAGTAAATTAATATAAGTGCCAAAAGAATTTGAGCTACAGATTCAAGAATCTTCATGAAGCTTCAGAATAAATATAAAGAAAACCGCCAACCTTAGGTGAGACACAGCATGGTCAGTTGCTGAAAGCCAAAGGAAAAATCTTAGAAGTAGTCAGAGAAAAAAGATGCATTACCTTTGAAGAAAAAAGGCAAGAAGACTGACAACTGAATAACCAAAATAAAATGCTTAAGCCATACGGAAATGGAATGACATCTCTAAAATTCTGACACTGTCAAATTACAATTCTATGCCTAACAAAAATGTCCTTCCATTTGATTAAAAAATGAGAACACTTCCAGACTAACAAAAACTAAAAGAAGTCGTGACCAGAAGAGCCTTATTAGAAGATGTATTAAAGAAAAAAGTTCCTCACACACAAGGAAAATGATCCAAAATATAAACACTAAAATAAAGAAATGAAAAACAAAAAGTAAATATAGGGTAAATACAAATGAAAAAAGTCTATAGAATTAAAATAATGTCTTTTTTTTTTTTTTAAAGATTTTATTTATTTATTTGACAGAGACAGAAAGATCACAAGTAGGCAGAGACGCAGGCAGAGAGAGGGGGAAGCAGGCTCCCCGCTGAGCAGAAAGCCCGATGCGAGGCTCGATCCCAGGACCCTGAGATCATGACCCAAGCCGAAGGCAGAGGCTTTAACCCACTGAGCCACCCAGGTGCCCCTAAAATAATGTCTTATAAAGGTCAAGGTCTAGAATTTAAATTTCATGCTAGAATAACCTTGACAACAAAATCACACAAGGACATTATAGGAAAAGGATGTTACGAATCAATCTCTCTCATGAACTTTGAATTCAGCCATTTTCTAAAAGATTCATATCCAAATGGGTTTAGTCTAGGATTAAGAGTTGGTTTAACATTTAAAAATCAATCAAAATATTTCAGCACCTTAACAGAAAAAACATTATCATCTAAGTAGATGCATATTAAATATTTGATTCAGAACTCCTACATGCAAAAAATTAAGGGAATAAAAGATAATTTCTTATTTTGATGACAGTATAAAATAAATCTGTAGCTAACATGACATTTAGAAGTCTAATATTGAAAATATTTTCCTGAAGATTGGGAGCAAGACAAAATGTCCACTATATCTATTTCTAATCAATATCATACAGATGTATTATACTGTACTCTAAAGTTAGAAAAAGAATTAAAAAGCATAAAGAGAGAATGAAATAACACTGTCATTATTCATAGAGCATGATTATGTTAGTAGAAAATTTAAAAAAATAACAAAACTAAGAAGTAAATTTAGCAAGGTCATAACACACAACTGGTTAATATTTAAAAATTCAGTTGCATTTTAATATAGCAGGAACAAATATTTAGGACCTGTAATTCCTTTCAGGGCTTAATTTTTAATAACATAAAAAAACATAAAATAGGAATACTTGCAAAAGATGTCAAAACATCCATATTGAAAACTATAAACTACTAAGTGAAATTAAAGAATATATAAATAGGAGGAATAGCACACCAGGTTAATAAATTAGGACCTTCGTAGTGTTAATTCTCTAACAATTGATGTATAGATTTAATGCATCCCTAAGTATTCCGGTATCATTAATGGTAGTAAATCCAAAGGAATGAAAATAGCCAAAGCATTGTTGTAAAAGAAAAATGGGTGGAGAAATTTACAATAGTGGATTTTAAGATATACTATAAAGCTACAGTCTTTAAGAGCATATTGCTGATAAAAAATTAGACAAATGGAGCAAAATTAAAACACTGGAAAAAGACCTATAAAATATAAGGCCACGTGATTTATGATAGAGGTGACATCACAGTGTAGTTGGGAAAGGTGGATTTTTCAATAAAGAATTTTATCTAGCCTGGACTAGTCACTTTGGCTTTTCACAAATTCAGTTTCTTGTTCTCTATACAAAGCTTTAGACTAAATGATCTCTAAAGTGTCTCAGGTGTAACTATGGAATTTCACTCACAAACCTTCAACAATTGTAGTTATCAGTCCTGTTTTCCAGTTAAATGTTCCAAATATGTCTGGTCAGGCTGCATAATTTCTTAGACTCTAATGGCATTGCCATGGTATTATCTGCATTTTTTTCTCTAAGAATATTACTATGCAATGCACATATAAAAATCATATGAATTCATTTAATATAGATATTAAAATTGTCGCCTTCCATCACAAATAGAAAGCCAACTGCTTAGGACTCCTTTCAATTCAATTTCTTTTCTAGAGAAACTAAGATAGAGAAAGACTTCCTACCGTTGGCTATGAAGTAAATGTAGTTAAGTATAGAAATACAATTCCAAATGAAGAAACTTACTGGGGCCATAAGTGATCCGGATCTATGGAAATACAGAAATTCTCAAATTATGCCCTAATGATTATTGCCTGTAAAGGCAAAACAAAAAATGTAGTTAAAAGTCATAGAAACAGTTCAGAAACTGTGGGAAGACATGAGAAAAAAATTGCTTGACCATCTTTTTCACTCTTTCAAGATAATTAAATACTTAGTCATAGGAGAGACCATAGAATCTTCCACAACTAAACTTGGCTGCCTGGAAAAATTGCATGATGGCCAAACACATGAGGGTCCTCTATGTTCCTGGGACTCTACCAAATATGTGGAATCACTCAGTTTTGATAAGACTATCAAAGGAGTAGTGTACAGATGGTGTGGAGGAAGAGAGGGAAATACGCTTTTAATTAAGGGAAGGGGAAGAGAAGGAGGGCTTTGAAAAAAAAAGAACACTCAAATTACATGTGATTACCAGTTTATATTGGCAATGGAAAAAAGATATCAGAAAATAAACACATTTGAAATGCAGGTCATTCACGCAAGCCTTCACATCTCCCTGATTATAGAAAATGTAAGATAAATAGTCATTTGTTTGAAATAGAAATAGAAGCTTACTTTGAATCCCTCCATATTATGAGTTAAACCGCACTTATGTGTCTCTCTCATTCAAATCTTCAATGAAATCAAAGAAGTGAATACAGGATACTAAAAACAAAACAAAACAGAATCCCATGTAATTGCTAATTGTCAAAAACATTCGTGCCATTGTTTGAAAGCAATGTCTTCCTTGAAGTAGCAGGAAATTGCAAAATCAGCTCCGCAGTGAAATGACTTTTGCTTTCACCTGATGTATCAGAAGAAATAGACTATTCAATCCGTCCTAGCAATAACAGTTAACGTTACTCCTGCTAAAGCTATTCAGGGAATGAAATGAGGTAATAAAAGGGAACAAATAAAGCCTAAGCGAGTAGATGCTTTAAACAATGATACATCGCACAAAAAGCAGCACTGGAAGAACCCTGATTACTTCTGTCTTGAGTCATCTTTGGCTTCAATACATCTGATTGCCTGAGAGTCCAAAGGATTGATTGCTTGCCCATGATGTGTTATGTAATGAGATACTGCATTAATTCCACTGGAAATTTTAATTTGCATATTCCTTTTTTCTTTTGCAAGAAAATGACAACTGCTTTATGGGAAGGATGGTTAATAGACTTTCGAAACTTATTCTCTTTCAAATCTAGTTTCTTGTTTCTCCTCCACTTAGTTTTCAGTTTGATTTATTTTTTGGTGGGGAGGTGTGATTTTAAATGTGACTTCTTTTTAAAATTAATTTTCACTTTTTGAAATAGCATCACAAAAAATATATTACAATGAAGTACACAGTATATGGGCTTAGTTTCTAGCAATATGTACAGCAAATCATATATTGTACCTAAAACAGTGTTTGTCCTCTTGCGGGGCTTATGGGAAGTAATGTAATTTTCCAAGAAACCCAAAGCAAGTATCAGCACTTTAAGCAACAAACACAGAGAAGCTGAACTTGAGATTCCTTGAGTAATCTAGGTACCTGAAAAGGATAAAGAGACCCAAAATTGGGGCGCCTGGGTGGCTCAGTCGTTAAGCGTCTGCCTTCGGCTCAGATCATGACCCCAGGGTCCTGGGATCGAGCCCCGCATCGGGCTCCCTGCTTGGCGGGAAGCCTGCTTCTCCCTCTCCCACTCCCCCTGCTTGTGTTCCTTCTCTCGCTGTGTTTCTCTCTGTCAAATACATAAAATCTTTAAAAAAAAAAAAAGAGAGAGAGAGAGAGAGACCCAAGATTGGTCATATCCTGTGAGACCCTAACACAAATCTTTGCTAAAGAAAAATGTCCTGAATTTAGGTTTCAAGATTTTCCAGAAATTAGGATAAACTATGCATAAACACACGACTAAAGACCAGTACATGCACACACAAGGAAACAAACCACCATGAGTGAAAGTAGAAACAACAAAAAACCCCAAAACCAACAAACAAAAACAATTTTTTTTTAGCTCTGTGCTACAAACTGGATATTGTCTAATTACTCATCTTGCCACGTTCTTTTGTGACTATGTTATTGTTTTTCTAATACCTGTATCTGATAAACCAATAACCGGGACATTTATGCATTTGTCTCTGTTGCCTGCTGCTTATTTCCTTGGTTCTGTTTCTTATTTCTTTGGTGGAATGTCATAAATTGTATAAGGAAATGTTACAGAGCCTCTGGATGACAGTCTTTTCCTCAGAAATAGTTAACCTCTTATAAGCACATGGAGCAATGCGTCTTATCCCCAGGGACAAATGTCTGGAGACGTTTCTGGGGGTAATTATGGGCTAGAGGTGCTCCTGGCATCTTAGTGGGTAGAGACCAGGGATGCTGCTAAACATCTTACAAAGCACAGGACAGTCCCCATAACAAAGAATCAACCAGCCCAAAATGTTCACAGTGTTGCTAAAATAAGTGAGGGCAGATCTCCTTAACCCAATTTGGGGTAGAGCTCACCTGAGGCTGAGTTCCATTATCCATCCCTTTCTCCCACCCCCCAAGAACTGCAAGCACACTGGCATCAAAGCTCACGCGCACACACAGAGATGACGTACACAGGCTCACCTGAAAATCACGTCACCCAAATCCACCTGCACCTTTTAAGACCAATCGTTTTTACCGCCTCTAAAAAGCACTGCCTGCCACTCCCTCAACCCTGAGGTTCGATCACTGCTTAAGGCTTGATGTAGGTATCACTAAAATGTTTAAAATAGAACCTTGGCAGGATTCTAGTCGAACAGATACCAACTGATCTAAAATGTGCTCCATGGTGTTAAAGGCTGTTTCGTAACTTTTTTAATCTCAGCTGCTTATTTGCATCTTGAATTGAGTGCTTATGCAAGTCATTATCACTTCTACGCCCCTAACTACGACTCCCATTCACCGTAGTTTTTTAATCTATACTCCTGTTATGCCCTATTTAAAAAATCACTTTCCTAATTTCAAATCAAGATTTTAAAAAATATTACTTATATATATATACATATTATACACACACATATACATGTATTAAAATACTGAGTGCCTTTTACTTTTTAAGTTACAATTCAAATGGTCTAAAATAAATTATTATCAAAGCAATACCTAATCATAAATCAATACAGGATCAATGTAAATAATGAGAAAATACCACATAGAAGGCAGTAAATTCTCCACTACACTCAGCTCCAGGGGGTAATTGCTGTTAATGCTGCAAGGAACTTCCTTCTAGTGTCTCATCTACATCTGTTTTTATATATGTGCATAAACAGTGCCATATAATTTTATCTAAAATTGTAAACATAAATACTTTAGTTAGGAGTACTTTGAAAAGGATTCATTTTAATTTAGATCATTGTTCCGGGAGCCTTTTCGTGACCTAAACTATGGTTGGACTTAATCCCAAAATATGGTATTACTTTTTTTAAAGGAGCAGATCTATCTAGTACCAACCAAAACCTCTGCTGCACACTTTGAATTCTCCCTGCTGACCGAATTTCAAGTGTAGATTAATTTACTTAGAGCTTGGCTAATTGGCCATTCACTCCCAATGGAGAGAGACCGCTGATTTAGTCACTTAAAGCAGTAAGTAAGCCATCTGTAAGAGGAAAAAAAAAATCATCTTTCTACACTACTCTTTAAATATTGCCCCTGAACTCTCACAAATGAGTTTCTTTGTCTTGGCGGTACCCAAGAACTAGAAGAGATGTAGGGGTCTGGGGAACTCTTTGCTCCCTTCACCCAGGACTGCTCTAGTGTAGGTTAGTTAATAGAGAACTCTGCTTTATTAACTGCCAAGACAATCACTAATATTCAAACATGTGGACAGCATTCTAGGTACTGTACAGAACATGGGGGGAGAATGTCCAAAATTAAATCAAACCGATGATCCTATGAAGACTGATGGCCCCAAGAAGGAGAAAGATACCGTCCAATATGAATTCTAATTTACACAGAAACAGACCTCAAAATATTTGGTAACTGTAAAGAAAACCACTACTATGGTTTGGGTAAATTTAGCTAATGTGTAAGGGGAGTCCTATATAATAAAATCGAAGGGAAAGATAGGGACCCATAAGTAACATGCAGAATGGGGAAAAGAATGTATCGTAAGTTGCTTTTTGTCATTTTTATTTTGTGTGTGATGAGCAGGTGAGAAGAAAGGTACCATCACACCCTTGGTGTATGTGTTAAACTTTGTCAACTTGGTTTAAGTGTTCAGTTAGACTGTTTAGACAGGTTAGACATCAGACCAGCAGACAGGGGGCACATTTGATAAAAGCCTAAAACAATGAATTAAATGAAATGTTAATAAATAATTTTATTAAGAAACAAAATGGTAAATTTTCATGGAATCTGAATTAAAAACTGAAGCTATACCAGGCTAAGCATAATTTTAAAAGCTCACTGATTTGATACAATAAAAAAATAAATCAATTATATTCATATGCAAAGTTCAAGTGCAATGGGCACTCTATCAGCTTCATTATTATGTTTAAGGCCAAGACAAGGCACTTTCCTTTCTGCATTTGGGCTCCTTTTCCACCAGCAGCAACACTAGAGCCATAATCTAAGCAACTTAACACTATTTGAGCTAAAGAGTAGCCTGAATATATGTCTAAGATGTATTTTATTGACAAAAAAAAAGAGGGGGAGGGGGTAAATAAAAAGGACGTGAAAATAGATATGTAGACTTGGAGCTGCAATAAAAATATTAAGCTGCTCAAAGAGCATATTCAATAAGATTGAGGGTTAGTTCTCCATAAAGGAAAGGAAAATATTATCAACTAGTACATGCAAATTAGAATATGAGTACATTCTGAAAAGTAGGGTATTAAGCTGGTGATCCTTACATTTCTCTATGAATATACATCACATTTTCTGGATAGTAAGGTTTCCAACTGCTCATCTTAAGGGCATTGTCAATTACCACTTGTGGCAATTGATGGGGAAAGGCATGGCCACGGTACCAAGAACCACTACCAAACCAATCAGCTCACGTCCAACAGTGTGGCACATCCGTCAGAGGTTGTGACCACCGGAATTGACAATGGAGAAGCAAATGAACTTTAGAGGTAATAGTGGTTGTTTTAAAAACAGGTAGAGAGAG
Source organism: Potos flavus (assembly GCA_028534135.1). Classification (NCBI taxonomy): domain Eukaryota; kingdom Metazoa; phylum Chordata; class Mammalia; order Carnivora; family Procyonidae; genus Potos; species Potos flavus. The sequence goes on from CM052883.1 coordinate 8,251,038, forward strand.
AAGATCTACTGATTAGTTTCATAGAAAGGGAAAGTGAAAATTGAGTTTCCAGATACAGAAATATTAATTAAGAAGCAGAGGAAAGAGGAATTTAAAATTTTCAATGCTTCCTTCCCTTATACATCAGATGGCTCTCAATTCCGGTTCTGTGGTTTTTCTGCCTTATCAGTGTTTCATCGCATTCGTAGGAACAGGAGGAGAACTATAACTGGGATTTGCATTTTCTGAGGATAAATTATTAATGCATTAATTTGACTAAAATTATCTTGTCTACCACTTCGCTCTTTATAACACTGAAATATGCATGTCTAACAACTGCTTCTTGCAGCATGTCCATTCCTCCCACAGAAGAAAATAGAGAGATCGGATAAACCAACACCTATTGTATGCCATCAATCAAAGTGGCAATTTTGGAAGGCCCATTTCCTTCTCATACATTCTTTGTGTTTCCCAGGGAACAATTCCCGAATCAAGTTCTCCCACTTTTTTTTCCATCTAGAAGTTGATACGTTTAAATAATTATAACAAAGCAATCAGAGGGGAGTGGGGCATTCACTGAGACCTTCATTGACTTTAGACAAATGGTTTTTTCCCACATATTTTCCACCTATCAGTTCTGGGACTGAAATTGCTGAAAATGTCCTGAGACTCCATGTCTGCGAGAAAACAGTCCTACCCTGAGGGAGTTCTGTGACTGCGACCATGTGCTCAGATTCCTGGAATTGTACTAAATACTCTCTGCCTACTGTCCCTTTTCCACCATGACCCCGTGGAATAAGGCCCTGATTTGGTCTCCTTTTTGCAAGTGAGGCACATGACTTAGAGGGTTTAGGTAATTTACTCAAAGTCATGCAGTCGGTAAGTGGTGAAGGCCAGGATTCAGTCCAGTATCTGGCTTGCTCGAAGACGTATATTTTAAATCACTAAGTTATACCTATTCTTTATTTTGCACAAATGCCCAAAATAAGTAAGTAATAGGATCAACATAAAACATATTTCTTGTTTTTCAAAATGAAATAAGGGTCGTGATACAAAAACCACTCTCAATGCAAAGGGAGGTACTAGGGAGACATCTAAGACACATACCCAAGCATCTCCTATCAGGTACAGGAAAAAAGCTTTATCCCATGTCCTTATAAACACATTCGCAAATCATTCTGTTCATTTTAGAAACAAACCAACCTGTTCATTCCACACTTCTTTTTTTTATTATTATTGAAGCACAAGGACACGCGATGTGGTATTAGTTTCAGGTGTGCAACATACTGATTCGACGATACATTATTTAGTGCTCATCATGGGAAGTACTGTCACCATCTGTCACCATACGATGTTATTACAATATTATTGACTGTATTCCCTATGCTGTACTTATCTCCAAGACTTACTTATTTTATAACTAGAAGCCTGTGACTCTTAATTCCCTTTATCTATTTCACCTATCCCTCGACCACACTATTGCTTCTTCTTAAGGAAAATAAGGCACAGACCTTTAATGCTGTTCATATATATCTGACAAAATATAAAACCATGGTGCGAGGCATCAAATATATTTACTTTCATCGCAAACATCCTGGGTATCTGAGGATCTGATGAGAACGCCGAGGTCCACCAGCACTGTGAACCCAAAAGAGCCATGCACTTTTAGGAAAACAATCAGTCACATCTATCTCCAGTCTTTTGCTTTCCCATTCTCCTCTCTCTACTCCCCGGGCCTCTCACACTTTATTGGGCCGAGCAGACCAAGAAGCCTACCCATTACAGCACAGTATCGTAAGCATGTGGCAAAAGCAGCTGGGGGGACAGAGATCCGAGTAGCTTCTTGGGAAAAGTGGCACCTGCCGTAAGTTCTAGAGTCAGCCTAAGCAGGTGTGGGAGAGGAAAGAAGCCTGGATTTTTCCTAAAGATTCATACACTTTAAGCTGGAAAATGAGAAAGTGAAACTTGGATTCTGGCAACATTGCCTTGGCAGCAATATGGAGAACACATAAATCAAAGTGCACGAGACAAGTATCGGAGGAACCAGGTGGTGGGTTCTTAGAGCGACACACTGAGAGACGATGATCTGCCTTAAGGTTATGACAGCAGTGTGCAGGGGATCAGACATTTCTTCATTGGACTGGAAAGGAGAATGTCCAAACAAGTATAAAATTCCCACGGAAAATGTTATCACCCATGAGGTCAATATAGTAAACTATTAAAAAATCTATATCTAATTCGAAAGATAACCCAGCTCTTCATGCTTTCATTTTTTTTCACTTTTACTTGGGGACCCTACTTACATCGGTCTTATACTTTAAATGAGAAACTAGGAAATATACGAGTAGAAAAGTAAATATTTAATAAAAATTATCATGTAAACAAGCCAGCATACAAGTTGCTGATTTGGGGACTTTATTATGTGCTTCTTCCCCATAAATAATATGGAGACACATCACGTGTGTTTTGAGTGATTTCTTGGTTCACAACAATTGTCTCATTTCAGAATTCACCATAAAAATATGAATCAGAGAAACAGATGTATTTTCACATTTGAATTTCAATAAAAATTAAAAACCTGTGAACAACAAAAGTGAGCAGATGTTCAAAAGCCAACAAGATTCTAAAACTAAAATTATCCATTTTTTCGATTCATACGTATACTCTTTAATAAAAAGATGTGTTAACCATAATTTTAATTATGGCTCTTCTTTTCAATCTTTAAAATTTTATGTAGGTGTCTCATATTTGTGGTGTGTTAATTCCAGAGTCGTCATAATATATATACAGAAAAGTTCACAAATCATCAACGTATGGCTCAATGAATAAAGTGAACAGACCCAAGTCACACCCAAAAGAAGAAATAAAACATTACCTTCTGGATATTCCTTTTCTGCCTCTCCCATTGACCCCCAAACATAACCATTAATCTAGTTACTATTACTATGGATCAGTTTTTCTGAAATTTGTGTAAATGGATCATATGGTATATATCCTTTGGTATCTACCACTATTGCTGGACTGAAGTTATACAACTGATTTTTTTCTTATATTCTTGTTTTCTAGGAACTTCCCAATAATTTTAATGGTTTTCCTGAAATTCTTTTGGCAATATATAGATATTGCTAGATATATTCATATTCATGTCACTGGTGAACCATGATGGTTTTCTTTCTTTTCCATCCCTTATGTCTTTTTATAATTTTCTTTCCCTTATATACTGACTAGGTTCACTAAAACAATGATGACTAGAAGTGGTAGTATCAGGCATCCTATCTTCTTCCCAATCTCAGGGGACAAGCTTTAAACATCTCACCATTAAATACGTTTTTCATTGTTTTCGACGATTTCTCTCTTTAGTTATGCCCAACCTTCTGTTCAGTCTACCATTTGAGCTCTCGCTATTAGTAACTGTATCCCTACATTGATTCTAAATATATGTTGAAATTCTACATCTTGTCATCTCTTTTCGTAAACAAAGATCACATATACCTGATACTCCAGTGTCGCCTATGGGTCTGTTACTATTGTCTACATTCCCAAATGGCCCTAACTGGTTGTTGTTCATTTGTTTTGTTTGCATGGACCTATTTTTACTGAGTATACAGGACACTGAAGAGGCTCAGAAAGTGTAATATTTCTCCTAAGATAATTTATCTTATTCTCTAGCAGGCAACAACATTAGAGGTAGATCAGATCTCCCCACCTCAATCAGGGACTGAGCTGAGTCCAATTACACTGTAATCTTTGCTAGGTTTGATCTGTCTCTGATTCACTAACACTTCTAAGTTTCTGTGAGGACATGGGATCCATGTTCCCAGTGGATCCTGAAATACAAGGTTCGTCTGCCAAAGCACCGTGATTCCCTAAAGTTCTAATCAGCTTGTTAGTCACTTTCTTCTTGGCTTCTTAGTCTCCAATCTTTCACTGCTTGTGAATTGGCAAGTGCCTAGGAAAGAAAATTAGGGTGAAGTATTTGGCTCACTTTTCTGCAAGATTTTGACCCCTCAAGTCCTGGCAGTCTTGGCAGCTTCAACCTAAGGTATTTTGTATCCATTCTTTTGAGATTCCAGAAAGTTCTGTCTTCTTATACCCACACTCTCTACTGGCTTCTCACCCTCCTTCCCTGGACAAGGTAAAAATCAGCAAACAAGAATACCAGGCTAGCATCTAAATTAGCTTCTCTTCTCTTCGAGACCTCAGCTTCTTGAATCCTGATTGTCTCGACAGCATTTCAATCCCTTCAAACAGACTTTCTGGGTTATTTACCCAGCTTTTCCTATTATCTTTGGTCATAGCATTGGTCTATTAAAACTATTTCATTATAGTGAGAAATAAAACTACTTATTAATTTTTTTTAATTTTTTTTTTTTTTAGATTATTTATTGACAGAGAGAAAGAGATCACAAGTAGGCAGAGAGGCAGGCAGAGAGAGAGGAGGGGAAGCAGGCTCCCTGCTGAGCAGAGAGCCCGATGCGGGGCTCAATCCCAGGACCCTGAGATCATGACCTGAGCTGAAGGCAGAGGCTTTAACCCACTGAGCCACCCAGGCACCCCTACTTATTAATTTTTAAAATATTTATAGTGAATTTTTTGTCACACAAAATCTTATATTTCATTACAAATAAATTATAGACAAATAATTTTTTTCCATCACCGAGGATTTTGAAAATGAAAAATATTAAATTAGGGAACAATTTCCATTACTACTGAAACACTTGCTTGACATTAATTGATTTCTATAATTTTGGCAAATAGAGATTTAAAAAACTATTCTCATAATTATGTGGCATTTTTGCTATCAGTGGTTCTAGAAATTGCTTTGTAATAGTTCAGTGAATAATAAACACCATGCTAACCAAGACATTTAATCATATTTTAATTACCAAATGAATATAAATTTGAAAAATAAAAATAGTAATAACTTATAAGTCCACCACTCAGAACTGACAACTTTTACATTTTTCGCCTATTTGTTTTCTATTCTTTTATTTGTTTGTTTCTATTCTTTTAAGCAGATTATATATATGAGGGGCGCCTGGGTGGCTCAGTGGGTTAAGCCTCTGCCTTCGGCTCAGGTCATGATCTCAGGGTCCTGGGATCAAGGTCCCACATTGGGCTCTCTGCTCAGCGGGGAGCCTGCTTCCCCCTCTCTCTCTGCCTGCCTCTCTGCCTACTTGTGATCTCTCTCTCTCTGTTAAATAAAAAAATAGAATTAAAAAAAAAAGATTATATATATGATATTATAAAAAAATGTATTTTGAACCTTGCTTATTTTACTTGGTATATCATGACCATTGTTCATATCTTTCAATTAATTACCCTTTGAAAGCTATTTTTTTTTTAGTGTGGCTCTGAATTCTACTGCATTTAACCATCTAATCCTATTATTCAATATTTAGGTTATTTTTCTTTTTCCACTACTGAAATAAAAGTACAAAGACTATTTTCATATATATACATTTCAGCATTTGGAAGTATTTGCATAGGTAAAGTCTTTGAAATAAAACTATTGGGTCAAGGGGCACAGATTTTTAAGGCTCTTTAATGCACACTGGCAAATTACCCTAAGAACATTTAGGCCAGAGCATATTCTCATAATGAAGCCGTATCGACACTGGATATCATAAAAAAAACATTCTTCTAATTTACATGTAAAAAGGCTCAAATTTCCAATTCAAAGGAACTTTTACACATACACTTTTCATTAAGTTTAATTTTTTCCCTTGGGTAAGTTAAGTCCTTTGACCATTCTTTTTCATGTAATTTGTATTTTTCATGTAATATCTAGGCTTTTTCATATTAAGAATAACATTATTTTTTCTACTGAACTCCCACTAGGGAAAGTAATTATGCCAATTACTGTAAGAGTGCTTTGTTCATGGAAATACTCAGCGGAATGGTAGAATACATGCGAAATTGGTGCCCTACAACAAAAGGCATGTTATTCTCCATACAGTGTGTTTAAAGTTCACACTATTGTAGACGTAAGGAAATGGAGGGTTAAAGCCAATAGAAACACATCAATCTAACGGACAGCTGAGGACAGTATCCAGCAGCTCTGTTCCTCCCACTGAGCACACACTCACTGGCATTAATCATTATTATTAGCTGCCTTCGTCAGGAGAGAACAGCATTATGTTGCTCCTGCAGCAAAATTAGATCCTGCCCCTGGAGTCAGGTGGATTAGAGGTTCCGTTGGAAGAAAAGAGAAAAGTGTAACATCAAAAGCTGCATGCTAAACTTTCCTCCCACTTAATTTTCAAAACAAACTTCCAACAAAACATGGAAAATCAAAGATTCACTATTAAAAGTCACTTGTCAAAATTCAATGTCCTTATACATGTGTCAGAAATCTTAAGGCAGCCATGCTACAACCCATTCCTGAGCTTCCTCTCTAAGGGCCTGTGTCTAGACGTTCCGACTCACTCACATGGCTACCGCCAGGCTCAAGCTAGATAAAGTTCTTGTAAAGAGCCTGCCAACTCTCCCTATGCCTCAAGGTATTATTATACTTAATTTTTCTGAATGAGAGAAATGTGACGTGATCCTCTAAAAATTTTCTTATTGACAAAACTCCTATTTTATTCACCTTTGCAAGATGCCCAAATAAAAAGCTCTATTCCAAGGCTCACTTGTAGCTAGGCATGCCTACCATCCTTTCTAAAGAGATAGAAGCCAGTGAGAGCTAACAGAATGACGTATAAGCAGGACCCACTGCCTAGGCTCCCGAGAAAGCTCCTTTAAAAAAGTTAGTTGGCAAGCAACTTTTTTGCCCTTGGCATTTTACCTTCATCCTGAGACACAGATATAATTTCCGGAATTTCAACAAATACCCTGAGAGCATGAGGACAAGGGTGGTCTCACCCTAAGAATCACAGACCCAGAGCAAGCCTGGACCCCTGTTGACATTGTAGAGTTGTCCTACTATCCAAACACCACCTACCTTCAGACTTCTTGAATATGAAACCTCCTCCCAAATTTGGTTAAGCCACCATTTGATTGGGAAGAGGGGTATCTGTTAATCAGAGCCAAAAGTTATTCTTAACTGATGCAATTATCCAAATACTCATTTAACTACTTCATCTCTGCTGTTCTCTGTCCTCTCTGTCTTGATTACATTTTTGTTCTATTTAATATCCTTCCCTCTACAACTGACTAAATATCCTCTCCCAGAATCTCGTGCTTAATGTATCACATGACTCAGAAATCCTTCTTACTTCTACAGTCTAACATTTTCATCAGGTGCGTCACTTCATCTAATTTGTTCCTTTATTTGTCAATTGCTTATTTACATAAATGAGTAATACTTATTATTCATCTGAAATAAAGTTACTAGATTTTTATGAAGCAGAAAATTTGAGGCACGGGTAATTAAGGAATGGGAAAAAAAACTACAAAGAATAAACTGGTATTATAATCAGGAGGCTATCCAGAAGATATAATAGTAACTGAGCCTTTCATAAACTATAAGGTTGTGTTTCCCCACTACCACCAATTTTTATACAAACATGACTTTGATTTCTAAGTAACTGCTGAATCCCTAAAAAACAAATTTGAATATTTGTCCGGCAGATTTAGGTTTAAAATGGTCTTTTTGATGTGGCCTGGTAAACTGTATTTTTTCTGATGTAATCTCATTGTGCGTATAGAGTAGTTAGAAATCTGAGAATATCCTGCTTAATACTTTTGCTGCTACGTCAGTATCTATATATATCACGAGTGCTTGCTATTACTATTATCTGTAGTTAATCTCCTTGTCCCCTCCATGAATATCATGCAGCCTCCAAATGCAATGAAATGAACAGAGTTAAACCTAAACATCTCCTTCTAGTTTATTCATAAAATTCCATTCTTTTTTACACTCTGGTGGGGAAAGGACAAACTCCGGTATCTACGTGACCAAGGCTATAAATTCAGTGAGTGAAGGTGCAGAGTAAATGTTTTATTCTCTTGACTGTACTAAGCAAGTATGAAGATAAGTGGCAGCTGCCACTCAGGTCCAGGTGAGGAAGTAACACGGAGAATCAGGGCCAAAGGGGAAGGCACGTAACCTTCCACACAGCCGTTCTTGGCCGAAGTGATGTGGCCAGTCAAGGATCCGGGCCAATTGTGCCAGATAGTCTGCTTTTTCAAGAGTTCCCAACAATCTAGATGTTGATCCTAATTTTGAAACGAAGCTAACATTGCATGGGCCAATCTGGATGATCACTGGGTTATAATTACCAGAAGGGGAGAAAAAAAACCAAACTTGGTGTTTATCAAGAAGTTACAGCACTTCTCACTGCAAAAGCGGAATGAGTGCTGAACATGTGATTCTCAAGTGAGAACCCAAGGGCCAACCAACATCCCACACCCCCAGCCACACCCAGGGAGGAGTGCCGCTGCAAGGAACCCTTGGCCAGACTCCGAAGGCATGAGGGGTCAATGACATCCAGAGCCCATGAGACACCGGAAGCCCGGGGCTCAGAGCTCCCGCACAGACTGTGGGAAGCCTTGGGCTTTGCTGTAAGTTGTCTTTCATTGCAAAACTCTCCAGGATTTGTACAGTATTCAAATTATTTACTTATAGTATTGACGCTTTGTATTTCTTAGTTTGGATTCATTTTTCTTATATTTGTTTGTTTTGTTTTATTCATTACACAGCTAGTATAGACCTTAAAATTTTGGTTTTATTTCTTTATATTTATCACTTCATTTGTAATCGCATTCTTTTAATTCTGGCTTGCTTAATTTAAACTACTTATTTTATTTGCTGAAACCATTTATTTTATTTATATTTATTTCCATTTTAGAAATTATTTTAACATGGAAGAGAAACTCGGGGATATTATTGGTTGTGTCTGTCGTATCGGCCATTTATTTTATATGAATTTCTAAATATACAATTATATAACTTTGTATAATATAGAATATGAATACAGAAATAGAATAGAAAACAGAAAGAAATGATTCAATGGGAAAGGTTAAGACTAGCCATTACCCGAAGGAACGAAAGTTGAATATTGTTTCTCTGCAGTTCCCTTAACAGCAGACAATAAGAAAAAACCTGGCCCTTTGCAAAAGTCTAAGTACCTAACTGAATTATACATGAATGCTGTTTTCCCAAATTAAAAGCTATCCAAATCATTGAACAATAAATTATATACAGTCCATGATTATTATTTTACATCACTATTGGTCATTGGATTACTGAATATTCTACAGAAATACACAAATCTATACTTTTTAGGAAATAAAGAGGAAAATAAGTGGGAAGAGACAATATATTATTAATGAAATACTACTCAGTATTTTGTAATATTATATTCTTAATATTAATTAAAATTAATCTTTAAGACATCCCGCTGAAGGAAAAACTGCTTAATTTGTAGGGCGTGGTACAAAATAAAAATGCAAAGCCTACTGTTCAAAAGTATTAAGAATTTCAAGACAGTGACAGCAGAGCATTAAACCATGCATGGCCCTTCTGAGTGTGGAGAAATGGGTAACTACACAGGTCACAGGGCCGCAAAGCTGCCTATGGTCATGGTAGACGGCAACGTCTCTGATTCTCAGGTGAGGGAATAGAGTCCTGAATAGATCAAGTGACTCTTCCCATATGCTTGATCTCAAAGGGCCCTTTGTCACCCAGTACCAAGAGTTTGGGGACATGAATGCAGTTTATTCTCCCTGGTGGCTAAAAATCACCTATGAGAAAATGAAGACTTACACTTGAAACAGCACAGTGATGAAATGGAGAAATACATATGAAGTTGTGAAGGAGTTCTGGGCGAACTGAGAATAAAGAGCAGAATAACATAAACAAATGATGGGAAAATTTGAAGAGGATTTAGGAAGCATCTATTTTGACTCCTTTATTATATAGATGGAGAGGAAATAAAGAAAAATATATAAAGAGGAAATGAAAAGAAATATATATATTCTTTTTATAATGAATATATATGTATAAAGCACACACCACACACACATACACAGAGAGAATATTACTTTCTTTGTGAGAGGACAGGTTATTACTAAAGTTATGCATTTATTTAACAACCATCATTTGACAACTACCATGTACCCCCACACACCAATCATGGAGCATCTAATCTATGTCAGATCTTACAGAACTCATAAGATGAAGATATTTGCAAGTTCCTGCCTTCGGCCTGTTTACATTTTAATTGAGAAGAAAGATTCATATATTAATGTGAAACCATTAAGGAATAATTAGACAAAGAAAACATACTGACGGCTAAATGAACATAATAAAAAAAATGTTTTTAAGTATCTATTATGATTAAAAAAAAAAGAAGAGGAAAGTATATTGACATGAAGATGTATGATGAAGTCCGGCAGTAGGGATTTTAAAACTTTCAATCATGGATGCTATGTAGGAGAAGTACTTGGTAGCAAAATGGACATTCCTACTAAGTAAACTAAGTAATGGATTTTTTTCATTCATTCATTCAGTCATTTATCAGCTCTTTATTGGGACACTATAGTTCTTTTTTTTTTTTTTTTAAGTAGGTTCCATGCCCAGCATGGAGCCCAACATGGGGCTCGAACTCACAACCCTGAGATCAACACCTGCACTGAAATCAAGAGTCAGATGCTTAACCAGCTGAGCCACCTAGGCACCCCTTGAGACATCATAGTTCTTGATGTGCCACATACTAGTATAGGGCTAAAGACTGCAGAGTTACAAGAGGTATACACATTTTTGTAATTTCTATTCTAATGGGTGAAATAGATTTCCAGAAGTAAACAAAAAACATATGTATATGGTTTCAGGTAGTAAAAAGTGCTGGAAAAATATATGCCAGGGTTAAGGGATAAACAAGGAGAGAGCTTGGTGCAATTAAAATTAGACTGAGCAGGCCGAGATTCTGTATTCTCCTAATGTGGAAATAATGTTTTCTACCAAATAGACTCCCAAATATTTGACTCAACTTAAATCTTAGAACATTTACATCTAAGTAAATCGTTATCACAAATGATTAGATTTCATAGATTTTACTCTTTAAATTATAACAAACAAGTAACAAATTTAATCCTTAAACCCTGAATGCTTTGTTCTCCGAGATAAGAACTTTCTCAAAAGCAAGAGTGCACCAATTTTCATAGGGTGGTTGCCTTTCTCAAAGTTGATTCAAAAATTAGTGTGTAAAGTTCCTGCTTTTAAGTATAATCATTTTCACTTGTGAATATGAACAAGGAAGATTATAAGCTGTCAAGAATTTCTAGAGCTTCTGCCCATGACAAAATGATGGGTCCACATGCTGTATTTAAAATCCAGCTGAATGGATAAAAATAGCATGTGACTTTCATAGTCATTATGAGCTGAAGCAATTTATTGAACCCTTCAATCAGGAAAGGAAACAAAAGATGGGAAATGGGTGAATGACTCACTCCTTCATGTGTTGTCTACATAGTGCTATTCTGATAATTGGATGATCTGAAGTTTAAATGTAATTGCATTAATGCATTTTAGAGAGGAGGCAACCACAACATATTTCAAAACAAAAACAAAATGCTCTAAAAGGCTGAAAGAATCCAATGAAATGATGTCTTATAATTAGAAATGCACAAAGCTTGTGCATGAAATGCAGAAGAAAAAGAGTATACTTATATAAACCTTTAAAAATCCAGGGAGAAAACCCCTCCTTATACCTAAAAATCCAAATCGAAATCTTGCATCTCTTCAATGTAGTAAAATATTTTGTTTTAGAATAAATATTAAAAGTAAATACTTAATTCCTTTAAAAAATATAGGATAGCAATTTCAGGACTATCTGTAGGCTGTACTTTAAGTAACTGACTTGATCATATTTCATATTAAATCATTTGAAGGTGACTCACCCAACCCCAAGTGACAATCAGATATGGGCATTTTTGCTTCTTGTGAAAGCAAGAATTCATCAGGACCTTCAAATATCACTTGTTCAAGCAATTTTATCCCATGAGTCTCAGAACAAAAGAAAATTTTATCTTAGGAGGACCCTCGCCATGAGTGGAAAACATGGTATAGAAAATCTACAAGATATCTGAACAAAAAAATGTTTCTTTTTTTCATTTCAAGATAAGGTTTACAGAATACTTATAATACTATCTTCTAAGCATAAACTGCTCTTTTGGGTATTGACTTTAGGAAGGAGGGCTTGATCTTTAGATATGGGTTCCTAGTGGTGGCTCCTCAGATGGGACACAAGGACTGGACCCTCAGAGCAAAAACCATACACTGGGAACCAAATCATCTATTTGCATATAGTGCTGCGTTCACTTCCCTTCTCTTTTTTCCTAGTCGGTTAGTTTTTTTTAATGTTTCAAAAATTGTTACTAAATGCAAACAATTAAGTAAAACAAGCAACACTATGACCATGCATTATTAAAAGACAAAACTACTTTTTTTACTCCAAAAGAAATTATTGGGAACTATCTGCAGTTTGGCTCATTGTGCATTTCATAATAATTCCTCCAAACAATGGCTGACTTTTTTGAGTAAGAAAATAAGCAGATATCGAACGTCAAATACAAGTGTGCTAGATCACTGAATCCTCAAATCACACTAAGATGTGACACAGGATTCTCTTCCCTTTGTACATCCCATGCTAGCCTCTAAGGGCAGCAGCAACAGTAATATACACACTGTGTAGTAATTACAAATATTCTGTTTTTCCTTTTATGGGGCACTAAATTACATTTCATTCCTATCAAGTAATCTATAAAATAATGCCACTGACTTTCTTTGAAGAGAGGGAATTAAACTTCCAAAGATGAGCAATACACTTTCAAAAGAACTTCTCCACTCTGAAACTGTGTATAATGTCAGGTGAAAACCTTTTCTTTTTTTTTGAAAACCTTTTCTGATATATCTTTTCATCATAGAGTCTTCTTTTCTTCTAAACTTATAGTAAGATTTGGTAATGTATTTTGTGTTATCCTGGGACTATTTCTCTTAAAGGGCCTTCTTTTATTATGAGTTTTCATTCAATAATAATTAAGTGGGACAACACAAGTAACTGAGGATTTGTTTTTGTTATAGAACCAAGTCTTACTACACAAAATCAACTAGTCATGAACTACTAAATGGTGTCAGATTTGTTTAAGCGCTAGCAGTGTTGGACAATGAAAGTGGACTACTGATTCCCAGGAAACGTATTTCTCTGTAGTTAGATGTGGGATTTCCATGTAAACTAAGAATAAAAGAAGTACTTGGCATATACTGATGGGAATATTTCTGTTTGTGCGATGCAGCCCATATAACGATAACTGATGGGTCTTAAAGCTATTCGGAGCATTTTGACTTTGCTTTCTCCATCACTGATTTGACTTGAAAGCCAATGTACACACACACACACACACACACGCACATACTGACATATATGCATGTATTTATGTATGTATACAACACATACTGAGTTGAAGACTTAAAGGGATTGTATTTGAAAACATCTAAGTCACTGAAAGTGCCAGCATGTACTGAAAATCTAGGTTTAGCAAAGCCTGCTCGCAACAACTTCTGGTGCATTTTCCCATTTTGTTATTTTTGGTAATCAACACAAAAAACTCTTTACGACTGTGAAAAGGAAATTTTCTAATTTGTACCCATGTAACTGTCTAAACTTAGCCGATTCGAACCTTAACCTTACCAAGGAGTTAATTTCAGAATTAAGTTGGATATGATTATTTAATTACATCATATATAAATACTCCATAATTAAATTCCTTCATAAAACATATTCCACGTAATGAGCTAGGACAAAATTTAGCAAAGCAAGTAGACTGAATCTTTGGCATCCAAACGAATCCGATGGCATAGTATTTCCAGTACAAGACACAGCAATAGGAAGACCAGAACATTCGGAAGTCGTGGAGCGCTCTGAGGTATTAAAAATCATCACGTCCAGTTTATTACACAGTGGAAGGGAGGAATAATTATGTGCTATAGCCTCTCCTTCCCACTTCTGTGGAGCGCAAGCCGAAGTTATTTTTAAGGAGTTCAATGCACTTAAAAGTACTCCGCTAATCTAGGATTAGAACTCAGTGTCTCCAAAGAGAGTCAGTGAAAAGGTTCCAATTAATTTTTAGTTTCCTGTTATAAAAAATACTGAGGAAATATAAGTAATATATTTATAAGCCTGTAGTCTATAAATGTTTGAAGAGGTTTCTAATCAAATACACAGAATCTATATCTATGGCGAGAACTATGTGCTAGTTCCTCCCGTTTGTCCTTCACTAAACACCAGGTCACACAAGTTTCTGACTCATTCTGCTTGAAAATGAATCATAAGATTAAATGATCATAAACCTAAGATAACTTTCCTACTAAACAGATATATGTCTGATGCTGGCGGAACAGGTGGACTGGCTAATTAGGAAATAGCCTTTCTCCCCGAAAAGCAAAGGTTCTGGTGCCCAAAAGAAAATTTCTAGATTTAAATGTTGTTCTAATTCGAATTGCCATTGAGAATCTCTTGGCTAACATTAGGGATCAACTGAAAAAGGAAACACATTCTGAAAGTTTTAAATGTATTACATAAAAGGACAAAATGGAAGGAAAAGCACGAAAAATGTGCTCTCTCTTATCCATTGGAAAAAACATTCAATCTCATCACTGAGTAAATTAATTCTTACAGTTCTATATGCTCTATATTTTCTAACAGTTCATTGAAAAATATGTCACTTGATAGCTTTCTGTTTTTCGTGTTGATGGTTGGATAACAATAATTGTTTCCTCTCATTTTTCTTTAGATACTGTCTGAATTATGCCAAAATTAAGCTCTGATAAATATAAATAGTGAAGCGTTTTATTTTATTTTAATTTTATTTTTTCAGTGTTCCACTCTGGATTTTCTTCAGTTTATATCCTCATATCAAAGTGGAAAATTAATCCAGGGACTATATAAAGTATTTGGAAAGGCTTAATATGCTCATCTTTATTCATATACAATCACTATCTTCTATAGAGTTCAGGTTTACATTAGTTATTGGAGCTAACCCAAATACACAAAGAGTTGCACATTTAATTTTCTCTACTTGAGTGCACTCAGATTAAGGAATGTCTTCTGTCCCCACCATGGGCACCAGCAAAGCATTTATACAACAGCACTAATTGAAATGGGGCCAGATTTTATGTATTTCTAACCCTTTATACATATAACACAATTACATTTCCTTTAATAAGCTCTGAGACTTTTTTTTTTAACTACACACAACTATATGACACGGAATAATATTGTTGTGACTAACAATTTGCTTAGGACTAAATTGCAGTTTATTTCAAAGAGATGATACTCATATTCATTCTATTGCAATAGATGTTATTTTGGTTCTTTTATTTGGCTTATTTATACAGATATTTAACATGTGTTTTATTTTCTTTTGTTTGAGGGTGGTTTTTTGTTTTGTTTTTTTTTTTCAGGGGATCAGGGGTTCAAATAGCCCTGTGACTAAATCTTTTGCTCCATAGAATATTTTTGCCATGAAATCTTGAGAAACTCTTATTTGCAGAGCAGCACAGATAATTTAGGCAACTAAAATTATTTTTCAAAAGTTAATATGAGCGATATGAAACTTCCCAGATAATTGTACATTCTCATTTTCTTTCTGACTATATAATATACGATTTAGCATGTTCCCAATATAGCTGTTACAGTTAAAATATACCCATGAAGCTAAAAAAGAAAAAAAGAAATTAAAATAGAAATTGAGCATACTTGCCTATAAAACTAATTATTTTAAAGGAGCCCAACAACAGATACGCACATGCAACCTTATATTCAAATGAATACACATCTATTATCTATATATAGATGCTGTATCTATATATGCATTTAAATGGCAGAAACATGGGCTTTGTGATACTGTAGAACCCAAGGACCTGATCGCTGCCTTAAGGCACGTCCCCACTCGGTACCGCCCGGGATCACTCTTGCCCTAGACTGTTCTCTAGCTGAACTTCAAACATCAGGTTCTCATCAGAGTCCTTTTCTCCTCACCCCACCTGCCCCTCTTCCTCCTGCAACTACTCCCACTTAATCTTCTCTTCCTTTATCCGTCTCTCCACGGCACTTACGATTTTCAGAAGATTAATCCTTCTGTCTTTGTTTCCCTCCCTGGAACATAAGGGATATGTGAGGGGAGGTGTATTTCCTGTTCACTGCATACAATCCACACCTAGCACCCTCGGCAGAGAGCAGGTGCACCATAAACCCTATTTCAAGAATGAATAAATGAAACATTTGAGAAAGCTAGTCTCATATGACTAGACTGGTCCATCCTTTCTTTTTCTTTCTTTCTTTCTTTCTTGGTGGTTAGGGTTTTTTTGTTTTTTTTTAAGAAATCTTTTAAAGTTAAAGTCATAGTTAAAATTTCATGAATAACATGATTTAAAAAGTTCGTTAGCAGGCTGTCATGGTCAAAATTGAACCGTAAAAAGTAGGTTTGGTTAAACCCTTTTCCCACCCAAGATTTTAAGACCATTATACCTCCACTATTGTGTGCCCAAGCAACTTTTAAATTCACACCCCTCCCTCTGATATCTAAAGAAGAAGCAGTGTATATTAAGAGAGGGATATTCACAAAGTACCTTGCAATAATAATTACATTTTAGGAATCAAAAAAGAATTTTGGAGAGAACCTTTTTGACATCTACGCCTTGACCATTATACATCTAAACAGTTTTGAAAACCAAAAATATATTCATTGCAGTCTTTCTTGTCTTAGTGGGAAAATACCTTGCCTTGTATATTCCTAAGCTTAGGCTCTTCATTCACGCAGACCTGCTAAGCACAACCCTCAGATGCCAGAGTCTTTATAGGCTCTCCTTTGTGTGTTTTTTTTTAAACACTTATTTATTTACTTATTTGAGAGAGAGAGAGCAAGTGCAGGGGTACAGGGCAGGGGGCAGAGGGAGAGGGAAAGAGAAACCCAAGCTAACTCTGTGCTGAGCATGGAGCCCAGAGTAGCACTTGTTCTTAGGACTCTGAGATCATGACCTGAGCCAAAATCAAGTCAGATGCTTAACTAAGCCACCCAGGCACCCCTATCATCTTTCTTTTGAATTCCCCATTTACTGCCTCACTAACAATCAATCTTTCAATGACCTATCATGTTTATTTACTCAAATAAATGCTTTTTTAAAAAAAGATTTTATTTATTTATTTGAAAGAGAGAGAGAGCATGAGAAGGGGGAGGGGCAGAAGGAGAGGGAGAAGCAGACTCCCTGCTGGGCAGGGAGCCCAATGAGGGGCTCCATTCCAGGACCCTGAGATCATGACCTGAGCTGAAGGCAGGCACTTAACCGACTGAGCCACCCAGGTACCGTCAAATAAATGCTTCTTAAATAGGGTAATGTCTCCCCATTCATTCACCTTATTGGGGTCTACCTTTCACCTTCAAACATTAAAATCCTAGCCCATCTACTTTCAAAAAGAACCCCCAATTTAAAAAGTTTTGGAGAGTGAATATTTTAGACTATAAATTTCGTTTTGAGGGGTTACAAACCAATATTTCGCCAACTTTGAATGGAAAAACCAATTCTAATGGATGAGGTTCTGCTATTTTCTGTAGTCGCGTTAACGCTGTCCATTGACTAACATGTTGGGATTACAAAGGTTGATCTATTTCTTAATACTCTTTAAACTTTACTGTCTTTGTAAATAATCTTATTTACTTATATTTCACCATTTTATGCATTACCACGCCATGGTATAATTGAAAGAAATCTCTTACCAGAATTAGTATAGTCTCTGTAAGCTTTATTTTCCTCCCTATAATTTGAGGAAGAATATCTAATAGGATGACTATGGTAACTAACCAGACCACTACCTGACATCAAGTAGGAGGTAGGTAGTACTCAACAATTTTCTCTAGATTTTGCTACAGTAATAGCCCCCAAATCTCACTGACATACAATAACAGATTGTTTATTTCTTGCTCAAGTCCCACGCCCGCTGCAACTCGTTCACATGTATTTTTCTCATTCTGGCCAAAGGAGCAGCTGTTATCTGTGATATGCTGTTCTTATAAAAGAAGGGGGAAAACAGTTGAAAAATCACAGGAGGACCTCAATCCTTCCATGCAGAACTTCACATTCCACTCTCTTTATCTTGGCCACGATGACTCCCGTGACCAGGCTTGTCAGGTGGGAAAATATCGTTTTCACGTATCTCCCCTTCACACAGCCAAGTTTATTTTAAGTCACATGGTAACATCCATGGAAGGAAGAACTGGGTATAGTAACGAAATCTACCACACCATCCCACCCCCTTCAATAAACCAATGACATGGCTTAATACCATTTCACAACTGCTTCTCCCCAGATCAAGTAGATATGAAAACAGTAAATTCTGACCCAAAGCAGATACATTCATTATGAGTGTGCCGTAAGTAGCTTATAAGACTCACACAGTAGTTGGATCAGTGTAGACCGAAGAGCAGCCCCCCAGGTCCTCCCGCCATATTTGATATTCGTGTTCTCTTTGAAATATAAACTTGAAAGTTAACTATTCTAAGCTCTTCACCCATTACCGAGAAAGCCCATGATCCAGCAGTATCGGCATCATCAGGTAATTTATTAAAAATGAAAATTCTCAGGCCCCTCCCCAGACTTGCTGAATCTGAAACTCCAGGTGGTTCTGACGTACATTACAGTTTGAGAACCACTGCTTTGTCATTAACAGTAATCATCAGATAAGAACACTATTACCAGGTGAAATTAAACGAAAGGCTGAATTTTGTGATGCAAGAGTTCCTCTCTTCTGAATCGATGATTTAGAAGAGCAGCATTCTTACTTCCAAACTTGAAAAGCTGATAGTGTCTATTAAGGAAAGCTCATGTAAAGAAAAAAAAATAATAATGTGTCTTCCTCCCAAAATTATTTTTGATGAGTAGAGATAAATAAAAGCCATATAAATGGGTGCATATAATTGGGTTCATCTTCCACAGAATTCATATTTAAGGGGTATATTAAGTATTCCCTTTTACTGCTTAGTAATCTTTCATTTTATGAATTATCACCCTTTATTTACCTATTAGTATTTTTTGTAGACATTTCTCTTGGGATAATCTCTGAGTGGCATTCCTGGGTCATAGAACAGAGCACACTTTTTCCAAAGTAGGCGTTCCATTTTATACTCTCAACAGCAATGTAGGAGAGTGCCAGGCTTCACACCCTCAACATCTGGTGCCTTAGTATTTTTAATTTTATCCATTCTGTTGGTTGTACAGGAGTAACTCACTGGGATTTTCATTTACATTTCCCTGGTAATGTCACTGCACGCCTTTCCATATAGTTATGCCAACCATATGTCTTCTTTTGAGATCTCATCAAGTCTTTTTCCTATGTAATTGGGTTGTTTGATTTTTATTATTAAGTAATAAAAGTTGTTTATATATTTCAGATACAAGTAAGTTACTGTCAGATATATGTACTGAGAATATTTTATCCTATGTGTGACTTTTTTTCATTTTATTAATAGTGTCTTTTGATAACTAGAGTTCATTGCTGTTATTATGAGGCAGTTCAATTTATCAATATTTTATGGTTTGTGCTTCCTGTGTCTTCTACAAAAATCTCGATCTCATCCAGGGTCACAAGAATATTGTCTTCTAAGTTCATCTAGAAACTCTGTAGTTTTAACTTCCACATTTGGTTATGTACGGTGCATAGTAGGGGTCCATTCATTCTTTTTTATACATTTATTCCACTGTTCTTGCACCATTTGTTGCAAAGGTTCCCTGTCCCCATTAGCCTGCCATGGTGATTAGCTGTAGTTGTGGAGACTCTCTTCACTTTTATTTTTTTAAAGATTTTATTTTATTTATTTATTTGACACAGAGAGATCACAAGTAGGCAGAGAGGCAGGCAGAGGGGGAAGCAGGCTCCCTGCTGAGCAGAGAGCCCGATGTGGGGCTCGATCCCAGGACCTTGAGATCATGATCTGAGTCGAAGGCAGAGGCTTAACCCACTGAGCCACCCAGGCACTTCATTCACTTTTATTTTTTATGTACTTTTGTGTAAACCTCTTTCCTAGTCTATGTAGCTATAAAACTACAAAGTGTAAATTTCTGACATACAAAAATTAAGTCATTGACAATTTGCAGTGCTCCCTCTCCACATACAGAATTGTTCAATTGACAAGTATAGGCAAAACCATAAGTTCACATCCTGAAATTAGTTAATTTTAACACCTTTTATCATTTTTTTGCATTATTTCAATGTGACTTACAATAATACAACATGCATGATAAATATTTGTAATTTTCTTCAGCAGTTTGTCTATGTGGGTGTCTGAAATATGTCTATGAAAACCTCATTAAATGAATTATAAGATATATACTTAACATCTACATATTATTTTTACACAAGAAGAAGAAACACTGGGAAGCTCCGTATCACCATTTATTTTCATTTGTAAAGAAATCATAACTAAATATAAAATCATAATGAATTGGCCTTGAAGTGAAATGAGTACTAGGGGGTAATTACAGCAGTCAAAGAATTTCTCATAATATCTACAAATTATAATAGGACATATTTTTAGCTATTTGTGTCAACTATAATTTCATGAAGCACTAGCTCTGCGAGGTGTTTCACGAGAGAAAAGTTCTAGGATCAATTTTAGGAGATGTTGGGTTGGGCAGAGTTAAAGAGTTTTCTTACTATGAAATGAATGTATCAATGCCTTTAACAAACTGATGCACATTGTGTATTTCCAAGAAGACAGAGTAATCAGCATAAGGAGGAAAGAGTACCCACAGAATAAGCAAACACAAGTCAAATCAAGAAAACACACGCTTTTAAAAACCATTTCAGCACTAAAAGAAGATGTTTTTGTCTTTAGTGATTGCAATAAAAAGATATAGCTTCGATTAAAAAATGAAAAGCCATGTAGGACAGTGAACTAAGATTAAGAGGGAAGCAGGGTGAGAAAGGCAGCAAAGCAAAGAAGGTAACACATCATTGTAACATTAAATTCTCCACTGAAAACAATGAAGAGCAGCACTTATAAGGGAGATTTTCCAAAAATGCAAAGGAAATGACTAAAGACAAAATTATTGGAAGATCATGCCAAATGTAGACATACTCTACATCCAAATGTAGAAATACACATCAAGGAAGCATGGATCTTCCCTAGGAATAGTCAAGCACAACAGTACCAGAAGTGATACTGAAGAATACATTTTGCATTTTAAAATCAGATTTTAGGATCAAGCTAAGACCCATTTACCATGATCCAAGGAATGGTCACTTAAAAGAGATTCACATAATGGTAGAATTTAAATATATAGATGGGAAAATAAATGAAGATCATTTACAAAAGATCAGATTTTTTTATAACCAAAACATCCAAAGAAAATAAAGTATTTAGATATATAATGTTATCATTCAATATGTTGATATCCAAAGGTAAACTGATGTTCAGGTTTGGGAGGCAACAGAAAAAATAATCTTAGACCAGCGACGAAACTGAATCAGTAATCAAAAACCTCCCAACAAACAAACATCAGGACCAGGTAGCTTCACAGGTGAATACTATCAAACATTTATAGAAGAGTTAATACTTACTCTTATCAAACTAGTCCCAAAAATAGAAGAGGAAGGAAAGCTTCCTAATTCATTCCATGAGGCCAGCATTACCCTGATACCAAAACCAGACAAAGACTTTACAAAAAAAAAAGAGAGAACTACAGGCCAATATCTCTGATGAACAGATGCAAGAATCCTCAACAAATATTAGCCAACTGAATCCAACAATACATTAACAAAATCCTTCACCACAAACAAGTGAGATTTATTCCTAGGATGAAGGATGGTTCAATATTCACAAATCAATCAACACTGATACATCACATCAAGAGATGTGATACATGTATCTCTTGATACAGCACAACAAGAAGAAGGGTAAAGACCATATGATCATCTCAATAGATGCAGAAAAAGCATTTGACAAAGTACAACGTTCATTAGTGATAAAAACCCTAAACAAAGGAGGTTTAGAGGGAACACACCTCAATAAGATAAAGGCCATATATGAAAAACCCATAACTAACATCATATGCAATGGTGAACAATTAAAAGCTTTTCCTCTAAGATCAGGAACAAGACAAAGATGTACTTTCTCACCACTTTTATTCCACACAGTACTGGAAGTCCTAGCCGTAAGGAAGGAAGGAAGGAAGGAAGGAAGGAAGGAAGGAAGGAAGAAAAATAAAGAAAAGAAAAAGAAAAAAGAAAGACAGAAAAGGCATCCAAATTGGTAAGGAAAAAGTAAAACTTTCACTATTTGCAGATATGATACTACCTATAGAAAACCTTAAAAACACCAAAAAGCTACTAGAACTGATAAATGAATTCAGTAGTCATAGGATTCAAAATCAGTATACAGAAATCTGTTGCATTTCTACAAACTAATAATGAAGCAGCATAAAGAGAAATAAGAAAATGATCCTGTTTACAATTACACAAAAAATAGTTAAATACCTAGAAAAAAACCACAAAGATGAAAGACCTGTACTCTGAAAACTATAAAACACTGATGGAAGAAACTGAAGATGACACTAACAAATGGAAGGACATTCCATGCTCAAGGATTGGAAGAACCCATATTGTTAAAATGTCTATACTACCCAAAGCAATCTACTGATTTAATGCAATCCCTGTCAAAATACCAACAGTGTTTTTCACTAAACTAGAGCAAAAAATCTTAAAATTTGTATGGAATCACAAAAGACCCCTAATAGCCAAAGCAATCTTGAAAAAGAACAAAACTGGAGGTATCACAATCCCAGATTTCAGAATACACTGCAAAGCTGTAGTAATCAGAACAGTATGGTACTGGCACAAAAACAGGCACATAGATTAATGGAACAGAACAGAGATCCCAGAAATAAACCCATGATTATATAGCCAATTAATCTTCAACAAAGGAAGCAAGAATATGCAATGAAAAAAAGACAGTCTCTTCCAAAAATGGTGCTGGGAAAATTGGACAGCTACAAGCAAAAGAATGAAATTCTACATCCTCTTACACTATATACAAAAAACAAACTCAAAATAGATTAAGGGCCTAAATGTGAGACCAGAAACAAAAAAAATCCTAGAAGAGACCATAGGCAGTATTTTCTCTGACATCGATATCATCTGATGTCTAGCAATATTTTTCTAGATATATCTCCTGAGGCAAGGGGAACAAAAGCAAAAATAAACTATAGGGCTACATCAAAATAAACACCTTCTGCACAGCAAAGGTAAAAATCAATGAAACAAAAAGACAACCTACTGGATGGGAGAAGATATTTCCAAATGATATATTCAAAAAGGGGTTAGTATCTAAAATATATAAAGAATTTGTACAACTCGACACCAAAAAAACAATCCAATTTAAAATGGGAAGAAGACATGAACAAACATTTCTCCAAAGAAGATATACAGATGGCCAACAGACACATGAAAAGATGCTCAGTGTCACTCATCATCAGGGAAATGCAAATCAAAACCACAGTGAGATATCACCTTGCACCTGTCAGAATGGCTGAAATCAAAAACACAAGAAGGAACAAGTGTTGGCGAGGATGTGAAGAAAAAGGAATCCTTGTGCACTGTTGGTAGGAATGCAAACTGGTGCAGCCACTGTGGAAAACAATATCAAGATTTCTCAAAAAATTAAAACTAGTCGGGACCCCTGGGTGGCTCAGTTGGTTAAGCAGCTGCCTTCGGCTGAGGTCATGATCCCAGGGTCCTGGGATCGAGTTCCGCATCGGGCTCCCTGCTCAGCAGGGAGCCTGCTTCTCCCTCTGCCTCTGCCTGCCTCTCTGCCTACTTGTGATCTCTCTCTGACAAATAAATAAATAAAATTTTAAAAAAAATTAATACTAGAATTACCATATGATCCAGTAATTCCATTACTCGGTATTTACCCAAAGAATATGAAAACACTAATTTGAAAAGATATATGCACCACTATGTTTATTGCAGCTTTATTTACCCTCGTTTAAATATGGGAGCAGCCCAAGTGTCCATCAACAGATGAATGGATAAAGAAGAAGTGGTATACATACACAATGGAACATTACTCAGCCATAAAAAGAATGAAAACTTGCCACTGGAACAACATGGATGGATCTAGAGGGTATAATACTAAATGAAATAAGTCAGAGAAAGATAAACATCATCTGATTTCATTAAAATGTGGAATTTAAGAAATAAAACAAAGTAAAAAGAGACAAAAAAAAACCAAAATAGCCTCAAATGTAGAGAAAGACTACTGTTACTAGATGGGAGGGGGTGAGGGAGAAGGTGAAATAGGTGAAGGGGGTTAGGAGCACACTGATCATGATGACCACTGGGGAATGCACAGAACTGTTGAATCAATATATTGTATACCTGAAACTAATGTAATACTGTATGTTAACTATAGTGGAGTTTAAAAAGTAAATTAATTAAAAAAATAATCTTAGATAATCACAGTTTTGGAAAATAAATTGTCCAGATAACATACCTTAAGATTTTACTTCCAAATGCGTAAAAGAGAAACATAAGAAAAAGGAGACGTGGAAAATAGGGCTGATCATAAGCACTGTAGTCATTAACCAGAGTATTTAGATTTAATGACTATTTTGAATAGGGTTATGCCACTCAATAAAAATGTCAAAAATAGTGCTTAAAACAAAAGCACAATAAAACAGTCATAATTTAATTTTATTTACCTAGTTCTAAAATCTGAAGTTACATTAATAATTTCCAGTGAGTAAAGATGAAAGGAAAATAAAAAGATTCTAAATTTTTCATTTTAAATAGACAAAGGACAAATGATGCCAGTTAATTTGAGACCCTTGCAAAAACTGACACTGACAATGTTTCTAAACTAATATAAAGTAACCATTAGGAGAAATAAAAACATCTATTTACTTGCAAAGCACTGGAAATTAAAACCTATAAAATATGTTTCATACAGGAACTGAAACAAATCACAGAAAATAAAAACTGACATGATGAAAAGATAAAACAAGTTGACAGGAATCAAATCAAATGATTCAGTTTGGATAACAAATTCCAATACGTAATCCCCACCCTCTTATCGAGGAGATTTACATATAAGATTAAAAAACTAAAATAATAAATCCAAGTGTGTGATGCTCACAAGGGACAAATCTGACTCAAAAGAATGAAGAAGAACAAAAGGAAAAGTACTGGCAAAAATTTATCAAACACATAGATAAAAACATATGGTAAAATATAATTCAGACCCAGTAGAATTTAATACAAAACAATTAAACTAAAAAAAATAAAAAAATAAAAAAAATAAAAAACAACTAAACTAAACAAGGTCACATGATTTTGTTCTTTTAACAGTTCAATGTCAATGAATATGTATAATCATGAATCATTTGTCCATACCATTCATTATCAATACATATGACATACAAGCTGCTAGAAAGAAAATAAGAAATTGATCATTGGTAGGGGAATTTATAGCACTCTTCCTTCCATCTTGGGTACATTAAATCTAAATAGGATCAGATAGGATCTGGACAAAATAATCAATAGGGCCAATTTATTAAATATGTCAATTTTCTTTAAATTATCCATAGAATGTTTACCAAAACTGATTACATATATCATACACTATATCACATAAAAATCAGTGGGATATTCCCAAACATGGTCTCTCCAAGCTATATTCTGTGATAATACCATAAGGCTAGAAAAAAATGACCAAAAGCAAATGTAAACGAAAGAGAGGTCCTACAATTCAGACTAGGCTTTGAGAAGCAGGAGAAAGTAAAACATACAGAGATCAGAGAATCAGAAAAGAAAACTCTACCATTTCATCTTCATTGAATCCTAACGAGACTTTTATCCTTATTTGTAGAGAAGATAAAGGAGATTCGCAAGGTTCAGTGACCTCTGTGAAGTCACACAGCCTTAAAGTGGTTGAAGAAGGACCTCAATGCAGATCTTGTCTCCTATTCCAGGATGATTTTCAAGATACCCCATACACTTTCTATTAAACAACTAAGATCATAATCGGAAAGCCTATAAGTAGCCAAGCTCTTGATTCTACATTTTCTTTTCATATTTTAAGATTTCTGAAATTAGGATGAATCTTAAAATGGTTCTTAAAAGAAAAGTGATGTGATTTCATTGCCTGAGAATAGGTAAGTGGACATCAATAGAAAATATCTACTGATTAAGATCTTCTCAACTGAATTATTAACTTTATTAAGAATGTGTGCAGCTCAGTTTTAATTTAAATTCAAATCTCTCATTTGTGTTTAAAATATCTTTACAAAGCAATGAAACACAAGATAGTTATTGTACCTGCAAAAGACTATCATAGGCAAAGCAAAATGAACTCAGTTAAAGACAGTAAAAAGTGCCAAGCTTCCTGGAGTAGATGGTACTTTTTTATTTTTTATTATTATTTTTCAGATGGTACTTTTTTAAACTAGGCGAGAGATGTGGCTGATTCTTCAAAAGGACCGTCAATCACTTAGGTACTAACACCAATCAGTGTGAACTAACTTTTATGATAAGCTGCTTATCTTGGAGAAAATGATTATTCATTTATAATTCCATTTTTTAAATTAAAATGCCTACAAAACTCCGTTATTCTTTTTTTGTGCCATGAAATTGTGTGCCATTTTAAAAATGCTTAATAGATTAAGGACTATGGGAAAGGTCATAAAATTTCATGGGTCATAGTGATGCATATTTTAAAACAGCAAAAAAGTTTCTGAAGAATTTGCGGACACTCTAAGAAGAAAATTTAGATTAAATTTTATTTTTTTGCAGATAATGTATTGGATATTTGCTATTTCGATTTTGTTTAATGTGGACATTTTATATAGTGTTCTTACCCTAAACCTGTATTCAAGTGTTGCTTTATCATTGAATGTCTTAACTCTAGGAAATCGTCTCTGCCAGGCATGTTGGCATGCTAGAGCTCCTTTTCTGGACCTCCATAGTCCCTTGCTAGACAACTGTCATCAGAAATTCATATCCATCCATTTCTACCTGTTCTCAGAGTTTCAATCTGTGGTTATTTCATGGAACACTCTAACTCGAGTTTATTTTATTAGGATAGTGATATTAAAGCTGACAGGCATCATCACAGAGCCTGATAGATCAGTTTCATTTTTACTGAGTGTTCCAATAATTGAAGTTAACAATAAAATATTAGGAAATATGATAAAAATAATTAGGCTTATTTTTCAGGCTTTGCACTTACTGCTTTCAGTTTCTGATATTTAAAACCTGCACTATTATATTTCTTCAGGGTCTGTTCAAAATAATGAGTTGAAATACTACCTGATGGTGGAAAACTACCATTCCCCTGTGTTCTAATTTCTTCCCAGGTAAAATGAGAATATCTACTGCATGCTTTTTTTTTTTTTCCCCCAGTTAATTACAACTCCATTTTCCATTTGCTTCCAGTCTTAGATTGAAATATTGATCCATTTGTGATCTCTTTATTTCATATTTCCTATATGTTCTGTAAGGAAATCCTATTGAGGGTCACCTGGGTGGCTCAGTTGGTTAAGCATCTACCTTCAGGTTAGGTCATGATCTCAGGGTCCTGGGATCGAGTCCCACATCAGGCTCCCTGCTCACTGGGGAGTCTGCTTCTCCCTCTCCCTCTGCCCCTCCCCAACTCGTGGACGCATGCTTTCTCCCTCTCTCTCAAATACATAAATAAAATCTTAAAAAAAAATCCTATTGGCATTATTTTCAGAAAAACTCTACAACCCAATATACCCTCATCACCGAAATGCCACAAACTTAGTTCAAGCCACAGTCATCTCTGGCTTGGAATATCGCAATAGATTCCTGACATCCTTGTCCTCCCTTTGCCAATCTTTTTTTTTTTTTTTTTTAAGATTTTATTTATTTATTTGAGAGAGAGAGAGAGTGAGAGAGAGAACATGAGACGGGAGAAGGTCAGAGGGAGAAGCAGACTCCCCGTGGAGCTGGGAGCCCGATGCCAGACCCGATCCACAGACTCCGGGATCATGACCTGAGCGGAAGGCAGTCGCTTAACCAACTGAGCCACCCAGGAGCCCCTCCCTTTGCCATTCTTGTGTCTTGTCTACACAGTAGCCAGCATGGTCGGCGAGAACTAATTGTTCATAGCACTTAAGCTCTCGACCTTTAAACCACTTCTCAAATAACTCTAAGTCAAAGCAAAAATCCTTAACAGAACCTAGCTCTGCATCATCTGCTTCCCATTACATCTCTGACCATGTCTCCAACCTTCCCCTGTGTTGACCTGAATAAAGTCCTGCACAGATGTGTAAATGCTGTAGGAGTAGTGAAAAATTGATGCGAAGTTCTTAGAATAGCATCTAACATATGGTAAGTGCTCGGTAAAAACTGGCTATTACTATTACCGGATATAAACACGAAGTTGGGCCAGCGGAGCTTTCGCAGGATGGGACAGTTTTAGAACTCCCTAGCCACGACACGGAACCCTCAACCGACAGAGGAAACAAAGCGGTTTCCTGAAATCAAATTCACACTGTCATCCCGTATGTTACGGGCCAGCTGACTTTTCATTGATAAAGTAAAGACATGTTAAGTCTTAACTGTCAGGACTATAACTAATAATCGAGATCTACCCATTCATCACTAAGTAGTTCTTCAGTGGCTAAAGTCTGTGCCAAGAGTGTTTACCAAGTCAATCTGCACACAGCAGGCTATTGTCACCGGGCTCACTCCTGTCACTTTGTGACATCAGCCCTCCATCAAGCGTGATGATTAAAATCCACAACCTTTCATTTGGTAAAACAGGAAAGGTAATCACAAGAGCTGCAATTGTGTCAACGAAAAAATGTCTCTTGCTTTAAAAAAAATTAAGTCCACTGCCTCTGCCTCTACATTCATCTCTCAGCAGGGGACCATTATGTGGTGACAACATTCTGTGGCAGAAGCCTCGGCTCTGAATAATTACCTGCTTCTTCTCTCCACGGACCGCTGTACCAGCAGCAGCTCTTTTAATTTGGTACCTGGCAGAATTCACAGATTGCACTTTATTATTATAAAAAATACCCCCCCCACCCCCCAACGAGGGTGAATGTTCGTCACGTGGTACACGGGCCGCGATTCTGTTCATTTGCAGCCCAGGGCGGGGAGGGTTTCCATCACCTTCCCGAAGCACTTAGCCACAAAGGGAATCTGTGGGTGGCTCCGGCCAGGACCAGGATCTGAAGGCAGAGGAAATCCTTGATGCTGGGCTCTCCTGCCTGGCTCTCAGGGAAGTCACTGATTTAGCAGCAATAAAATGCAGAGTGGCTCCGTGCCATGTGTCTCTCTAGACAAAGAGAAGGCATAGCTGCACATTCTCCCCTCTTTGGTGTTAGTCTACCTTGCCTTTTCCTCCGGTCTCCATCTAGCACTCCCCCCGGTAAACCAGTGGTCCTGAGCCCTGCCCACCTCCCCGCCTCGGACACGGACTTCCCCTCCTTTTGGAGTGACAAGCTATTTTCAAATGCTTTCAGGCGAACACTTCAAGGCTCAGAGCAAGGAAAATTAAAAGTATTGTAGTTACTGGAGCATAGAATGGAAACATTTGCTCAGAGCAGAGGGGCGACTCAGGAAGCAATGGTGTTTGCTTTCACGCAAGCAAAGGTTTTCCCATTTGAAGGACAGTCACAGGAAACCAGAGGAAACATTGTATCCTAAATGAAATGATGAAAAGACTCTTGCTAAATAAAACACAAATAAGTGCAATTTGCCTGGAAGAAGCAAGGGGTAGCTGCAAGCGAAGGGCAACAGACCCGATTTTTGTCTCCAAAGTAACCTCTCTATGAACCCTGGGGTCTTGAGTCACCCTGCACAAATCATTATTCTGCATGAATCCAAGGGCCCGTAGACAGCGCTCCTCTAAATAGACCGCAGAAGGGTGTGTTTAACCAGTCGAATGGAATATTTGTAAATTTGTTCCTTTAGTTTTTTTATGGAGTATTTTCAAATGAGATTTAAAAAGGCCGTAGAGTGTATATTCCAAAAATACAATTTCATTTTTTTAAAAAACGCTCTATCATCAGACTATTAGCCAGACAGCCCTGACGATCTCATCCAAGGTGAAAGAAAAGGTTCTATGTTAATTGTCCATTTTTACATCTTGCATTTCCCCTTAAAACCAAACCATGTGAAGGTTACACGTGATTGCAAGAGATTTCTTTACATCTCCGGAACTACAATGACACATGGATGAACTTCATTATCTGTCCTCAGATGAAAGTCAGCTGGAGACCTGAGTTTTATAATTTTGTCAGGAATCTCTACAGAACCATACATGAAGGAGTAACTAAATGTATTGATATGCTTCTTCTTTTTTTTTTAAAGATTTTATTTATTTGACAGAGAAAGAGACAGAAAGAGAGGGAACACAAGCAGAGGGAGTGGGGGAGGGAGAAGCAGGCTTCCCACTGAGCAGGGAGCCTGACGTGGGATTCGATCCCAGGACTCTGGGATCGTGCCCCGAGCTGAAGGCAGACGCTCAATGACTGAGCCACCCAGGTGCCCTGATATGCTTCTTATTAAGATAATGACACAATGTTTCTCAATGTGGAATGAGAAGTAAAACAGAATTACACATTAGGTATTTGCATCAAAATAAGAAAATCATTTCAGAATAAAAAAATATGAGGTGTGACTCATTTAATGAACTTTTTTGACTTTTGGAGAAAAGTTATCACCCTAGAATAACTGAAGAGGTAAGCTCTAAAAATTTCTTGCAGGTTGCTGATCATACTGTAAATATTAGATTACTCTATCACAGGATCAAGCTAAATTAATAAATAATAGGTTGCATTATTATATTCATTTTAAAAATTTTCTTCAAATCTCTGGTGAATTATTTTTAACAGGAAAGACTAAAACATACAATTTAAGTGGAGAATAAAATCCATCTTAATTAATGTTAACAAGTGTCAGTGACTTATGGAAATCACATATTATTAATGAATTAAAACTTTGTTCATACATCTGTAAAAATATAATCTACCAATTAGAGAAAAAAAAGCATGAATGCTGGAGAATTCCCATATTATCACTAACCAACTTTG
Source organism: Potos flavus (assembly GCA_028534135.1). Lineage (NCBI taxonomy): Eukaryota > Metazoa > Chordata > Mammalia > Carnivora > Procyonidae > Potos > Potos flavus. The sequence goes on from CM052883.1 coordinate 8,282,080, forward strand.
GAATTAAGTCACAAGTACACGAAAATACACATACCAACCTCATTCTGGGTTCAATTTTCCCTTCCCATTCCAGATCACTGCAAGAGAATACAGAACTAGACCCACGGGAAGGAGGTTCTGTACTCAGTGAAATAAAGATTTTCTACCATGGGTCTAGAAGTACTTAGGAACCCAGGCTAAGAATCAGTTCTTGCATTACTTCTGCATAATCATTTAAACAAGGAAACAGTGGATTCATTTGGGCATTCACTCAGTCATGCATAATCAGTCATGCTTAATCACCATTAATCATTGCTCCTTACCCTCAGCCAAGTACTGGATCGATGCTAGAATCTAGAAATACAAAGAACACCACCATTACCCATGAAGCCAGAAATAAGGCAGAACATAAACAAAAAATTATGTTACAGTCATGAATATGCAGAAACGAACGTGTACACAGGTTTAGCTGTAAGATGAAGGAGGGGAGGTTTGATATACCCCAGCATACAATGCGCCAGTGGATATCCTCGGCGAAGAGGACACACACATGAAATTGGACTAGAATAGTATCGATGGGAACGGAAACGACAGAATTTATAGAGACAGAGAAAGAGAGACAGATATTAGTTAGCTGTGTAGGGATAATCATATACCACTGTCACAAGGTCATGAGAGCATTAAATCAGCTTTATCACTTAGCATAGTGGCTAGCATATAGTAAATACTTATTAAATGTTAATTGCTATAGACCACCAAATCTTCGATCTAATATTAGGAACACTGCCTAAGAACAAAAGCCTAATCATACTGAATTTTGCATATAGGGAAAGGTTGATTCAATCAATACATAAGCCTCTAGTACATTGCTCGGCTCTGTGCAAGCAAAAGAAATAAAAGAAGTGAAAAACATACCCTCAGCCTGCAAAGGCCTGGCATATATACACACACCACTGTCTTTAATCTATGAAATCATTTCCTCTCATTCCTTTTATTCTATCTCTTTGCTCCCAAATAGTGCAAGCTCTTGACCTGAGAGTGTATATCTTCACTTCAATCTGTTCTGCCTTCGGTTTATTTCCTTGTCTGATCCAGGCTTTGGGGATAATCCACCAAACTTTTCCCCTTCCTTATTTCAATTATCCCCTGAAACCTTAATTTGTCATCGCGAACTGTCTTATTCCCTTTTGACTAAACTAAAGGTCTGCCTTTTCCCAGAGAGAAGTCACAGAGAGTAAAAAAAGTTCTGAAAAAGCTTTCTTTTTGTTCATCCTCCTACCAATGCATTGAGACTCTGAAAATCTCCTGTCTCTAAAGTCTTGTGCAGAGATGGACAAGCACATTTTAAGAGGGGGAATAAGGACTGCAGAGTGTGGGAACATTTTTTTCAATGAGTATGCAAAGCTCGTTTTAGGCTTAGCATCAGTCTGGGGTGGATCAGCTTCCTTATCTCTTTTTAAGTGAGGGAAAAAATAGTCAGGAGGGCTCTAAACCTGAATTTCCATCACCTAAAATCTAGCTTTTTATGGAGTATGAAACTAAGACTCAAGGTCATGATTACACTTCGCAGGAAGACCTTGACGCCTGCAAAGAGTTCGGGTGAAAAGTGACATTCTGTATGACAAATAAAAATAGAAACAACGGAGGCCCCAGGCTATCCACTTCCAGGTTTGTTTGTTTTATTATCTTTTTTTAATGTATTTGGAAGCTGATAATATGACAAATACTTCCAATTTGACACATGCCCAGGAAAAGGAAAGATGCCTGAGCTGGAGGCACCCACATGTACAAAACTCTTCTCTACCCAGATGCTTTCCTGCTGACAGTAAAGAAGAATGTTCGTGATATCAGGAGACAGACAGCTGCCAGGCCGCAGAGTGCCAAGCGTCTTTGCAGAAGCACCATAAGCAGTCACCATGGACTTCACCTTTACAGAGATCGAGCGAAAGAAGGGCTGAAACCACAGCAAGTGTGCCGCCTTAGCAAATGATCTGCTTCTTTAAGATTTTTTTTTTTTTGACAGAGAGAGAGATCACAAGTAGGCAGAGAGGCAGGCAGAGAGAGAGGGGGAAGCAGGCTCCCCACTGAGCAGAGAGCCCGATGCGGGGCTCGATCCCAGGACCCTGAGATCATGACCTGAGCCGAAGGCAGAGGCTTAACCCACTGAGCCACCCAGGCGCCCCACAAATGATCTGCTTCTTAATCTTCCAGAGGAAAGCCCAGAAAGTCAGGACAGGGCATAGAACTCATTCTCTCCTTCCCCTAGAACCCCAACGGCAGTTCTTCAGTGTTAACTATCAAGAATCAAGGCACATTGATCATGGAGCGAGTGGCAGTTAATCCACAGATTTACTTGTGGGGGTCCCTTCCATGGTGCTGGAGAGGACCCTGGCAAGAGGCGATATATATTTTTGAAAATTTCCAAAAATAATAAATTTTATTTTTAAAAGTTATTTTAAATATTTATTATTAATTAAGACTCCGCTCGCTGGTCCAACGTCCACGTAGCTGTACTTCTCCCCATGTCGAGTGGCACTGGGATAGCTCCAGGCACCTTGGAGATTTAGCCAAAGGGAAGTTGAGGATACATTTACTTCGGGATTAGTAAGGGTATGATCACTTTCATGGCATTTTAGGATGTAGGAATGGCTTCTAAGAATACTCCTAGAGTAAACAATGGCTCCTGACAATGTGAGGCCAGAGACTAAGTCATAATGCTGAATGCATTTTGTTAATTTGCATTAATTAAATGCAGTAACATTTGGGAAGTTGAAAAGAAACAGCTTCTGAAGTATACAGAGCTATTTACAATAGATGCATAAAATTGTAATTTCATCATATTTTGGATTTCACCATGTTTGTGGTATTTGTCTGCTTTTCAAAATGTCTGTTGATTCCTTCTCATCCTAAATAAATATTCACTTTTACTAATTTCGAACTTATAATTTTGAATTCATTTTATTATGAAAGACTCCCCAAATGTAGGCCCTGAATAACTTGGATCTACTTATTTACTCTAGATAATAACATACATACAGAATTACGATGTAGAATTACAATGTAGAAACGGGAAAAAAAAATTCAGACCCTAATATTAAAATCCTGTCATTGTGTTCATGCGCTATTTAAGTAGAATAATGGATTAAATAATAGAATAAAGATGCACATTATGCTTGGTCAAAATACCTTAACATAGTATACAGCAATTAAAACAATGTATCCACACTATATTACACAAGGAATAAACTGTAAGATCCCCTATAAGTGCAGAAAGTACGATATAAAGTTGTGTTTAAAACTAATTTCCATGATTTTAAAATAATGCAAGAGGAAAGTCAACAAGGAAATTATACCTTAGCTAATCTTTTTAGGTTTATGCTGACAGATGAAGTACTAGTGGTAAAAGGAATAATCTCTTTAACATTATTCCTTCTTGGATTCTCTGCAAAAAGTCTAAAACAATTCAAAGGAATACACAATTCACTCAGAAAAAAGATTCTGACGTATATTCTATTAACTATAGCAAAGAATATTTCCATGGATTGCTGCATTATTTCCCATTGCCGTTATAACAAATTACCACAAACTGTGGCTCAAAACGACATAAAGTTATTATCTGATAGTTCTGGAGTTCAGAAGTCTAAATGGATTTCACTAGGCTGAAATAAACATGACAGAACTGCATTCCTTCTGAAGGCTCTAGGGGCAAATATTCCCTTGCCTTTTCATTTCCAGAGGCTGACCACAGTCCCTGGCTCTTGGCCCCGTTCCCCGATCCTCAAAGTCAGTAATAGAAGGTTAGGTCCTTCTCAGGTTGAATCACTCTGATTCTGAACCATTTCTGTCTGCTTTTCCGCTTTTAAGGACCCTTGTGATTATAGTGGGTCTACCCAAATAATGCACTATAATCTCCTGATTAGCAATCTTAGTTCTGTGTGCACCTTTCCCCCTCTGCCATGTAACTGAACACATTCACGGGTTCCAGGGACCAGGACCTGAATGTCTCTGTGGACCATTCGTCTGTCCACCATGGCCATTAATGAGTTGCCTTGTAATGCGGTGCTATCCCTTGGTTATGAATCTGAAAATATGCTATATATCATCCTTGCCACACGAAGAAGGCTCTACATGTAATCAAAGAGTCTCGAGGCCAATACCAATCTAAAACACAGTTATAGCCAGCAAAAATTGCTTCGTCTGCTCAGAAGGGCTCTCTGAAGTCTTAACAATCTTACACCTCACCACTCCAGAGTTGCCTCCAACGTAGGCCAAGTTCAACATTCCGTCATCCCTGTTTGGACATGGTATTGGTTCAAAATCGATCATGGTTCCAGCCTAAGCCAATTAGTTTTTTCCTAAGATTTCGTCCACCTTTCCTTGAATTGGCAGGGAAGAATCTCTCATCTTCCTTGGTCAGGGCACAGTAAAAATATAACCTTAGGTGATGTTAAAATCCGTGTCCCTCCTACATTGAGAAAACTCTACCTACAGTAGCAAGATTAAAACCAAACTCCTGGCAGAAGCAGAAATGTGTGTGCCGGTGGGTGAGGGGGCAGAAAGAGAGAAAGAGAGGTTGATGTGAGCTTGTCTAAGTCCCTTTTCCATCCATCCTAAAGGTCATCTTACCTCTGTCCTTCTTAGTTATGTAAGTACATAATTCATTTGTTTGTTTCTGGTTGAACTGCAATTGAGCCATTTGCACCCAAAAGACTCTTAATTAAAATCGATGCTGTGTAATGTTGTTATATCGTCAGCACTGTAATTAATGACAAAGGGATCAAAAGCATAATCAAGAAATCTAGACTTCTTTCAGGATGTAAAGTCCAAACAACTCTTTGGATATCTACAACTGGTGCTTGCTCTGAAGTGTGACCTGGGCGCAGTAATGCTGCGCCCTTGTGTTCCTGATGATCTTCCTTCTATAATAAGTATCAGCTACAGTTTCTTGAATGCTTTCCATATTTATCGCTTACACTGCACAAATAGTGAATATTCTCATTAAACTTCTTTTCCCTAGTATAACCAATATATAACATAAAAATAAAGTCTTTGGATTCAACCAGAAGCTAAAAGCAACATCAGAAGCAAAATAACACCTACCCAAATTGTGTTATTAAGGTAAATATAAAGGAGATCCTCCTTGTCGTTTTAAATTGCCAATGTAATTAATTGCATTGAATAAATAAATGAATAAATGAATATATGAATAAATGAATATGATGAACAGTTTTGAGCCCAGAAAGTAGGCCATGGATCATTCGATATCAACAACCAACAGTTACTGTTGCTTTATGACCTGTTCCTCCATCTGCTCTACTGTTTCCTTAGGTTATATGCTCTGTCCCACTGGACTGGAATTTTCTTTGATAATTTAGCTCTATCCTACACGTTTCCAAGACTAATAAGGACATTAACTAGCCCAAGTTAGAACAATAATAATATGGCTGAACGTTGATAGGAAATAAGTTTATAGACTCCCTAAATCTCAGTTTGGAGCCATGTAGGAATTGCAAAACACCAATTATATTTCTTTATTAAATTTTTATATTTGTTAATAAAAGACTTTATTTTTACATAATGAGATGGGTCTCCTTAAAACAATTCCATTTGAAACTTGATTAGCATATAAATTAAATGTCCTTCTGTTCTTATTCACATACTCCTGTTAATTCTAGAATGCCAGGTTGTACTCTTATAAGGATCCAATACGTAAACCATTTATTAATCAGAATGGACACCTCTCATGGGTAGAGAGCAAAACCTAAAGCATTATAGAAGAAATGTCATTCTGTTCTCACAGAAAAATAGCAATGGGATTATTTTTTTCTCTGTTTGAACGTCTGCCTGTGTTTCCAGTTACCCTAATAAGAAACTTCAGTGAAAAATTCTCATGACTTAGAATAAAATGGTTTGGGGCTTGGTCCACTTTTTACTCCAAAATTATATCTTATGAACACATTAAAAAAAAAGCAAGTCAAATCGTAAGTTACATATACAATTAGATTTTAAGTAAAGTTTAATATTACGAAGTATTTCTATACTATATTTCTAGTAGTATAATGTACTGATTTACTTATTACACTAGGCACAAGTAGTTCAAAATATGCGCTTTAAAAATCTGCTGTGATAGCTCTCTTAAAGTGTTTTGGTTTACCTTTGGCTAATATGATGCAGACCATTTAGAATCTGGTAAAAGCTATGACCCCCTCTTCATAAAATATAAGAAGGTTCACACAACACATTTGTGCTATTTTAAGAGGTTCTTATTGTTCTGATACTCGACCATAAACCTCCAGAGCTGCATGAACTCCAGGTTAAGAATCCCTTGATAGAGAATTCCAAGAATCCCTCGTTACAATACAAATTATTCGGGTCAAGGAAACACCACAGGTTAGTTCTCAGAAAACAATCTATGAAGTTGGAAAGTTCTGAGCAACTGAGGACCATGGAAAGACATTTTTGTGAAAGAGATATACCCCCAGCATTCACACACAAATGCTTCATCATTAGACTGGAAATCTATTTAAAAATACAGATTCTCGCCCCCACCTCAGATATACAAAAATTGGGTTGGAGCAAGTCCTCAAACAAACATACCATCCATATTCTTTCATATTTCTGTGCCTCCTGAGGTGATTTCCTATTTTGGAAACTATTCTCCCTGCTTCTCCAAGAGCATACCTCCTCCCCGCACCCCCCTCCCCTCACTCCCACCTCACTGCTTTCCCACCTATTCGACCGAGCATCAGGAAAAGACCCCACAGGACAGTTATTTTTCTGCAACTCTCAGCACTCCCCAAAGCCCTGTTTGCTCTGTGGGAAGTAGGGCAAGAGCACCAATGTCCATCCTTTGCTGCAGGACTTTGTCCATTAAACGCTCGGCAGAGCAGCGACTCTTCATATGACTGCATGGTAGAATCATCAGGGAGCTTTTAAACTTCCTGATGCCCAGGCTGCACCACCAACAAATTAAATTAGGCAGGAGCTTGGATTGGTATTTTAAAAATTCTTTTTCAACAAGCTCTCAGTCTCCTCTGTGGATTCTTTAAGGACAGAACCCACCTGACGTGGCTCTCTTCCAGGAAACTTTCATCATCTGAGTCTGAAATTTTGTATAAACCATTGTTTTTCTGTTTTCTGGCTATCTTTCCTCAGTTCTCATTTGGTCCTCTTTCAATACTCAGAGCTAGCCAAAGAGGACCTCCTCAGAGAAGGTCCCTGACGCCTTACCTGGAGCAACCCCCAAACTCCATACCAGACTCTCCTTGTATTATCTTGACTTCCTTCTTCTAGCAGTAACTGAAATTATTTGTTTTCCTATTTAACTTCTCCAAACAAACTCACTAGAAACTCTGTGGGAGCCCTGACATTAACTATCTTATTTATTTTTCTTTCCTCATCACCTAGACTGGTTCTAGGCACATAGTAGGATCCCAACAAATATAGGTTGAATGTATGACTGAATTAATGAATGAGTGAGTGAGTGAATATTGATCTTGTTTTCTCTATGAAATTCTGTGCCCTTGCGATGCCTGAGCGGCTCAGTCGGTTGAGCATCTGGCTCTTGGTTTCGCCTCAGGTCATGATCTCCTGGTTTGTGGGACTGAGTCTTGCATCAGGCTCTGTGCTCAGCCGGTCTGCTTGCCCCTTTCCCTCTGCCCCTCCCCTACTCGCGTACACGCACTTTCTCCCTCTCCCTCTAAAATAAACAAATATTTTTTAAAAATAAAAAAAATAAATTCTGTGTCCTTGGATTCAGCTGTTATGTCATCTAGTTAAATCCTTATAATCCCTTATAATTGCATGTTAGTTTTAAAGTTAACAAATAGGGGCGCCTAGGTGGCTCGGTGGGTTAAGCCTCTGCCTTCGGCTCAGGTCATGATCTCAGGGTCCTGGGATCGAGCCCCGCATCGGGCTCTCTGCTCAGCACGGAGCCTGCTTCCCCCTCTCTCTCTGCCTGCCTCTGCCTACTTGTGATCTCTCTCTCTGTCAAATAAATAAATAAAATCTTTAAAAATAAATAAATAAGTAAATGAAGTTAACAAATAATCTCACATGTATGTCTTACTTGTCCCTCACAACAACATTTTAGAGGAAACAGAGCAGTTAAAATAATACTGTGGTCACAGATAACATAACTGAGGGTCCATAAAGATACAAAAATGTTCCAGGGTCACACAAATGACAAATGGCGTGAGGGCATCTGCCCTGTGAGGGTGTCACGGGCCACAAGACCATCTCTGTAACCGCCGACCCCACAGATGCACACGCCCTCACCATGGAAGTGGCTGACTGCATGAGGTACAGGTGGGAAGCACATACCGGCAGTGAGTAGGATTCTCTCCACCCAAGTAAGAAATTGATGCCTGTCCATAGGCACATTTGGGAACAGGGCTGAACAACGCAGTCTGTAGCAGCCCTGCCCAACCCGTGTGCAGCCACCAGACCTTCAGGCCTCCTAACACAACCTAACACGAAAGATCTCATTTCCCAATAATCCCTCTGGATTTTTCTCTTTATGTAGTACAATCATCCAGAAGACCACATCTAGAACCAAACATGAATTATGCCACTTGGGTTTTGCTACTGACTCTTTTGTAATTATAATAAACTACACTCAAGAGCATCAACTTGTGGGGAGTCTGTCTCACCACTGCAACTACAATTGAATAGTAACACTAATCATACCCAGACTTCTAGCAAATTAATCAAATGAAGAAGTACAAGAGACTTTACTTTCGAGTCACCTTATCCTCTATATCTGCTTGTATTTTTTTGTATTTCTTTTAAGCTCCTTCGGGTGACTATTGGGCAATACGGGGCCTTAGGAAGAAATCCAGAGAAAGAAATCCTAGCAAAGAACTCAATGTCCTTGTAAAGGACTCAAAAATGACCTCAAATATTTGTCATTTCATCCTTGAGACCATTCAAACCTTAAATGGCTCACGACCGTACCATGCCAGAGCATTTGGTACTATTTACAAGCATCCACATGGCATGGATATTTTAAGCAGCAAAGAGGCCAGAATTATTTAGAAACTTAAATAAGAAGCCAAAGAATCCTGCCTTTCCTCCTTTATCCAAATGAAAGGCATCACATGAGAAATAAATATTTATGGAGAACCAAAATCTCATCCATCTTAACTGTTATATTCCAAACGAAAGGATGCTGTAACTGAAGAATGCATTACTCTATACCCAAAACAGTCACTTGGTAAAGAGCAGAGTCTAGAAAACAGCTTGGCCAGTCACCTGATTCTCCTGAGGAAGAGTCAGCTCTGTCTAGTTAGCTATGCAAAACCAGATAGAGCGTGAAGTTGAGTCGGAATTCACGGGCATGGAGCCCATGAGAGTGAACAGAAAATTTAAGGGTCCAAATGAGTCAGAATACAGTCAAGTTCACTTACTTCAGAGAGAAGGAAAGGAGAGGGAAAGCAGCCTAAAGAAGTTAAGTTCACAGTCCCCATTAGGGTTTTGCTGCCACTTTAGCCTATGACTTGCTGGCTCAGAGACCTAGGAGTGGCAAAGCCCAGACTCAGTGTAGAGTCACTCATGTCCATACCCACAATCCACTATCTTGCTGCATGATATGATGCCCCTTTGCCATTTCAACCACATGGGTTGGGTGTGGTGCATAAACAATGAATCTAGAACACTGAAAAAATAAAATTAAATTTAAAAAAAAACAAAACCACATGGGTATGTGATGAATGGATAAAGATGTGTGTGTGTGTGTGTGTGTGTGTGTGTGTGTGTGTGTGTGTGATGGAATATTACTCGGCCATAAAAAAGAATGAAATCTTACCATTTGCAATGACACGGGGATAGAACTAGAAAGCATGATACTAACCAAAATAAGCCAGTTAGAGAAAGACAAATGCCATATGATTTCACTCATATGTGGAATTTAAGAAACAAAACAAAGGAGCTGGAGCGGGGGGGAAGAAACGAACAGAGAGTCAAACCAAGAAACAGACTCTTAATATAGAGAAGACACTGACGGTCACAAGAAGGGAGGTGGGTGGAGGGCTGGGTTAAGTAGATGCCGGAGATTAAGGACCGCATTTGCGATGAGCACCGGGTGTTGTATGGAGTGCCGAATCACTAAACTGTACACCTGAAACTAATACTACCAGTGTCTGTTAACTAACTGGCATTTAAATAAAAACTTAACAAAAAATAAAAACACAGGGGCGCCTGGGTGGCTCAGTTGGTTGGGCAACTGCCTTCGGCTCAGGTCATCATCCCGGAGTCCCAGGATCGAGTCCCGCATGGGGCTCCCTGCTCAGTGGGGAGTCTGCTTCTCCCTCTGACCCTCCCCACCTCATGCTCTTTCTCTCTCTCTCTCTCATTCTCTTTCTCTCAACTAAATAAATAAAATCTTTAATAAATAAATAAATAAAATAAAAAATAACTAAATAAAAACACATGGGTATGTGCAGACATACCCGGTACAGATAATGCGACCCTTAAGATACTAACCTGATGGCTAAACTGTTGTCATTTGACTACTTTGCTAATATGAATGACTTTTAATAAAACAGCCATTCTAGATTTGTGCTTATCTTTTCCTATTCTGTCAGTAAATAAGTAAACATGATTTGAGGTGCAGGAAGGAGAGAAAAAGGCACAGGAAAGATGCTAACATATTTACCTTGTTCACAGAAAGATTTGAATCTTGGGAACTTCAGTTACATCAAGCTTGGCATTTCAGCAATGACGCAGTGGAGTGGGCCCTAAGCCAGGTCAACTGGCAATTCTATGACATCATTCTAGCATATTTACAATCGTGCTTACAATGTGTGTCCTTCTTACTAACAATCAACCTCATAAGACAGTTATGAGAACAAGAGCTCTGCGAAGAAGTTGCTTTTTCTGTCTCAAACCCATCACAATATGGGGAGAAGTGGTGGGGGGTGGGAGAGATGACATGTGTCCCCGGGGCTGTCTCCTGCTACTTTTTTATTCTTCATTTATCATCAAAAGTGAATGTGTTTCTTGTTCCCTACACAAGTTATCCTCTTGTTAACCCAGTGTTTCTGTTCATGTGGTTCCCTCTACCTAGAACACACTTTTTCCGAAATCATTATCTGTCTAATGCTACTCCTCCCTGCAGACTCAATTCCAGTTTTGCTCTCTTCATGACGCCATATTTGTACCCAAATTTCTTTAGAAAACAGTATCTTCCTCCTCTCACTCTCAAGACACTTAGTCCCTTTCCCACCATGTTGGTCACACCTACCACAAATCCTTAGTGCAGGGAGGAGCACACTTTTTCTATAAAGGGCAAAACAGTGAATATTTGAGGCTCTGTGTGCCACACACTCTCTGTGGCAACTATTTAACTCTGTCATTACAGCAAGAAAGCAGCCATATGCCTACAAACGACCTTGGCTGTGTTCTAATAAAACTTTATCAGCAAAAACAGAATGCAGGGGCGCCTGGGTGGCTCAGTGGGTTAAGCCTCTGCCTTCGGCTCAGGTCATGATCCCAGGGTCCTGGGCTCTTTACTCGGCGGGGAGCCTGCTTTCCCCTCTCTCTCTGCCTGCCTCTCTGCCCACTTGTGATCTCTCTCCTCTCTGTCAAAAAAAAAAAAAAAAACTTAAAAAAAAAAACAGAATGCAGCCTCCTGATCCTCCTGACCCCTGGCTTGGCACAGAGATACATGGTAGGGTGGTCAGTAAATATCAGGTTGATTAAATGTTATAAATAACACCACTAAGGAAAATATGATGCATTAATTGGCTATGTGTTATCATATGATTATGCATTAAATACATCCCTCATGCGAATATAGCACAATGGCTACTACCCCCATCAATTTCGAATAACATCTTTAATAACATCTTACGTGTCTAAGAGGTGAATCATAGGGTTCTGATCAGCTCTACGACCTTAAAGCTTAGACAAAATGATGACATTCTGCCTCGTTGGTTTTCTGTTAAAACGGAAATCTGCAGAGTATATTGGTTCCATGAAGATTAGGGCTGGTAATCAGACCGGATTGTTTCCCACTAAAAGTATCCGGTTTGTGTTTTTCTTTTTTCTTTTTTTTTTTTTTTAAGATTTTATTTGTTTATTTGACAGGGAGCGAGAGATCACAAATAGGCAGAGAGGCAGGCAGAGAGAGAGGGAGGGGGAAGCAGGCTCCCTGCTGAGCAGAGAGCCCGACGTGGGGCTTGATCCCAGGACCCTGAGATCATGACCTGAGCCGAAGGCAGAGGCTTTAACCCACTGAGCCACCCAGGTGCCCCCAGTTTGCGTTTTTCTATTGAATAAAAATCAAGTAAGTAACTGCTAGAGCGCCACACTACCTCCTCACTATGTGTTTAGTGTTTTAATAGAAATAAATATATAATTGTAGTAACAAAATTGTCATAGTTGTCACACTTTTCATTTTAAGCTCACTTAAAGAAATTGGGATTGCATTCATGTCCAATTTTCTATTTTCATTTCAAATAGATTTTGACAATATTTGTTGCAGCTCTTACTAGGAAGTTTTCTTAGCCAAAGGATTTCACTGGTTTTCAATTTACCACATAAAAATTATGCAAAATGTAATAAAAATTGTCTATTTATTTGGATCGATTCCTATCTTTGACACAGAATGTTCTGTTGCCATAGATAGAACATCAAAGCAAGACTGTTGACTGCAACAAAAAAAAAATATTCACTCTGCCTTGGAAGTGATACAGTTTTCTGGACTACACATTAGAAAAACCGCAGGCAATTAAAAAATACTAAGTTTGTTATTTTCCCCTGAAATATCTTCTACCATCTTTTTAAAAAACATGTAAAATTCTTGATTTCGCCTTCTGAATTTCTTCCTCTCCTCTGGGTTCTATTGAATATGAAAATGGCAAGAAGATAGGCAAGATAAAACAAAGAAGGGGGAATAAGGAGCAGGGATAATTACCCACTGGAAAAAGGAGTCCCTGAATAATCATCCTGTATGAGGCTGCCATTTCTATTGAATTTGGCTCTTTTCAATTCTTTTTAGCAATTCCCTTCAATCTATGAAAATTATGCCTTTAGTTTAGCAAGTGCTGCTTCCTCATAGGAATGAGAGATTTAATACTGGATTTAACCAGGACCTTCCAGTAAGCCTCCAGGTCTGGGCACCTGCACCTTTGGCCTCCTTGAGAATAGAAAATGTCTCAATTACACACAGACGTCCCAGCACCTCATGAGGACATAGAATAAGGATGTGGGAGGCACCACATTTACTTCTCTCTGGATCCCAAACTTTTTGTCTCCACTCTATCTTTTAAAAAGTCATAATAAATAAAATCTACATTCCTGAGGTTTTGTGAAATAGAGGATGCATACACAATTTAAGACATTCTAATAAGTTTTTTCTGAGTACGAAGAAAGCAAATAATAAACAGGCTTTTGTCTTCCTAGGGACCCTACTACTGTTGTGGGTCATTCCGTGACAGCAGAACAAATAGAAGCCACGGCAAAAGCCCTATGAGTTCAGAGTGTGCTCAGAGATCCGCGGGACACTGCCTGAGGCTCCACAGACTGATTTTCCATCATATAATATGACAAAATAGAGATTTTTGCTTCTGGCATGATTTACCAATTCACTGATATTTTCCCCATTCGGTGCATCACTAAAAGCAGCACCATTCCTTCCAGATAAGGAGGAGTAAGACGTTAATTTCACAGGGTCGTTTCTTCATCTTTTTTGGCTGTGGTCCTTAGCAGCTATGTTTAAAATGCCATAATTTAGTGCATGACTATTCCAGAGTCCTCGAGCACCGGCGGACGCAGTAGATCTAAGATATACTTAGAATAGGTATTTTCTAAATCTGAATCCTACTTGCTGTCTCGAAACACCGCGGGAAGAACCCACGGGGCTCCCTTGTCACACGAAAAATCTGTGCATCTTCCACGGCAGCTAACTTACAATGAGATATTTAATTAGGCCACTGAGAATTTTAAAAATATAATCAAAATCACAACGGGTGGTGTGGTGCTTAATTTAAATGTTTGGAGATCTACTCTCTTGAATTTTTAAGTCTACAATTCTGTATTGTTTGCTACAGGCACTAGGTAGGACAGCAGATCTCTAGAACTTATCCATCTTATATAGCTGTGGCTTTATACCCATTAGACGAGTCCCCATTTCCCCGTTCCCATCCCCTCGCAACCACCACTCTGTTTTCTGCTTCGATAAGTTTGACTATTTTAAACACCTCTCATATTAAGTATCCCTAACACACACACACACACACACACAAACACACACACACACACGCAAAGGCACACAAGGACATGTTTGGAGGCATGGATATATACATGACCTTGACTGTGGTGATGGCATCATGGGTGTACACATATGTCCAAATTCATCAAATTGTATACATTAAATATGTGCAGTTTTTTGGTTTATCAATTATAGTTCAATAAAGCTGTAAAAAAATTTTAGTAAAAATATAGAAAGATTCTCCCTTCCCAAAGTTTTTTAAAGACACTGGAGAACTTCCATTTTTAAAATACTTTTTCTCTGTTTGAAATAATAACATCTCTGTGTACATGAATAAGAAAAATAAAGATTCAGTTGTCAAAAAAATCAGAGTAAAAATCACGTAGTTTAAAAAAAATATATGCATCATGGGAAACTTCTCTGATAAATAAAACAAGAAAATTTAAAGATGTGCTTTGCCATTAAAAGAGATAAATTATGGTTGTAATTGAAAAATCTACAGATGGTGGAAATTTGGCATGCTATTATTCTTTGAAAGTATGTTCCTAGCTAAGGGAATTGAACCAACTTGCTTAATTCATTAATTAAAATTTACTAATTGATAAAAATGAGGACACAGTTTCTATTTTTTAAAAGCTACAATATTAAATAATTAGCCTCAATTTATCATTCTTCCTCCACTTCCCACCTTCCCTTGTGGGAGTACATGCTTATGTGTGCTTAAGGACTAAAACATACGCAATACCTCCTAGAACAAGTCTGATAAAAGAAAACCAAAGGGCACAGAGGACAGGTAACAAAAGCATGCGAGATTGCAGACCAAACAAAAAGATGACTTAGACACAAGGACAAATGATGATCAAAGAAGGCAAATACAGCAAACACAGCCTCTGAATAATAATGCCTACAGATAAATCATTTGTTTGATGATTATAGAAGTCAATGAAAGGAGTTTGATAAGTGGTAAACTCATAACACTAAGAGCAAAATGTATCAAGAAAAGCTGAGTATCGAAATTGTCACCATTGGTGGGCGAAGGGAACCCTTGTCATGCTCCTGGTAGGAGGGTATATTGGTACACTTCTTCTAGAGAATATGATTTGCTTGGGCAATTTTTTTTTTCATTGAAAAGCTTTAATATATTGGTAGGCATTTAGATGTACATCTAAGAAAGATTTGCACAAATTTTCTGCTGCAAGAACGTAAGTGGTAGTATTTAGAACTTGAATAAATTAAGAGACGATTTAGATGTCTAACAGAGGAGGGCTGATTAAATTTGTTTGCCACAATTATACTATGGAATACTATGCAACAATATCAACATTCTGCATAAAAATTTTTTAACAAGGAAATATAGTCATTGCTCACAAATTGGCATGTTTAAAGACTGAGAAAATGATCTGAAACAACAGCTCTGGAGTTGGACGGCCTATAATACAAGTTTGTATAAAAACTTGCACCTCTGGCATTTACTATGCAAGATGACAAACTATTCCAATTTCCAATTTCTTTTTCTGTAAAAAGAAGAATAATTATACTTCCTACCTCATTGTATTTGGGGGATAGTAAAAAAAAAAAAAGATAATACATTCAATGTTCTTAGCATTTTACCTGTTGAACAAGTGTACATAAATGCTGTCGATAGAATGGCATGAATACATCACTTCTAAAATACATACATGTGTATTGATACTGCTAAGATATGCATATAGTTACAAATCTCAACTGTTTTTTTTTTTCTTCTCCCTTTGGGGTTGGTTTTTTTTTTAAGATTTTATTTATTTATTTATTTATTTATTTTTTAAATTTTTTTATTTAAGATTTTATTTATTTATTTGACAGAGAGAGAGATCACAAGTAGGCAGAAAGGCAGGCAGAGAGAGAGGGGGAAGCAGGCTCCCCGCTGAGCAGAGAGCCCGATGCGGGGCTCGATCCCAGGACCCTGAGATCATGACCTGAGCCGAAGGCAGAGGCTTTAACCCACTGAGCCACCCAGGCGCCCCTATTTATTTATTTAAAAGAGAGAGCAAAAGAACGTCAGGAGGAGAGGGAGAAGCAGGCTCCCCACTGAGCAGGGAGCCCCACATGGGGCTTGACCCCAGGACTCGAGGATCATGACCTGAGCCGAAGGCAGACTCTTAAACCAACTGAGCCACCCAGGCGCCCCTCTCTTTGGGGTTAAGTATGGTTTTTTGTGTTTGCTTGTTCATTTGCTTTAACTGCATTCCCTAAACGTTTTACCTGGAAAAGAGTCTGAGTCGGGAGTTCTCCTGCAGTAACAAACCATCCTAATATTCCAGCGGCTTAAAACAACAAAGGTTTATTTTCCCCTCGTGTTACAGGTCCTTGGTGGGTCAGCAGGGGTTTCTCCAATCATCATCATTCAGACACCCAAGCTAATGGATCAGCCACCACCTCAAACTCTGCAAATCGCCGCACGAGGACAAGAGAGATGGCAAATCTCTCACCGCCTCTTAAGCCTCTGCTCCGAAGTGATGCACATGAATTTGGCTCACATTTTTGGCCAAAGCCAGACATACACTCAGTTAAAAACTTAAAAAATGTATTCTTAAGCCAAAAAGAACTTAAAACTAATGTGTAGCTGATCATAAACCATTTCAAGTATTTGAGTAGAACTTTGGCATGAGACTAGAGAAAGCTGTCCCCTAGCTCCAAAGCCCAGGAGGCAGAAACTAGGATGAATAATTGTGGGTCCAAATCAAGTAGATGAGAGTCATCTCATTAAATAAAAAGATATTTGTAGGCCATAAGGAATAGAAATCAAGGCGCCACAGGATTAATACAGAGTTTAAGAGATTATCTAAATCATTCCCTTGCTTTCAAGACATAATGATCACACTTAGTCATCACCAGCAGAAGCAAGTAATCTAATTTAATTTCCGGTGCACGAATGCCTTCACCTGACCCCTGAGGTGGACCATGCTGAAGAACTTCAGTACGTGCTACCAGGAGAATTTTTTTTCTTGGCCCCGGCTAGTGAATGGCTGCGGATCTCCGGCTTGAGAATCAATGGGCCTTGTAATTGCTTTCCTCACTCATGTAAGCACAGCTGCAGCTGTCATTCATAAATGGCAAAACTAATCCTTTAGAAGTTTTCATATTGCCCATTTGCTTTAAAACATCCAATGCCAATGAGTTTGCAAAGGTAGCTCTGTGAGAAAGGAAGGGTCTCTGACCGCTGGTCCCAGCACTGGACTAGCGCTCATAAATCCCTGGTCTTCGTTCTAAGAATGCTCATATTTTGTTATGGTTCCCTGCGAAATCACTCCACTCATCGATACCTCCATTTCCCTGCGAGGAAACTGGAGAAGCTTTTTTATTTATCTCTAAAGTACTTTAAAAAGTTTAAATGAATTATAAAAATAATAACGTCTTCCAATTCTAAAAATAATATTCAACACCTTTTTAACAAAGTCAATTTTAAATATGTGCTATTCCTTAAAAATGGTAACTAGTACATTAGAGAATCTCTAGAAAGGTAAGAGACAAATATGTGTTTGTCAGAGTTAGCAAAGACTTATATCCACAATAATTGAAATCCACCAGAATTTTCTTACCCTAACACCATATTAAAAAATTTAGGGACAAATAAAAAAACAACTGGTAATATAGAGAGAGTGATTTTCTATGTTTGAGAGAAACTTTATAGGCTTTTCTTATTTTTCCATCATAAACTTGTTAAACAATGAATGAATGAATAACAGTAATCTGAAGGACACTGATTTTTAATCTTTGTTCCTTTAAAAGCGTGACAGGCTTGCTCAAGCTCTCAAATGATGATATTTTATTAATGCAGGTAGAACAGTAGTTTCCATGTGGGGTTGCTGGTGAAAAGGGGTCAAGTCAGAAATAAAATTTATGAATGAAAATTTCCTTCTACCCATATCCTAGCCTTCCACTTATAATCAGTGAGGATACATATCAGAATATGGGAACATCACCTATGGTACAAATAATCTTGGGGACTTTGTTTTCTACGTAAAGAAAACTCTAAGTAGTCAAAAAGACAAATGATAATAAACAACGGGAAAGATGTAAGGAAACTGGAACCCTCTTGCACTGCTGGTGGGAATGTAAAATGGCGCCCCCACTTTAAAGGCAGTTTAGATGTACCTCAAAAAGTTAAAGAGAGTTACCCTTAGACCCAGCAACTCCACGTATACGTACATACTCAAGGGAAATTAAAACACACACCCACACCAAAGTTTATACGTGAATGTTCATAGAACATTACTCATGATGGTTAAGAAGTAGAAATAATGCAAAAGTCTACTAACAGATGAATGGATAAATATATGTGGTATATCCACACAAATGAGTATTATCCAGCCATCAAAAGGAATGAGGTACATGGATGAATCTTGATAACAGTATGCTAAGTGAAAAAAAGCCAGAAACAAAAAGATCACATATTTTATTATTCCACTCATATGAAATATCCAGATTAGGGAAACCGATGGGGACAGAAGCAGATCAGTGGTTTCTAGGGGTTGATGAGAGAGGAGAATGGGGAGTGATTGGTCAGGCGCACAGGATTTCTTTTAGTGGTGATGAAAATGCTCTGGGATGAGATAGTGGTGAAGGCTGCATAATTTTATAAATATACTAAAAACCGCTAAGTGACATACTTTAAAAGAGTGAATTCTATGGTATTTGAATTATGTCTCAATAAAAAAAAAATTACTTTTCAAAGAGAAAACTGCAACGTAAATTAAATTTCCGATCTAACATTCAGGTAAAAGGAAGTCTTTCTCTTTTTCCTCTTTCATGGGCAAAATTTGTAATAATTTCAATTACCAGTTCCTCTAAAGGCATATTTCATATTAACTTTGCCATTTCCATGTGAGAAGTGAAAATGCATTTCTTATTTTGATAAATCGAAAATAATGGAACCAGCTATCCTTTGGATAAATTCTTTCTCTTCCAATTTGTACTTGATCTGGAACCAAGAGCAGACCTGAGGCTATGTCCCTTGTAAAACAACATATGCTTATTCAGAGCTGTCTGTTCACAGGATGCTTTTTCAAAAGCTAACAAGTTCCTCAAAGCAACGTTAATGAGTTTCAGAAATGTCAGTGGACAATTAAATGGTCTCATTCAGGAAGTTTTGAGCAAATATCCAAACTTTTTCTTAAAAAAAAAAAGTATACTCTTAATCCCCTTTATCTATTTACTCATCATCCCCATCACCTCCCCTCTGGCAACTGTTCTCCTGTTTGTCTCTTTTTTTTCTTTGTTCATTTGTTTTGTTTCTTAAACTCCACATATAAGTGAAAGCATATGGGATTTATCTTTCTCTGTCTGACTTATTTCATTTAGCACTATACCCTCTAGATGCATCCATGTTGTTGCAAATGGCAAGATCTCATTCTTTTCCATCGTGTATATTCATTACATCTTCTCTATCCATTCATCTACTGATGAATGCTTAGGTTGCTTTCATATCTTGGCTACCATAAATAATGCTGCAATATATGTAGGCATGCATACATCTTTTCAAATTAATGTTTTCATATTCTTTGTATAAATACCCAGTAATGGAATTACTGGATCATATAAGTCCATTTTTAATTTTTTAGATTTTTAATTAAATTTCTGTTTTCCACAGTGGCTGTACCAATCTGCATTCCCATCAACAGTACACAAAGGTTACTTTTCTCCACATCCTTGCCTCCACTTATTATTTCTTGTCTTTTTTATTCTAGCCATTCTGCTAGGTGTAAGGTGATACCTCACAGTGGTTTTGATTTGCATTTCCCTGATGATTGAGAATCTTTTCATATGTCTGTTGGCCATCTATATATCTTCTTTGGAAAAAATGTCTATTTGGATACTCTGCACATTTTTTAATCAAACTGTTTGTGGGTTGTTTTGGGGTGGTTTTTTTTTTCTTGGTGTTGAGAGGTATAAGCTCTTTATATATTTTGGATACTAACCCCTTATGGATATATCATTTGCAAATATCTTCTCTCATTCAGTAGGTTGCTTTTTTGTTTTGCTTCCTTCCTTCGCTGTGCAAAAGTGTTTTGTTTTGTTTTTCTTGATGTAGCACTGAACTGACCTGAACTAAACTGAAACTGAACAGACCTCAAAGCTAAACTGATGGTATGAGTAAGAGTGAGTGAGTGAGTGAGTGTGTGTGTGTGCATGCGTGAGACAGAGAGGGAGAAAGAGAGAGATTATATTTCTCCATGTACTTTCAATAATGGAAATGGGATGTATTATTAGTTCTACAAAAACGAATCTTTCCTTATTGAGGCATCGCAGCTAAATAAGATATTATATGATATTATGTTAAATAAGATATATATGAACTGAGTGCATTTGACTCACAGGATCAGGAGGTGGTGACAAAGCCAGAGGGCCCTCACTTACCCCTTCCAGAGCAGGGCAGGCCAGAGCTTCCTTGGCACTTCCTGATGCTCTCCTCCGCTGACAGTGGGCAGGAACGTGGGTGCTCACACTTTTTCCCATACCAGCCTACTTTGCAGTCACATCTTCCACAATTACACTGCCCATGACCTTCACAGCGAGAGTGTAAAAAAATATGAAAAAATAGACAATGAAGTCAGAATTAGTTTTCATTTCAACAGTGAATATCACAAATGAGCCAGGATCTTAACACCATACTAAACATACTAAAGCTAAGGCATCTTTTTCTCAAGTTCTTAAATACCTGATCTACATTGATTGATTACGAGGGGTAAAGAAAAGCAACTACTCCTGGTAAGATAAATGGGTTCATAGGGCTATAAACGTGAATCCATCAAAATCCAGGTGCACGTGATTGTATTGGTCTGCTGGGGCCTAACTGGCGTATTTGATGGATTTGGTAATTAATTCATGTGGAGAAGAGCCATAGGAAACTGAAAACAATTTGCTGTTGAAACATGTCTTATCTTGTGGAGTCCCCCACACTTTTCGTTACTTTTTTTCTACACACTACATGGTTAACCTGGAGACTCTTAGCCTAAAACCAATAACGTCTGCGGAGTTCACATTCCCTGAGGAGCATTGTAGTACACACAAAAGAGGTCAGGAGACATATTAAACTTCTTTACACATGGTCTCAGAGCTTGTAACAAATGGCGATGAGTAGTGGTATGGTTTAGCAAAAAATGGCCTATGTTATCAATCAAATAAATGGGTCCAAATCCTGGTCCTGCCATCTACAGAGTAGAGTTGGTCAAATGTCAACATCTCTGAGGCTTAGTTTCTTCATTTTTGAGAAAGATAATAATACGTTACCTATCCATATTTACCAGGAAGTACATAATGTATCTTAAAATGCTACATAAAAGTGAGCTTTTGTTATTTTTATTCAAGTCCACATACGTAAACAAGTAGGAATAGAAAGAAAAGCAAGAAAGCTGAGCTTTTCTTAAT
Source organism: Potos flavus (assembly GCA_028534135.1). Classification (NCBI taxonomy): domain Eukaryota; kingdom Metazoa; phylum Chordata; class Mammalia; order Carnivora; family Procyonidae; genus Potos; species Potos flavus. The sequence continues at coordinate 8,303,678 of CM052883.1, forward strand.
TCCTAATCGACATTCGGATACTCATTATTACAGATGCAGAACACTGTGGATTTCTATAATTGCTGCAAAAATGCATGACTTTTTTTTATTTTAAGTAGGCTCCATGCCAAACGTGGATCCCAATGTGGGACCCAAACTCACGATCCTGATATCAAAACCTGAACTGAGATCAAGAGTTGGATGCTCAACCCACTGAGCCACCCAGGAGCCCCAAAAATGCATGAAAAATTTTAAAGGAAGTGGAATTATATTTTCTTGAAGTAAACTGAGTGTGATGCTAACGGATGAAAATCTCTGCAATTTCATCTTTGGCATCTGATATTAATATAAATCACACAATATGGAAACTGTTCTTCAGTACAGTTTCAAGTACAATTTTCAAGTACAATTAACTCGGCTGTTTATAGAAGGCTTTGGAGTTCTTGGAGACAAGAGGTCTCATTCCTAGGACAGGTAGATCTACAAGGATACTGGACAAAGTACAGAACATGCTGTGATTGGTGAGAGACTAGTTGATACTTCAACAAGAACAGTGAAAAACAGTTCTATTGAAAGGGGGGAAGAAAGCTTTACTTTTAAAAGATGAAAATAGCTGTGAACGTTAAAAGAAAATCTTCAGTAGGCAAGGATGCCAAGCAGTCCCTGACTACCCAGGACCCCACCATCACACACCCTGCATGCAGTCCCGGTCCCCAGGCACGGAATGAAGCGGGAGCCTGGGCACAAGGAGAGCAGTGACCGAGGGCAGAATGTTTTCCATTTCTGTGGTTGGAATACAGGCTTCAGAGCAGCCATTAGTTTCTATCTCAGGTTCATTCCCATGTCAACATTTCAAACAAAACTCCTGGTGGAATGAAACAAATTCATGAAGACTGTCAGAAGTTATGAAGAAGAGATTTTTAGAGTTAAGATCTTGTCCCGTTAATAACAAAAGAAGTCAGGAGCGCCCGGGTGGCTCAGGTCATGATCCCAGGGTCCTAGGATCGAGCCCTGCATCGGGCTCCCTGCTCAGCGGGAAGCCTGCTTCTTCTCCCACTCCCCTCTCGTGTTCCCTCTCTCACAGTGTCTCTATTCTGTCAAATAAACAAATAAAATCTTTAAAAAAAATAACAAAAGAAGTCAGAGGAATTGTGGATGCAGTGACACATTTTGGGGGAAAAAAAATGTAGCTGCTCTAGACCTAGAAGAAATCTCTGAAAGTCTCTCACCATTATGCTTCAAATTCTCTCTCTGTTTTCTATGATACTGTTTTCTTCACTCGGTTTTTAATCTCTATGCTCTCCTCCCTGAAGTTATGCGTTTTTTCTATCCCTTCACTATTTCTGTGCTCTGACACAGTCACTGGGGGAAAAGCAGCCTATGTGGTCCTACATCTCTATTTCCTGTGCATTTAGTGCAGCATCATGAACACTCTCAAGAATGAGTCCTGTAAGTTTGTGCGTCTCCTCCAGGCATCGCCAGCTCCAAGCACAGCTGGGGACAACACATACAATGTGTCCCTCACTTTTGCCACATATGTGATGAGCCCTAACTTCCTGTGCCTTCTGCCTCAGCCTCAGCCTTCACCCCATCAAAGTCCCTTCGATAACCCCACTGTAGTCCATTGCTTAGGCATTGGAATGAATTGATGAGACCATGTCACTTCTGTGATCGGCTGCAGAATGAAAGGTTTTGCCCTAAATAGGAAAGTGTCACAGTGGGAGAATATTATTTAGTTCAGGATGGCTGTCGATCCTCCTCAAATCACCTGCTTAGGAGTCTCCTCTACACTCTGCCATCTGAAGTCAACATCAATTGAACAAGTTGGGGCTGAGGAAAGAACGGCTATTAAAATATGAATGACCTAAGTCAACCATCTGTAATGAATGAAATTCCTGAGAGTCGGTGAATGCAGGGCAAGCACTTTAAATGGTGATAGCAGGGATATAGAATGTTTCTTAAGGGTTTCATTTTTTTGGGAAAGTAGAAATACCTAAATCAAATGTCCCAGTGAGGATCACAGAGAAGCAATGTGAAAGTAATAAAGTTTAAATAATTCTAGTCTAATAGGATGAAAAATAGTATTGACAGCAGTATTGCTGATCTAAATGTTTATTAGAGATTAGGTTAAAACATAAACATAACTTTTACCTTCATGCTAATGAAGATTATATCCTCCATCTTTCAATAACTCTAAATCACGTGCTGTTCATTTCAGAACATTACGGATCTCACTTTAAATGAAACTGTACCTTTTCCATAAAATCCTTTATGATATTTCATCAGTGGAGTTAGGAAATCACTTCAAAATGCATGGTATTGATATCAGATTCTGAAGCTGGTACTGAGCTTTTCAGAGAAGACAGGAAATCATAAAATGAAATTGCAATTTCTCTCCCGGAATTACTAGTTTCTCAATTTTAGTATGAAAGTTATGCCAAAGAGGGAGAAAAAGGATCATTTTATAGGGATAAAATGAAGAAGATGAAGATGCTTGGTGTTGATATATAAAAGAGTTTAGAAACGGTAAGATCTGTTTAGCATGAAAATCCTTTAGACTGCCATAATATACTACAGCAAGTCTTTTCCAAACAAATAGTGAAAGATGCATAAAAGAAGAAATTAGGAGATCTGTATCTTCAGTCTAAATACATTACTAGTCTACCTTTCTGGCCCTCATCTCATTTTGTCTTTAAAATGACAGAATTAGAAGAAGGGAATTTTACCACACCGAAATTTCATACTTCCACGCTAGTTTGTCAAGTAGACACATAGATAGATAGATAGATAGATAGATAGATAGATAGATATAGCCTCCAGGTGTTAATTTCATTGCTTCTAACAAGTATTCCTTTAAACTCTGTACGCAGAGGATCAACAAATACAGAATGTTGTTGTTTATCCCTGATAGGAAACATGGGAAGAATGCACATTAGAGAATAGCTTTTGGAAGACCTATGACCTGCATTAAACACACACACACACACACACACACACACACACACACACACACACACACGGCAATGGAAAACAACATGGTGCCCACGTAATGGATCGCAGCCCAATCAGTACCACATGGGCAGGCAGTTGGCAGCATGGCTAGACACCCAGTGGCACCATGTCCATGGCCATGCTGGGCAGGTAGGAGCGTTAAAGGCTCTCAGGCCATTACGGGAGAGGGTGAAGACACCGAAACTTATTTTTTCTTGGTAATCATTGTGCTCTTTGGAGGGAAGTCATCTCAGAAATATCAATCCGGGACGAATGTAGTTGTATCCATTCCAGATAAACATTCTTCTGTTGTAGAAAATAGTTCTCTCTTTTAAAATGATCAAAACTTCTCATGAACTGGGATCTGACTTTTACGATCAGCTTCTTACAAAGTAAGATAAGGACCATTAATAGGAAAAGTCTGGGAGAATAAATTAGATCTAACTAGTTAGATCTTGTTATCTAAAAAAAGTACTTGTCATCTAAAAAAAATCCATTTGATATATTTATTGATTTTTCTTTCAAGACAACGCAAACTGAATGTACTCAATCACATCCTTCAGTTTCTTTCCATGATGCTTTGATAATCCGCCATAATAAATTTCCCCACTCAATATGGTCCTATCGAATGATTGCATTTTCCAAATTAATGGAACACTAAGCCAGGACTAACCTATTTCCATCATTTTGATAGGCAGGCCAAGTTGAAAAATTGAGTTTAAGGTCACACTGCGGCGTATTTTAGCAGTCACGGGATTTGGGGAAATAGACCAGAGTGTAAGAAGCCATCGGGCATAAAAGTTATTTTGGGACCAAGACGTAAACTCAGTGGAGCCGCTCATAGGACAGCAGTAACAGAGCTGCTCGTACGTACACTTCGGGATGGCTGGTCATGCGCGGGTCATTGCCGTTACACTCAAATTCTGTTCATAGCAATGTCTCTGAGGTGTTGTGTATGTACGTGTGTCTGAGTGTGTGCATGAATTATATCTGTGTATGGATGAATTGGTACACACACACACACTAGGTGATGATGAACAACAAATAGGAATGAAAGAAGAAATAAATAAAACTGATGGATTTGAGAGCAGGGAGCGGGTTTTAAAATACTTGTGTCTTCTGTAGCCACGATGTAATACGCACAAAATATTTACATTTTAGCGCATTGTTGAATAGATGAATGGCCTCGGTGGGAATGAATGAAAACAATGAGAACGTCGATTAAAAGAGCAACGTCAACCAACCCACCGGGAGAGTTTTCCGGGACTCAAATAAGACAAACACCCTCAGGATGGCAAGAATGGAAGCGAAAAATAAAGCTGCGCTTCATCTGAGCCTTCTTACATCCCAGCCTTGCGTAAATCACTAGAGAACCCCGACATAGTTGGGTTACTTCTGTCTCCTAACACGGAGGCACTAACGGCCTCGACAGCCAGCTGCGTGGCACGCTTCCCGTGGTGCAACTCTGAGGGCCGAGGACAAAAATCGTGAGGACTAATAGTTCACCGAACAGAACGTCCAGAATTCCACAGATTTGCTGGGAATGAAGACATCCCAGCGATGAGTGCCTGCCTCAGATCCTAAGGACGTTCAGAGAGGCTTTGTTCTATAAGAATTGGGAGCGTCTGGAGGACAGTTCTTCCTTACCAAAATAAAGTAAAATTGAAGAAGTTTGTTTGCATCACTTGAAGATTAAACGACCTGAGTACTTAGGCTCTGTGTTTCCAGATGACGCTTAATGGCTGCGTGAACTCTTGTCAAGTTACTTAATCTTTCTGAACCTGTGTTTCCTCTCCTGTTAAAAAGGCAGGTAATAATGTCTCCCCCTCCGAGTAAGGGTGAACATAAAAGGGAACAAGGGGTGTGAAATGGGCTAAAAGAGCGGGGTCTTCGTTAAAGTGAGTTTCTTCTTCCCTGAATTCTTCCTTTTAAGCGTGGGAGGCAGGCTGTGGAGCACTGGTCATTCTCTCACCTCAAGTAAAGGGTTAAGCATTCTTCCCTAAGCTCCTCCCATGATAAACCTGACCTACACAGCCATAACCACTTTCCCTGAAATCTCCTAGGACAGGGAGGAATGGAAAATGCGAGAAAGAGGAAACTAGGTGGAGAAGGAAGAAGGGAAGGAAGAGATGAAGTGCAGAATTTTAGATTCCGAGGAGGCCTCCTTAGAACCTTCACCTGCCCAACCTGGAGTGGTAACTCTGAGCCCAGATGACACGCAGTAGGAATTGTGAGCTTATTTATAATAAAAGGTTTGAAGTGTCATTGCCCATCTTTACCCCACGAGTCCTTTCCCTCACCGGGAGACAGAACAGCACATGGGGGAACCCGGAGTGGTCACTATTATGTAGCTATTCGGAATTTTTCAACCCCACTCCAAAATCAAGATCACAGGTTTATCAAGGAAGAACATATCTTATGTAAAACAAACAAACGAACGACAAACAACCAAACAATAAAACCAAAACCAAAAACAGTGTATCAGAAAGTCATAAACTTATAATGTTTTATACAGCCTGATTACCTCCTTCATTTCCCCATTTAAAATTGTATGAGGTCATGTTTTCTCTCACCGACAATCTTAAAATAACATTCTTAAATGACACTTCCTGAACCTTAGTATAGTTTTAATTACCCACTCTAGGGCTCTAATGTTTCATGTTCAGCCCTGACCCTTCGGACTCACATATTCGATGGGCTGAAAAAAAAAAAAACAAAAAAAACTTTGGATTGCCATTGGTCCTTTAGGCTCAATATCTAGAAATGAATTTGCCAGCTTCCTTCTATATTCCCCGTTTCAGTAAATGGCCCCCAGACAACTAGACTGGCAACCTGTGAGTGTAGCATGTCGCTGCCTAAAACCATCATTAGTTCCCCACTGCCTTCGGAATAGAGTCTGGTTCTGCAGCCAAGTTCTGTTTCTCACCAGCCTTCACCTTTTGTCACTGGTGCATTCTGGTGATAACGAACGGATTCTAGTCCCCAGCACAGATCACACACTTCTATGCTCTTTGCCTAGGACGCGCCGCTCATCTCTTTTCACCTGTAAGCCTACATTTCAGGTAGGGGAGGGGTAGGCACGTGTATGCCGATCCAAAAAAATCAGCAATGCCGGAACCTAAGTCGCCACTTCTGTGAAGAGCCTCATCCCACTGAGGAAAATGCCGAAGAAGCCCACGCCCAACATTCTCTACACGGTTTCCTTATTCAGTTTGTTTGTTGCCTCTCCCATCCCAGCGTGATGTAAACGCCATGAAAGGAGGGATTTGATCTGTTGTATTCATTGCTATGTCCCCAGATCAATGAATGGCCAGATGAGCAACAAATCCATGACTCTGCAAATCTCCCATACCACATTATATTAAAATTTCACGTTTGGGGCGCCTGGGTGGCTCAGTGGGTTAAAGCCTCTGCCTTCAGCTCAGGTCATGATCTCAGGGTCCTGGGATCGAACCCCCCCCCCTCCCCGCATCGGGCTCTCTGCTCAGCAGGGAGCCTGCTTCCCCCCTTTCTCTCTGCCTGCCTCTCTGCCTACTTGTGATCTCACTCTCTGTCAAATAAACAAATAAAATCTTTTAAAAAAAAATTTCATGTTTATGTGGCAGTTTTGTCATTGTCGTTTTGTTTTGGTTTTGGTGGGGTTTTTTTGTTTTTGTTTGTTTTGTCTTGTTTTTTGCTCACCAGTAAATTTTTTGAAGGTAGAAACTATGAATTCTTGTATACTTAGACCCTAACATCTTACGAAGTGCCTCTAGCATAGTTAACTCCTGATAAATGTTTGTCCTGGTAAATTGAAGTGTAAACAAACATTTTTTCAGTGTAGAAAGAATCCTTACACTTCTTTGGATTCATAGACCTTGTTAACATTGTGATTCTGTCTCTTGGCTGTGAGGCCTTCTGAGGGTTATGGAACTTTCCCGAGCCTCACTACCCCACTGTGTAGAATGAAAAGAAATAGATTCCCTACCTCGTAGACTTTGACAAAAAGATAAATGCCACAATCTGGAAAGTGCTTAGACGGTGTCTGGAACAGAGAGCCATCCAAGAGTTGGCGGCGGTCTCATTTCCATTGTGGCCATAATGGCGATAATGAAGAACCCTCATATATAATGAACAACAGAAAAATCTGGAAAGGGCATCCCCTCAAGAGAAGGGTGTTCACGGAATGTTTAGGAAGTTCTCCCGAGCGTGAGGGATAATCAGGAGAGGGAAGCTCTTCTGCAGTGGGAAGTTTTAGCAGCAGGCTCCCCTCAGCAGGACTAGAGAAGCTTCTGCTGCTGCATAATCATGATTAAATAGGGCAGCTCTTTCATTTCCCTTTGCAGGCAAACCTTCAGGAGACAGTGGAGTTTCCTCTCCACTTACATACGCTCCAAGCAGTTCAGCTTGAAAAGATGTATATGCGCATGTCTCTGTCTCCTGGGTGGTCAAATACAATGGGGCCGGAAAGCTGTGACTCCAGTTTCTGCTCAATGACGCTTTTTTCAGATAAATCTGACTGCCTTCTTTTTCCCTTTGTGCCCTGAGAAGTTCTGGCAGGGTGTGTTTTTCCTTTGCACTTAAAACTGCAAGCTCCCTCAAGCCGAAGATTGATCGTGTTTTTCTCCTTCACTGCTGGAACCGACAGCCCGGACGCCATCCAGACCCTGGCGAACGGTATCCGCTCTGTAAATGTTTATGGAATAAAATTTTCGAATTCACTTATTGATATTTAATCCCACACTAATCTGCAGAATAATCTTGGGATATAAGTTATGCCAAGGAATTAAGGCATGAAAATATCCACGAGAACCGTGTTATGCGAAGTTGTTAATATACGAGCGTAGCTGTTCTCACGGTCCCCATCCTGGGTACTGTCACCTGTCATCGGTCTGCTGGTTTTGTGCACTCAGAGCCGAGTAACAGATATCTGGAGGAGGGCGTTCTCCTTGGTGAGGAGTTAGACTAGTTTTAAGAAAGTGAGGCCCTTTCATCTCTGCCTTTGCCAATGTGTAAATTCTCTGAAGGTTTTCGAAGGAACTCGCAGGAGCGCTGTGACTATCAAATTCTTTCCAATGCACAGATTTGGTCCATTCATTCATTCATTCATTCATTCTTTCATTTTAAGAGAGAGAGAGAGAGTGTGAGTATGGGGGGAGAGGCGGACGGAGAGGAAGAGAGAGATTCCCAAGCAGGCTCCACACACAGTGCAGAGCCCGACGTGGGGCTCGATCTCATGACTCTGAGATCACGACCTGAGCTGAAATCGAGAGATGGATGCTTAACCGACTGAGCTACCCACCGGCCCCACAGATTCGGATCTTTTACAGTTTCTGTGAGAATCAGAATGAAGTCTGAAAATAGGAAAACGAATATTATATATATATATTGTATATATATACGCATTTTTTTTTTTACTTAAAAACAGGAATGAGAAGAGCAATGTACCTGAACAGAAGTCATCGGAGTATCTATCATAGACAGCCCTACAGTCCCTCTCGTCACATTCACAGGTGTCCCCGTGAATATCTCCCCAGTCTCCGGTTGGATCAACATCATGGCAAGAACACTCGCCACACACACAAGTGCCTAGATGGGAAAAAAAAAAAGAATGTCTATGGTTTTAGTGAAGAAATATCATGGAAGAAAGCATCTGACACATTGCTTTTTAAAATCTTTTGCTTACTGTGTATTTGGAAAATACATATATTGGAGGGAAAAAAATTCTACCAAGGAAAAACACCATCTAAAGCAGACAGTAGAGATTCTTTAATAAACAAAAGTTAGTATCTGTGTCTAGAATTGCGTGGGGTTGTGGAATGTGTCATTAGCATAGTACTGGTTTCTCTCTAAAATAAAATCAAAACAATGAACATGAGTTAGAATCCTTGCCCTCAAGAAACTTGCTGTCTATTTGACAAAAAGAGAGCTAGCGAGAGACTGTAGGGTCATGCACTGAAATGTAACACGCAGTTATATCTGAATGTTTAAAATGCATTTTAAAATATCCACGTCTGTATTTTAAAAAACCAATAGACGTGGCTTTCCCAATAGTATAATTGATGCAGGGGCAGGGGTGAGGACGGGTGTGTGCTAACGTGGGTCCAGTGTGAAATCGAGTAAGCCACTTGGACAGTGCAGGACATGCATTCTGTCCCCGATGAGCTGTGTCTACACAGAGGTTTTTTGGCCTTGGAGTTGAGCTAACAAGGAAGATGAGGTAAGTTTGTGCAGGGATTGGTGTCTCTTTCCTGGTCCAGAAGCAACGATGGGGAAGAGTGCCAGGGGAGACACGGCCGGTACCTCCCGGGGCAAGAAAGGACTCATGACGGTGTTTCCCCGACTCACTTTCAGGAATCGCTGAGCCTCACTGCTAACCAGCCTCCTTCAGGCATGCTGCTTTCCTTTCTGCCCTTGGTGGATCTCCAAATCGGACAGCTCAGGGGAGAGGGGAGGCAGGAGGTGAGACCGAAGAGAGGGGGTGGGTCGTGTGTGTTTCTGAAGGACCGCTGTCTCTCAGAGCCCACCTGCTGCACGGCCCAACCATTTCCACTTTTCTCCTAGCTCCTTGCGACACCTTGCTGCTTGCTTCCCACGGGAACTCAGCAGAAGCTACAGATGCTAAAATCATGATGGGGACCACTGACCCTACTGTTTTAATAAAAAGGACTCAGGCAGCAACACATCCTTACAGAGTAAAGGAAAACATAACATGAATGCGTATGCTCTATAGTCAGACCGATTCTGCATAAAATAAAAAGAGGACTTTTCTTTCCGATTTTTGTTCCAAGTTCAGGCCTTTTGCTTTCCTACCACTGCCTACAGAAATGGGGCCCATCTCACTCTTCCATGTCAACATTTTACGCCAAGTTTTCAAAAGATAGAATCCGTTTTCCGTGGAAGCATGATCTATTAAGAAGCACCATTCATTTGTAGAAATGAAAAAAACTGAGTTTTCCAACTTTCTGGATTTCTGTAATTTTTAGAAGGAAAAATGGTCACTTATTTATGTCATCAGGTCGGCAAGGAACAGTCCCTCATGGCCCTCTTTTACTTACCAGTACAGCTAACAAGGAAAAAAAAAATGACAAGTATTTTCAAGGGTTTTTAAAAAGTGTGGAAAACTGATTTGATTTGATATCAACAGTTAACTCACATTAAATTACATTGTAGCAATACTAATATATTCTTAAAGTTCACATCGGAGGTCAGCCTCAATTTTATATGGCCATCTGACACATAGTTTCCATCTCTCTTCAATATCATTTTTATTACTGCAGATAAAAGAGAAGCAACTCCAAATCAATTCTGAATGACAACCAAGCCTTCAATCTACTCACAATTAAGACAAGAGAGTTTCTTGGATGCTCTCTAGATAATTAGATACTCGTGCTGGAGATAGTTCTGTTAGTCAAGAGACGTTTAACAGAAGTACCCACAAGAATTGCCTTTTAGGGGGCGCCTGGGTGGCTCAGTGGGTTAAAGCCTCTGCCTTCAGTTCAGGTCACGATCTCAGGGTCCTGGGATCGAGCCCCACAACGGGCTCTCCGCTCGGCAGGGAGCCTGCTTCCCTCTCTCTCTCTGCCTACTAGTGATCTCTCTCTCTCTGTCAAATAAATAAAATCTTAAAAAAAAAAAAAAAAAAAAAGAATTGCCTTTTAGCTGTCCTGTGCTATTTCTGGGTGGCCGCCAAAGAAATTACAGTCCCTACATTAACTACTGGTTCAGTGAAGCTTAAAGAACTGTAGCGACTTTCTTATCCTTCTGCTTTTTTGCTCCATAAAAAATTAGAGAGCAAAGCTTGTCGGTATAGTAAATGTGGACTTATGTCAAAGTCAAACACCATAAAAGACAACTTCCTCCCACACCGAAGGAAATCCAGAGAAAAGGAGTGTGAATTAAGAACGTTGCTTCCCCCCAATCCTTAGTAATGTGGATGAATGAATGACACACCTCTGTTACTGCAGATCTTGCCATCTGGAGATGTGCATCTTCGCTTGCTCTCCCAGGGGGTGATATCACACTGGAATTCACATTTATCTCCATGCCAACCAGACCCGCAGTAACAGTTTCCACAGTAACACTTTCCATGGCCTTTACCCAAAATGAATTTGAGAGAGGGGAAAAAAAAAAAGCAACTTTTAAAAGCAAAATTAACTTTCTACCTCTTCATGATCATTCCCGTCTTTTGAAATAAAATATACCTGCTCGACCGTCCTTGCTTAAAATAATCGAGTTATATATTTGCCCCCAAAACCCCATACTTGTGCATATACCTACATAATTATACCCACAAAGCAAGCGAAAGTGTCCTCTGACTTGTCCTAGCCAGGTAGCTGATTAAAAATGAAAGAAATGTAAAGAAATGACATGAAAGACTGTGGAAAGCCTGTCTACTACCTTCTGATCTCAAAGATACAGCATCAAAGTCCAGTGCATGTAAGCATTCATTCTGAGGGCATTTCTGGAATTAGTTATCCAAGCATTTCATTTAAAATCAACCAAGGGTACGTATTTACTTGGATGCACAGTATTAATGACTGAACCATTTCTTAAACCAGGGGAAATATTTCATTTTTCCATTCAAATGTGTCCCACAGGCTGCTGGGTTCCACCACGAGGAAAAGAGGTTTTCTGTTAAATCAGTGTTTAGTCTTCCTTTAGGCCAATAAAATATCATGGACCCTTGGCCTCCCCATCAAATCCCCTCCTATTTGTCAAGGGGGCAAAATGATAGGGAGGGACCCCCATCATTTTGTGTTCCGAAGCCACCACACCTCTCTGGGACCTGCCTCTTATTAAACCTCACCGTGCTCATTTGTACCTACTTCCAAGCAACTCCTAATGAACTGTCACATCCCCGCTTCCTGCACCCCTACCAGGCAATCCTTCTGGCTCCCAGAAGGTGAAAATTCTATGTACCTCAGGTCACTTCATAGGTTATTGCCACCCAGCCACCCAGCCACGAACGTGTGTTTGTCCCGGTAAAGGTGGTGACCATGAGGGTCACGCTGGATTTTGTGGGTTCTCTTCTTTCTGTGTCATCAAAACTTATGTTCTTCCCTCTCTCTTCCCCTGCAGCCGTCATCTTGGAGCGCCCGTGGGAAAACTGACCACAAGGCTATTTTTCTTTCTAAAGAAAAACATGGCATTTCTGGCTCCTGGCAGGAGTGTTGGTAGGGCCATTTAACTCACACAAGAAGGGGGAAATGCAATAGAAGATTCTGGTCTCTTATGCTATTCTCATCCATGAGATGAGGAACAGCAGACATATATCAGAGAGACAAAGGGAGAGAGTGAGAGAGAGAGTGCTAGAGTGAAATATAAGAAAGAGGTAGGGACCTAAGCACACGATATCATATTTTCTCTCTAAACGAGCTTTAATTTGGATTTCCATGTTAAACCTTGTATTAACCTAATAGTCAATGATCATTTCTACAACAAATTTTCATTTTAATTTGTTCACGAAGGCAAATATAAGGGCTATCCAATGATTTCATCAGTAATAAAATATAAAAGCTATACATTTTATTTATGAACTCAAGAACATCTCTCCTGTACCCACACAAAATATCACATCCCAGGGCTGTCTCCTCAGGAACTTACACTGGAAAACAGCAAGACAACTATGTACCAAAAGCTTTTCTAGAAGTCTGGTTTTTTTTTTAAGACTTGATTAACTTCTTAAACTAGAATTTATTCCCTCTGTAATTTTAGGAAATTTACGTAAGGTGCTACGTACGTATTACGACATTAACAAATAATCCCAAATCTACATTCTTCACATCTAAATTCTTTGTATATTTATAAAACTCAGAACTGAATTACGGTTTTACTAAAAAAATCACTGAGATATAGATGAATAAGGAAAGAATCATGTAAAACTACATTTGTACGTAGATACGAAAAATTAAGCAGATATCCTCCCAACCCAAATGAAAATATTGTTAACGAGCACCATGTGGATAATTGAGAGAAAAAGAAGCTTGGGACAATATACATTGCACACAATAAATATCATTCTTTGCTTTGTGTGAGCTGATGGAGTGAGAAAATCTCCTTTTAAATTGTTCCACTGATGGGCTATAGAGTCACCTCTCAACAGATTGGTTTCATGCGAATGACATGTAGAAAGATCTACAATCCCAGCCAAAGTCACCCTCAGAGGATATTTACTGGAGTGCTGGAGTCTGTGGTCAGAGACTTTGCACCATGAAATTGCTTAAGCCTCCAACAAATGAAAATGGTTAGTGGCAAGGTTGGGAGTCCAACCTTGCCCTTGTGTTGCTGCAAGTTAAATGTTTACATTTTTCACATGCAAACAGACTTCGCTTGGGTGGTGTGCATCAGAACACAATGGTCCCGAGCGTGTTCCCTGCCTCTTTTCTGGTCCATCATAATTGGAAATGAAACATCAGGAGGATAGATACATAATATTTGTAGGTGGATTTACCTAACTCTTCTAATTATTTTGGATTGAGTCCATTAACAGAATTGTCTGAGCAGCATCTAGCTAAGGTCACTGCCTGGAAAAACCTAACTGCTTGTGTCTGTTTTATCTCGGTGGGTTAGACAGCAAGGAAACCAGAGGGAACCAAGCAGACCTAAAATAAGAGTATCTGGATGACCGCAAGAATCGAAGCTACAATTTGTTTCTGTAAACAGAGGGACAGCGTATCCTAAGTTATCGACACTTTCTCTTTGGCTCTCTGGTTCCTCCTGCTCCATTTGTCCCTGACCCTTTCAGGGAAAATTCTCTTCCGAAATCACCCATTCTGCGTGCAGAATAGGATTCCATGCACTGGAATCTTTGGTCAGAGATAAATGAAAGAAACAATTGCTTATTAGTGGAGAAAGGAGGCCAGCGGTAACCAACCAGGCCGAAATGTTTACATTTCCGTAAACTGAAGGGATTCTCGCAGCTCTTTCCTTGCCTCTCCTGTACCAGCTAGCCATCGGTGCAAATACAAACTCGGGGAACTTGCAGATAGGTAAGCAGAAAATAAGGACACTTCGGGTGATGAGGAGGGGCTCTTCTCATGGAGCTCCGAACTCCAGGGCACTGATACAACTCTCCATGGACGGGGTCAAGGGCACAGTCTCTGGTGTCAGACAGACAAGAACCTAAATTCCACTGCGATTGCTGGAATGACCTTGGGTGCTTTTCCCAGCGAATGTGAAGAACTTACTGCCGTGCTTGGCTCTAGGAAGTGTGGCACATGCAATAACTGCTTCAACAGAAAAATGGATTGAGTAATGGTGTTAGAAATACCCTAGAAATATAGAAAAGATCATGAAAAATATTATCTAAGTATGTGGTGGGGAGGGACAGATTCTAGGCTAGTAATCCTTTCGGCCGCCAAAGTCTCCAATACAACATGAAACTATTTAAAGGCTTATGACTTAGAAAGGGAAATAGAATGAAATTAATGCATGCAATTGAGAGACTGGAAGAAAAGAGACAAAATAAAAGTGGCTTCGGGAAGCGGGGAAGATGAAGTACCCTAGGAGCACTCGGGAACCACACAGCTGGCCGGCTGCCATAATGATCTGGCTCCCCCCCCCCACCCCCCACCCCCCGCCCCAGTCTCATTTTGCATTTAAAAAGTACTAGTCTACCCTAAATACGAGGTGTTTTCCAAATAAACATAAATTCAGATTAAATGAGTAAACTTAGTGCTTAGATGTACAGAGGAACAAAAGTACAATAAAACAAGTGAAAAATCAAGTACTTTTACTAATTTCTATGCAGTTGATGTGCAGAGTGACAAAAGTACAATAAAACAGGTGAAAAATCAAGTACTTTTACTGATTTCTATGCCGTTGGTGTACCTACCTCCACATATTTCTTCTGTTTCATCGTCTATGCATTCTCTATCGTCACACTCACAAAATTTACCATAAACGAGGCCATTTCCATCTGGATTATCACACTTACACCTGCCACAGTGACATGTGCCTAAACCATTAAAACAAAGCAAAAAAGTATTTGTTAAATGCATATAAATGATCAGTGATGATTTTTAATCTATCTCTTTCAGAGACAGAGAAAATTCAAATCAATTTAGTATTCGAATTATGTAATTCTGTGGGTAGGATGCAATAGATGACAACATTCTTTCTTGATGATTATAGTCCAGCAATTATATTTTATGGCACGTAGATACTATAACTGATCTCTAATAGTTTCATGAATAGAAATTTGACCTCCCCAAGTGCAGAGCGACTTTATACATGGCCATCCAATCAATGCATGAATGACTATCTTTCGATTACACCTGGGTCTGAAGTGAACTAAAGCAGAAAATTCTAAGCTTTGTGAGGGAAGTAGTCTTGCTTATCTTCCTCACCAGTATTTATTCAATGCTTTGCACAATATTTGAGCATACTATTTATATAATAAATATTTGTGGAATTCATTATCGAATGCATAAATGAAAAATTTACAATCTCCTAATAATTTCACCTCCACAGTGTTAAACTGATCCACACGTCCTTATGACAAAGGGACCAGAGCAGGTTTTCTCAGGTACAGTGTCCCAAAATCTCAGGGTGGCTTATAGTGACACAGAGGCACTGGAGTCATCTGGTCTACCATACGCCATAGACCGCCAACTTTAAGGATTTGACTAGAACCCCTGAGAATGATTTCATTGACATTAAAACAGCGTTCAAATGATATTGAGAAGTAGAATGTCCATTTAAGGAATTCTCTTTTTAATACTTATTTTTCCATTTTTAATTGATCATTATAGCAATAGCAACCAACAGATAATGAACTGAGACTTTACCACTCACCAGATAGCATCCTAGACTTTGGAAACACAATGGGAGATCAAGATCAAGTCAGCCATAATCCTCCTCTCAGAGTTTTATATGAGAAAACCAAAGTGATAAAATAAATGGAGAAGTGCAAAGTGTTGCAGAAGAGCTTAGCGGGGGATTTAACTGAGACCTGGTAGTCAGACACAGCGTCCCTGGGGAAGTCGCTCCTAAACGAGGTACTGAGAGCAAAGTAAAAATAATAGGCAAGAGAAGTGAGATGGAGAGGAGGTCCACTTCCCGCAAGAGACAACAGCAAAGGCTCTGTGGTAAATGAGGAAATAAGAAGAAAAAGTCCAAGATGATTGGAACACTGAAAATGATGTGGAAAGTGGCATGAACTGAATAAGGCATGTGGAGGTGTAGCTTACTGAAGTCTTACAGCTCACGTTAAAGATTTCCAACTTTAATCCAAGAATAATGAAAACCCATAGAAATATTTTCAGCCAGGGAGTCATGTGATCACATATGCATTTTTACCAGATTATGCTAGTTGTCATTTGCAGAATGAAGTGAAATAAGATACAGTGGATATGAGAATAGCTTATTACGTTTGTCTGCAAGAAAGAAGATAGAGGCTGACCAGGGGGATGGCAGTTAGTTAGAAAGAAGTGAAGATGCCCAGGGGCATTTTCAGGAGAAAGAACGGATGACTCAGGGACTGCGTATGAGTGATGAAGGATTGTGAGTAACCGAAGATGATATCGATGTTTAAATTGAGCTACTGGATATTGGCAATTCTGTATGTGATGGGCTAGAAAGGGCATGGATTTAGGACTAAGGTGGATTTGTAGCCAAATCCAGGTTTTACTAACCAGTAGCTATACATTTTTGAGGTCATTATGTTCATCTCGAACTCTCAAATTGCTTCTCTGAAAATAGTATCTACCTCTTGGACCTGCTACAAGAGCCCAGTGGTAAATACATCACCCAGCCATCTTTCTGAAAACACTCTTTGTTCAGTTACATCATAGGTTTTCAGAAACCTTTGTGTTCTTCATCTTCTTCCATGAAGATACTGAGTATATGAGTCATGTTCCCAAACATTTCCTCTAGACTCTCTGTATGTTGATGGACCCCATGATGCCCTGTCTTCATACCCTCTGCATGATTCTGTTACCCAGGTCATTCCCAATTAGCTATTATCTTCAAAGAGTTTTTTCTCTCACAGTCACATAGAAATGGTGATTTCTTGCCTGGTGGTGGGTATTAAGGAGGGCACGTATTGCATGGAGCACTGGGTGTGGTGCATAAACAATGAATCTTGGAACACTGAAAAAATTAAATTAAATTTAAAAAAAAAGAAGAAATGGTGATTTTGCAGAATTTGAGCTAATTATTTTTCTACCTTGAGAATATTCATATGAATTTTACATTTATTAAATTTCCTTTTCTTGTGTGTGCTTTTTTTCCTGAAAACTATTTTAATTTATAAAAGCTCGTTTCGGATCAAATGCTTTAATTCATGGTACTGCCTCGTCTCATTTTTTTCTCTAATTATCACCCTTCTTTTTCATTTTCACATTTATTCATGCTGTCTTTCAACCATCCACATATCCATTCATTGAATTTTCTTGCTGCCTATTATATTGTTGGCAAAGTACCAGGTGCTATAGGAGATAATAAAATGAGTAAGATTAGAACTAAGTAAATCACAGACTCGGGAGAAAGAGCTTAGATGATCAATAATTTTTACACGTACATATGAGACCAGATGACGTCAAGGCATTTGCAATGTATCTGTGATAAATGCTATATGGAAAGTATAAACCTTAGTCTGGCTCTGTAAAGGAGGAAAGGCACAGTAAAGGAGCAAGTTCTTCAGTTGGCACTTGATGTACGGATAGAATTTCAAGAGGTGGAGATGGAGAAAAGGCTTGTGATGTTGAGCAAGGAGGCTCAGCGAAGGGAGAAAGATGTGGAATGAAAACAGCACGCAGTCTGGCTTGAGTTTGGAGAAAAGGGTCAGTCGAAGGCAGAGAGTAGAGGATCAAGAATATTGGCTAAGGTCTTTAGAACCTATCTGTTGGAATACCAGCAGCCTCTCATGGTTTGGAAACGAGGGGTAGCATCGGCAGGGCAGAAAACGCAGGCGCTGTTTTCAGGAAAGACAGGAAGGAACGGCCTCTACCTTTGAATTCAACAACTTGTCACTGACACCCTGAAAGTCAGGCTCACTCCCATCCACACACCTGAACAATTTCTGGCTAATGTGGGACATTTACAACAGCTCAGAGACTTCTTGTCTCACCCACCAAGTAGAATTCACAACCGAGGCTCCCAGATATGGCGACGGAAGCCCAGGCAAAAGTGACAGACTCTGTGTTCATGCCATGCCGCACGGCTTCCCTTTCTTGTTGCCAGTGAGCTCAGTCTCTAGGACTGGTCTTCTGCTTTATGCTAGATTACTTGCGCTCTGACTTTTCATTCTGACTAATAAAGTGATCTCTCTCTAGGAAGACTTCCCTGTCTTGAACACCACCCGTACTCCTCTGCAATGGCACTGAGCCCCACTTTGCTCTGCAGGCTGTGCCTTGCCTTCTGCACCCGTCTAGAGTCAGCTTCTGGAACCCTGTTAGTCCCCAGTTCCATCTCACCCTGCCCTGCGGTCTTAGGTCTCAGTCCAGCTTCCTCCTCTTCCCTTTCTGCCCAAGCTGCTTCCAGGAAACCACATCATGATATAAAGGAGAACAATTAGTAGAGAGAACTCAGAGCCTAATGCAGTTTCGGGGGCAGTGGTCCAGAGCAAGGCTGGCAGAAATACACATTAAAGAAGCCATGTGAGAATAAGATCGCTAAAGTCAACTTCCAGAGAGTAAGAGAGAAAGATTAAGTGTAGTACTGAGTATGAATTTACCTTTTGAAGCAGCAATTTCATGTCTAGTAATTTATCCTGAAAATACACCCCCCAAAATATGAAAATACATATGTACCAGTTCATTCTCTGCATTAATATCTGTAATTTTAAGATACTGGAAAGTGTCCAACCACAGGAAACTGAATGAATAAATTATGTCACCTGTATACAACTGAGTCCCATGCAGCTGAAAAAAGAATGAGCAAGATTTCTATATACTGATATGGGGTGAATTCCAGGAGATTCTGAGTGGCAAAGGCAGAGTGCAAAAGAGCATATATAGCACGCTACCTTTTGCATAGGGAACAAATGAAAAACCAAAAAAATAACAACACATATGTCTATCTATCTGCCTTTATTTAAATAAACATATTCACAGATAAAGCAGAATGCCATAAAGTTGGTTACCTATTGGGTATGAGGAAAGCAGGAGGGAAGGTTTAAGAAGAGAATGATGATCTGCTAAGTATGGTTTTTTATATAGTTTTGACTTTTGGAAGCATGCTAATGTTCTACATATTTTAAAATAAAATAAAATCAATAAGGATGGAAAGGAGGAAAAAAAGTCTAAAACTGAAAGCAATCTGAAGTAAATAAGCTCAATTGTATTTCCAACAAGTACAATAACTACACTAAAGAGAGACAAAAAGAAAGAAATCCAAGTAACTTACGAACACAGCAATTAATTAAGTATCCCAATCTTGAGCATGGCTGGGGTGGGGTGGGTGTGGGGGAGGAGGTCAATTGCAAACAAATCCCAAAATGTTTGGTAGACTTGTTTTGTATAGTGGTATGCATGAAGCTATTCTAAACACAATTTTAGATATAGTATAGGATTGAGCAAATAAGTAAATATATCCATGATGTTGGGAGCCAGAGTTCTCACCGTGAAAAATGGGACCTGCAAATATGGTAGGGGAAAGACAGGAGATAACCTTGTGGGGGTAGACTGCAGTTGGATGTATTGGTATGAATTCATGATATCTAAAATATGTCTGTGTATGTGCGTGTGTGTGTGTGTGTATATATATATACACATATGTATATAAACATATATATACACGTTCACGCATGTTTACTAGCCTGTTTGTAGAAAGGGCCAAGAAGCAAATTCATCCCAGTAGAAATAAACATCCCTAGTACTTACAATTTTTATTCTAATACCATTCTTCACCTCAAGGAACCAAAACTCTTTAGAGAAATGGTTGATTCCAAAGCTGTGGTAAATCAGGTACAATATGACTCTGGAAATATTTTGTTATGCCAGAAAAGAAACAATTGCTGAAACAAAATAAAACAAAACAATGGAGGCATGTCACAAGGCCTGAGAAGCTAGCTTGAAGGGGCTCCAACAGCCTCATCTGGGACAATCTGAGCACCAGAGTAATTAAGTGCAGTAATGAATAATAAACCATCGAAGTAATAGCAACTGTGATCCTGGACTAACAATAAATCACTAAGTAAATGACATATCCAATAATTGGTAGATGAGAGAAGACTCTTGCTTGTGGTAGAATGTTGAGTACCAATGAGTAAATAGGAAGGAACGCTGGAGTTTGGAAATCATCATTTTTCAATCACTAGTGTGAGCACTGGATCAGGTGGAAGTCATCAGTGGATGGTAAATCAGGGGTAATTTTGACGAGGATGGGAAGTCTTATAATTTCTAAGTGTTTCCCAACAGACTGTTCATTTGTTACAAGGGCAAAATCAGTAATTATAGAGCTGAGACATCAGACAACACCTTGACCGTGTGATCGAAATTAACCTCACCAGTGAGAGCAGATGGATATCACGGACTTCCAGATGACACATCCTGAGAACACAAAATCATCTAGCTGGTGATTCGGCTAAGAATGTATGACATGAATCTAATCATGAGGACACATCAGACAAAGCCAAAACAAGTAACATCATATTAAAAAGAAAAGGTTGGAGACAATTTTCTTCAAAATTTTCAATACTATAACACCATAGTCTGTGGAAATGGTCCAGATTAAAGGTGGCTAACAAGAGATGACAGCTAAATATAACTCTGCCCTAGACTGGATCCTACGGAGGCAAGGAAATGCTGTAAAAGACATTGTTCGGTCAATGAAGGAAACTGGAATATGGATGGTTGATTACATAAAAGTACTGTACCAATTAAAAAAAAAAAGATAGAGGCTCAGGTATCTTAAAACTGTGTTTTATATCTTATCAAATATGTTTCATCATCTCCTGAAACAATTCTGTAAATTTCTTCTTTAAGGTATGTTAATGTAGCAAATCATGTTTGTTTTTTTTTTACTTAGTGTTGAAACATGTGGATTCCTAAACTAACCCGTTTGTTTATAATGTATTATTAAAAAAAAAAACCCTAGATTTGATTTGAAAAATAAACAATATATAAATTAAGCCAAAAATAAAGAATGAAGAAACAAAACAGAATTCAAGCTTTATTACTGAAAGAAGTTTGGAAAGCTTGACATTTTCAAAACAATGAGGCTATATGGTAAGAATGCAAGTCTGTGTGTGTGTGTGTGTGTGTAGGGATGGGTGTTAGGAACTGGAGGTAGAAAAATCCTACAGAGAAGACAGAGAAGACAAAAAGACTAAGGTGCTGGAGAGAAGCAAGATCAGTTAACACAGTAAATAACCTGGCTGTTAAGACCATTTGTCATCGTGCCTGACCCATCCATTCATACCTTGCTTTGGGTAGGGCCTTGATTGCTACTAGCAAAATACTCTTACTGCACTTAATCTATACAGGGCAATTCATTGCAATCAAAGACTGTGGAAAGATGATAGCTCTGAACAAAGGACTCTACCTACAATGGACGCTTCAAGAGGGAAGATAGTCACTACTCTCATAGTCAAACACTTGCCTTTAGCATGCAAAACAATGGCTCACCCAAGGTTTTCCAAAAGAATTACTGGGAGAGCTTTAAAAACCCACTGCAGCCCAAACCACACCCACCAAAACAACTCAGTCAAAGCTCCCAGCTTTGGACCGGATAACTCCCAAATTCAACCAGCCTTTAGAAAAAGTGGACTTTTGAGGTTGCATATGCCCAAATATGAAAAGAGTATTGAATTAGAGTAACATCAGCTAAGCATTAATGAAACCAAAACCAGTTGCTTTGTTTTATATGATCTGGGTAATTAATTTTAACAGCTTTACTATAAATTTCTAAAAAATATTTTTAAATGTCTTCTACGAGATGTAAAAATATTTTCGCCAAACATAAAATCGTGATGACACTATATTTACCCGTGAGTTTCACATCCAGTGCATCTAAAGCTTCTATCAAATTAAAAAGTTTTGGTTCTATTTGATGCTAAGGTATAAATGCAAAGCACTCTTGATCTATAATAGAAAATAATTAAGTCAGCTTATATAAATCCTTTTTAAAAGATTCAATCCAGCATTCAAAATCATGGCTCACGATTTACATAAAATGTTGTTGGGGTGTCGTTTCCCGTGAATATCCTGCTTGAAGAAGGCATTTGGAACAGCTGGAGAGCATCAAAGTTGCCAGTCTCAGCAAGATGACATTTTTCCCCTATTGATTTATCTGCATTTCATTTCAAAAAAATATACTCAAAAGCAGTCTCTCTGAGAGGTTCCACATTTCTCAACGCCTACCTATTTCCATGAAAAACCAAAATGGGATTATTTAAGAATTTTCATAGGATGGATTTCTTACCTGCATTAGAGCAGATGACATCTTGAGAATTCTTGCACATCTGGTTACTCTTTTTCTTCGTCAGGTCACAGTGAGTTGGGTACTGGCACGCATCCCCAAACCAACCTTCCTGACATTTGCACTTGCCACAGTCACACTTACCATGGCCTGAGAATTTAACAACATCCAGTTAGACTCGAATTATTTTCCAAGGAAATCCATTACTGTAACCGAAAGTCTTAAAGGTAACATTGGTTCAGGACTGACCTCTAATAAATTCAAACACATATACATGATAGGGGCTGAGGGGGTAACGCTACTGTAGATAGTATAATGTAGTATGTGGATTTTGTTTCAATAACCAAAGTTGATAAATCATTCTAAAACCATTAATTAATTTGTAGAGATACGAGGATAGAGAATAAACCAGGAGTTTAATTATACACTTGGTCAGAAAATTTAGCACTAAAAAAAAGATCCATCTAGCACCTCCACATTTAAGACACAAAAGCGCAGTAAAAATTATTTCCATTTAACTGCATTTTATAACACATAAAACCACCAACTCTGAGTAACAAATCTTACATAAGACTCCAGTAAACCAAACATTGACTTAGATTTATTGGAATTTAGAATGTAATAAAGTTTAATGGATATATTAAATACCATCATGGAATATGATTGATACAAAAAATAATTACATATTTTGTTTCTTAATGAGAAAATTTGGTTCAAAAATCAAAAGGATAAGAGCCATAGTCATCTACTTCCACAGAAATTTTTCAACTTTTTATGTTCTCAAATCAACCTTGTGCTGTTTTTATTGTTGTGATAATTAACTTTATTAAGTCTTGATTGATGAATCCTACCAATGTTTTTATTGACTATACACTAGACCTACCAAAGTACAATACATGTACAATACTGGGCTCTTGTCTTGAAGTAACTTAAAAAGTTCAAAGTTGAGGTAAATATACAAAGAAGCTGGTGTTATCTTCAGCCAGAAATGTTTGTCAGACCCTGTGTTAAGTTGAGCAATATGTCTCCTATAGAAATAAGGAGGGAGAGACTCTCTGAACCTCTTGACCTTTAACTGAGCTTGGAAAGCTGAGCAGAGTTTAAATGGGCTGCAGGAGAGTATTCTTGTATTACTCAAAATAATAATGCCATGTCCCAATGCCTGAAATTCCTAGACCTTAGAATGGAATCATTGATCTAGTGCCAATAGTCATTCAGTGTGGCAGCCAAAATCTACATGATGAGGTCCACATGGTCAGTCAGAATGAAGGCTCAGAGGTGCCCCATTTGGGCATGTTCAGCAGAGCCCAACTCTATGATTGGTTGTGACTTTAAAATTCCTCTGAATGTTGCCCAGTCCTTGTAAATGTTTCTATTCCTGTGGCATTTTTCAAATTAATTATTCTATTTTGCAAACAAAACTTTGCATGCACCCTAACTGTAATTCATTTTATCCAGTGCACATTACTGTCAAATTGATTGTATCATTTTGCATTCCTGTCTGGCCCTACATGATACTGTCAATCTCGGCCAACTTGGTATCATTTACAAGCATAAGTGATCTCTCCTGCCAACCGTCCAGTCTATTTATAAAAGTATTACGCCAAATCCTTGAAGTAGCTAAGTCTCTTTTTGCAAAGAAGTACCTTGGTAACTATAATTACTCTTTGATAATATTAGCATATTAGGTTGAACCACACCAATCGCCACTATTATCAGTTTACTATCAGCTATTTCCATATGGTCCATTCCAATAAAATGTGGCTTCATATCCATAGCAAAGAAAATAGAAGTGATTTAGAAGATAATGAAATGCAGTAGTAATGATTTGCTGAATCTACAACAAAAGAACACTCAACACTTCTTTTTATTGGATGGGACATCTCAGACTCTGACTGAAGTTATATATGATGGAAAATTGGTAATGGTGGGTAGGCCAAAGGTTACAGATTTTTTTTATGGGGGAGGGGTAAATTTTAGAAATAGGAGGGAAATTAAAAAAATGTACAGATGAGAGGGAGAGACTCCTCCATCTCAGACTGACCCAATGAAGCATTAGTAGAATATTCTAAGGTGCTCACACACCAAAGTTAGCTCATGGAGGCCCAGGTTCAGAAACTCCTTCCATAAAAGGTTCTGTGGTAAAATAAACATGGGAAAGAGAACCACTGTATTCTTCTTTTAGTGGGTCATGATATAAATCAGCACACTGAAGCTTCTTCATGTCCTGTTGTGAAAAAGCTATTTAGCTTTTGCTCAGAATACATGATATTTCTTACTAGGGAATCTCTTTCTCTCATAATCTATATAAATTTCCTAAACCACACTTAGACCAACACTGTATTAGATAATGTGCTTTCAGCTTTTCATTTAGCATCTCCTCAGAGGTGAAGATGACAGCCAGCGTAGGACAGGGTCATCTGCCTTTATATTGTTTCTAAACTTTATACCCTAGGAAGGCCTCCTTGATTCACTTTTGCCCGTTTAGGAAAGGGAATAGAAAGCAGTTTTTTAATGTCAAGAATTATCGAGTAATACTGATGAGGGAACACAAGGCTAGCTGAGGACAAAGCAGAAGCTGGCACCCTGCACCCCACCCCCTTGTGACACGTGTGACATTCCTCAGGCACTCCTGGCTGCCCTAAAGGAAAAACAAATAGTTAATTTGTAGAGATCACAATCCTGCAAGACCTGAGTCTCCCTCCATTTACCAATGTCCTAGTGATTTACAAGGAAGAAGCTTTCTAATCAATAGCCTAACTTCCAAAGACCCATAACTCAGTTCCTGAAGCCCTAACATCATCCTCCCGT